>LVYW01000003.1:4427069-4496518 GCA_001630435.1 Sporothrix globosa
GCAGACAACCGCAAATTCAATGCAGAGACTGTGGGGACATGTGCTGAGTTTGGCGACCCGCTCTAAGAGAACCGCCGGGTATTAACCTGGCCAGCAATCACTGGTTGGCTGGCCATGGGCGCGGCCATGCCGTAAGGGTTCATTTGCTGGTTGAAAGGCTCAATCGACTGCTGCAGATACGTCCCATGAAGGCCCTGCTGTTGCGTAATAGGACAATCCTTGTGGGCCAAGAGCAGCGTCTTGAGGTTCACTATTTCTTCGCGTAGCTGATTGATTTGCGAAGAGAGGTTCTCGTTCTCTGTGCTGTACAATTCAACCTTGGTCTGCAAGTTCTGAAGCCACTGCTTCTTGCGTTGACGACACTTGAGCGCCGCGACACTGTTAGGGGGGGGATTGTCAGTAAATGAGAACTATTGCCATGCAATCTAATAAGACAAAAAGGTGGCGGCGAGAGAACATACCGGTTGCGCTCAAGGAAGTTCTTGCGCTTCTCCTCCTCAGTCATCTTGGGACGGGGCTGGCCGTCCTTGCCGAGACGGTTATCGTCGTCGTCGGACTGCGAGTCCCCGTCGCCGGACACGTCGTCTTGTGGTGGCGAAGCGGCGGCAGCGGTCTTTGCTTTCTTCGCAACGGGGCCCTTGGCCGGCGCATCAGAAGCCTTTCTCCGGTTGTTGCTGGCAGTGCCGTTGTCGCCAGACGAGTTGCGCTTGCCTCTCCCCTTTGCATTAGTGCGCGCAGGCTCACTCTCATCCGAAACGGCACTAACAGCCTCGCTAGTACTGCGTCCGTTCTTGGACGCACCAGTGCCGTTGGTAGCACCATGACCGTTTGTCATAGACGTGCCATTGGCACGACGCACAGGAGGTTGGCCGGGAATGACTGGAATTGGCACGGGCGTCTGGTTGACGGCAGGCGGAGCGTGTGGCATGCCGGCAACAGAAGGCGGCAGTGGAACAGCAGTGTTAGACACCGGCTGTGGAGGCGGGGGAGCAATAAATTGTGCCTGAGGTTGGGCACTGCCACGACCCTGAGCAAGCAGGTACAGACTATTGGCTGCATTACTATCCTGGTCGAATGCCTTTGCTTCAGGCTTCGAGGCAGGCACGGAGGCGGCAGGCGGGTCCTGCGGCGCACTTGTGGGAGCCGAGGTCTGCTGCTGGTTGGCCTGGTTGGTCAGCTGAGCTTGTTGCTCACGCTTGGATGCCGCGGCGGTCATAGCGGTGCGGTGAAAGTCCAATGTGCCGGGTGTAGCGCCGCCGCTCTGGAGCTGCGCGAACACGGCTTGGGAACTGGGACTTGGCGCAGGAAACATGGAGCCACTGCCGCCAGGGGTCAAGCCCGTTCTCATTGACGATTCATTGGGTGTGGGAAAGCCGCCACGCAGATGGGTGTCGCCAAAATAGTCGTTTGTGGGACCGGACAGCATCGCCGGGCTGAGAGGACCCGTCCGGAGCGACCCGCCACCCCAATTAAATGACGGTGTCGTGCCGCCGGGCAGAAGCGACGACGGCGAGGTGAGAGAGGCCACGGACGGCAATTTCGTCCCGTTCGGGGTATCTCCGCCCGCACTGCTACTGCCGCCAAACGACTGCTCAAAGGGATTCGGCTCCAGGCTCAGTGAGCCGCCGGCACCGCCAACCTGGCTCGCAAAATAGTCTGGGGTGTTTCCGGACTGTTGGTTGGGACGGGGCGGTGGTGCGAGAGGCTTGGCGGGTTCGGCATTGGAGGACGGGTCGGGTTTCTCGGTAGATGTCTGCACCTCTGTAGGAGCGAAACAGAATTCGTCAGCCAATGTTATTTGGAAAACATGAAGCAAATGAAGAAAATAACGACAAAAGGGTTAGAGGTCAAGGTCAAGAAGAGTCAATGTGTCGGTGCGAAAATAATTGAGTCGCACTTATGGTCGAGTGGTCGATAAATACATAGAACGACGGCCGGACAAAGAATGAAAATCGAAACATACCTCGTAAAGGTGATGACTTGGTCTTCTGCTTGGGTGATTTTGACGTACCGCGCGATGCGGGAGTTGGTGAGTGCTTTGCCATTGTGTGGTCGATAAGTGATACTGATTAACGGATGGTTGGCAAGTGTCGATGCAGTCGACACAAGTGGATTTGTAATAGTGGGAAGGTGTCTGACGGCGAGTCGCTTCGGCGCAAACGAATGGAAAAAAAAAGGCCGGTCGCTCTAAAATCGTCGTTCTAAATCGAGTCGAGAGATGTACATCTAACAAGCCAACGATCGTGGACGCGTAGATCCGTCGTTGTGTCGTCGCGCAGTCGCCGTTGTGATGGGAGGAAGGCGTCCCCAGAGCGATGACGATGACGCAACGATGCTTTGCGTCGTTGGAATGTTCCTCTCGAAAAAGGAAACGACGCAGAACAGAAAAGACAAAAAGCAAATAGCAAACAGCAAAATGGACCAACAATGCGATGTCCAACAATGGATAGGTGAGAGACACGAGGAAACGGACGTGACGATAGGATAGCGTAGAGTAACCGAAGGGAACACGAAAGCGTTGTAAAAAAAGGGCCAAACTCGTGTCGCAAAAGCGTAAAACGGGTCTGGGGGCTGTTGGTAATGATGAAGAATGACGTCGGAGGGGTAGAAGTCACGATACTTTTCCAGAATTGAGTAAGATAGCACGCTGGCGATAGAAAAAACGGCAAGCCGATTAGGATAGGAGTATTTTCGTCAAGCGTGAGTGGTTGGTGATGCTGTATCTCGTTGCAGTTGCGGATGACGAAAGAGTTTGAAAGGGGAAAAAGAGGAAAATAGGAGAGAGGAAGAGAAAAGGCGGGTGACGTAGCTGGAGAAAAAGGTGCAGTGACGCCGTAGGCACAGAAATGTTTCGCAACGGGGAAGGAACGGGGGTCAGCGTGGACACTACAGCGCAATGGGCAAGTGCTCGTAGGGGGGAAGTGACGGAAGGAAATGAAAATTCGAACCATGACGCAGACGCCCATTTTTCCTACTTTTGACGTGGGTTCTTGCCTCATCCGCCTCTCATCCGTCTCTTTTCCTTTTTGGCACTTTCCCGCCAAAATCTTCCATGTCTGCAGGTGATTGGCTGTGTTGAAGTGGAAAGTGGAGATGCAGTGGAAAGGAAAGGAACGATGGCGTTTGGAGCGATTGCAGAAACAGGCATAACGCCCCCCTTTTCGCAGTTTCCGTGGGTATGACGGCCACTAACGCACTGCAAGCAAGGTACTTTGGTCGACACGCGAAACTGGCCGCGTGGGACTTGTACCCAGTCTCCATTTCATCTGTCGCAAGGCACCTTTTCCCAGCCAGTGCAGGCCGGGCCCTCTCACACTGTCGCCAGGAGGATGGCGTCTTCGTGCGCGACATGCTCCGTAATAATGGTTGCCAAGACTGTGCCTTTTGTTCATGTCCTAGTTTTGAAGCCTGTTGGCCAGGCCTCGGGAGCCCTAATTTTTGGGAATTTCAGGCCAGAGGCCAGTGGGATAGCGAGCATCGCCGCAGTCCCACTTCTGACACGACAAAAGAAGAATAGGCACAAAGACCAAGCATCCCGGCTGGCGTGATTTGGGCGTGATTGCGAATTTACCGAACCGTGCTAAGCTTTGACCAGAGTGAGAAATGTGTAATTTACAAGGGTTTTGATGGCCAGTCAAGATGGTCGAGCCTGCCATCTTTTTGCAGGTCTGGCTCTATTGCCGTTTCCCGCCACCAAGCCCGTGTCACTTCATCTTGTTGCAGCTGGTCATCGCCCAGATGCCAACCAAGCCAATGGATGTGCATTGGATTACACTTGAATGGAGACAATGGGAAGGGGCGCGCGCCGCATGGCAATGCAATGAATGGGGCGTTCTGGGTGTGCACGAGAGGTTGGGGGTGTGCTCAAGTGTGCTCTTGCCATGCTGAGGAATGGGGCTTTCCGACGGTTTGCACTTGCCATGCCGCGCTTGCCCACGCCTGTCCTCACACAGTGCTATTGCGACCTACACAGTGTAGGGATAACTTGTCAACAACACCAATCTACAGCCCCTGTCTCCTGCCACTGCTTTTTTGTTTGCTATCTTCGATGAGAGTGCGATGCGCCTCACTGCCACTTGCGTCACATCTAACAGGGATTTGACTGGGGACGCGTTGTGTGAGCCAAAAATGGGGAAAGTAAAGGCTACGATGATACTCCGTCCAGAAGAGGAAGGGACGATGGCGATGCAGCAAAATGAGTATGACAATGCGCATGAACGGGCAGGAACAAAGTGAAGACAGCGGCGCGTAGTGCCTCCCATTTCTAACAGCCAGCCTTGCTCGGGTGTTTCGTAGCCTGCTCTCGTGGCCGAGCCGGGCTACATCTGCCGGCAATACAGCCAACAGCCTCAGTGGACCGTTGCAGCGCCGGCGGCCTTAATAACGCTACATATAGACAAATATCGACATATATCAAAGACGGACACTCTGCCATATTAACACACATACTTTGCAGAGTAGTTAACGTCATATCGGCGAGCAAATCCTGTCAGCCCGTCTGCACAACTTCCACACTCTTCTAGCTACCAGTGTACCGCCGACCGGCGGCCAAACTTACTTACCACATCGGGAGGAGGGGGACCGGCTTCAGTTCTGTTGTTCTCGATGGCCTTTCTGCATAAGACGTAGGGCAGCAGACTCAAAAGACGACGAGGGCGTGGTAATCTTGTCCTCGTAAGTTGTTCGTATCGAAGTTCAGCCTTGCGACTGGAGTACTCAACGTGTCGAATGAGCTGTACTTCGTACAAAGGAGAGCCTTGACCTCTCGATACCTTGTGGTTTGCAAATTGTGTCAAACGGACCACCCGTTACTGTTCAAATCGAAAAGGGCAACACTGACTAGTTTCTCGACATTCGAACGTTTTCACATTTTGTCGGCCTAATCCACTTTAACATAGGCTTTTCACCTCTTTTGTCTGCTCCAATGTGCACTCCTATCCTCAACTGTTGATATCCGATTTGCACCCGTATTTATTTCTATAAGACAGCACGCGAGATGGTCACGCTGCCACGTACTTTCCCAGCGGGCAGCATGTAACTGCCCCCACCTTTTCGTTGTTTCCCTACCCATCGTTCTTACCGCTATCGTCTTAGCACCGAACACGCCACGGTATGTTCAGTGTCTTCGCCCGCCTTTCGACCATTCGTCCTTGCCCTTTTGGGGTTTCGTGTTTTTCAGTGGTTTTCTGGCCTGTCAAACGGTGCAGCACGCTAGCAGCACCCACCCCTGTCTCTAGTTTCGAGTGTCCACCGAGACACCGCATTTTACGAGTATGTCGTTAAGTTAAGAACCAACGGTGTGAGTGTGAGCGACATCCGATTTGTACACCCCAGAAGAAAAATAAAACAGAGGAAAATGCTGTGCGTATGTTGTACACTGATTTTTGACTTTATTTGCGGTCTTCTTCACCCCTTCCCTCAGTTATTTGCTTCATTTTGTCTCCCCTTCCACGACAGCAGGACCCTTTGCATTGCGCTGTACGACTGGACAGAACAGTATTTCGTTTTCGAATGACGTAATTGGCGGTACAGTCTCGGAAAAATGGGTCGGAGGGCAGGCGCTCTCGTCCTCTCTTTGAACAAAGTGCAGAAACAACGCTGAACTCAGAGACACACATAGCAGTTGGCCTAGAACAAGTGAGAACCGCGATCGAGATTTCAGGAGGTCAATCGGGGAACGAGAGGCCAAAAAAGACATGGCCAGGCTGTGTGCGACCGACCCAGACACACCGGCCGGAAACGCCAAGAAATTGGACAACTCACTGCTGAGGCCAGAACCGCGCCTGGACTGGTTATCGGAGCACAAGGCAGTATGCTCCGTTGTGCGTCCCAGTCACTATGTAGACGATTTGCCATCCCCTCTGCGTTTGTAATCTTGCCAGCAGGCACGGCGTTCTCTACGTGTCCGGAGTGAGACTTTTATCATTCTCTGCGACCGTTGGAGTATCCGCCATCCGCTGCCCAGGCGAGACTGTGTATTGACCTTCGTGTTGTGCTGAATGTTTAGTGTCCGGGGTGCCTGTAATGACTTCATTTCACTGTCCACTAGCGGGGAAAACAGACCGCGTTTGGTGCTAGGGGGGTGCTGTTTAGTTGAAACTAGCAGGTATTGATTGGTTCGGGTCAACTGCATCGTGTTCTCGCACGGTGTTGCACTTTCCTTTGACGATTTTAGAACACTATCCGCATGCTGATAAATCTGGAGGAAAAGAGGAGGCCGGAGGACGTCGTCGGGAAGGAGACAGAGACTGTCGTACGCGTGACTTGCCCCTTCCGTTTCTGAACTTTCATCGCTTGAACGTTCAAGTCCTACAAAGTACGTTCTACAGCGTATTTCTTCTTCCTACCGCTCCGTTTCAGGCTTCCTTGCTATTTCTTGTTTTTGGTGCAGGTCGGGTGCTTTTCGTATCGTTCCGTTGCCTTATTCGCAACAACACAATCTAAAATGTGCATCGTTCTTCGTGTCTGTTTGTTCCGTCTCAACGGAGGAGCTGACCATCTGCCTGGTGGACCAATGCGACGTCCAGGAAAGAGCAAGGGCGAGGAGCAATGATGGTCCATCCGATTGCCTTATTGGTCAACCATGGCAAGAAGGCAATAGCAAATCAAGTCTGCAGTTCTCACCAGAGGCAAAAGCAGCTCAATAAACTCGGTGCCGTATTTCCGCCCTGCCCACGCCGTTCCGGCCAACAATCCAGCCTGCCAGACTGGCCAGAGCACTCGCTCCCAACACCGACGAAACCACCATTGGTCGAACTACCACGAAGTGTACTTGGAAACGGTACTGTACTTCTGGTTCATTCCTGAAATGGGCAGAAAGAGCTGGGCTGGAGAGATTGACGGCGGCAAGAAGTCCTGGTTGATCGCCATATGTTGATCTGATTTGCACGTTGCAGGACTTATGCGCGTGGCATGTTAGCGGGCGTGTAGGCTTAAATATCGCAGACTAGAAACTTGTGGTCAAGGGAACTAACTTGGTTCAACTACGTCATGATGTGAAAGCGCATGGAAAGCGCCCAGGACTAGAAGTACGCTGCAGCCTCGTCTCTCGCAAAACAAAGGGCCTGAAATTCGACCCAATTCGGCTGCTAGCTCTCGGGGTCCCAATCCCAATAGCCAGAGCCTCGTGCTCTTCGTCACCCTTGTGGAGAGTAAAGTCTGAAGCCTTGTGATGGTCACAGACGATGCCGAGAGGAGGTCTCGGCCGAATCTATATCGGTTGGTCGACAGAGCGAAAGCGGTGAATGCCAACCATGTCAATAAAAAAGCGACACGAGGGGCATATAGTATCCATCCCAAGCGAGTCGCACTGTTGGCCTTTTACAAATGCAGAGATCCCACGCCGCTACGGCATTCAACAGGTACCTCGCTGGGCATCGCGGCGTACAAGGTGCATGATGGACAAGGCCAAAGTAGTACGTCGTATTCGGTGCTATGTAATGTAACGAGGCCCCTACCGTATTCTTCTTGTGTACAACATATTAAGCGTTGTGTCGTGTTTCTGAGCAATTCGTAAACGAACAGGGAGCGCCAGGGCCGTTTGCCTCGTATCGGTCCCGGCGTGTCGGCTGGCGACTGGGCCTCGACCATCGGCCTCTGACTCACTACAGTCTTGGTGCCTCGGCGCCGTCGATCGGCCGCACCCGGAATCCGTGCCGCGGTGCGTGCAGCATCAACTTGGGCGCGTCCTCACTGGCCGCCACCTCGATCACCACCTCGTCCGGGCAGAACCGCACTAGCTTGCCCACGTCCTTGTGCGACTTGCCCGTGTCCGTCGGCCACAGCACAACGTGCTTGCCGATGACAAGGCTTGCCGCACGCGCCACGGGATCCTTGGTGTCGATGTAGGATGACACATTGGACAACGGGTCCCAGAACTGCGCCGTCAGCACTTCCTGTGCCGCCTTGTCGCCGTCGATCCTCTTCGACAGGCCCGGCTGGTCCTTGCGCGCAGCACGGATAACGCGATTGAAACGGTCAATCCAGGCAAACAGCTTAGGGAACTGCACCGCATCTAGTCCGGCCTCCTCCGAGCCGCTGCCATCCAAAAACGCGCCCGGCATGCTAGCCAACCAGTGGAAGGGCCAGATGGCCTCGATGTCGGCGATCGAGGGTCCCTCGGTGCTCAAGATCCATGTGCGGCCGTCGGCGAGCAGCGTCGTCTCGAGGATCGAAGCAGCATGACGGACCTCGGCGAGGGACTCGGCACGTTCGAGTGCCTTCGATGCAGTCGGCTCTTCGGGTGCTGTGGGCGACGAGGCGCCGGACGGCGCAGACGCAGGCTTCTTAGGCCGCGGGTTGAGCGGACCACCAAAAAAATCCATACGGTCTTTACCGAAGATGGGGTCCTTCATGGCGGGCACATTGCCGGGGATAAGACGAGCGGCTTCGAGGAACAGACCGCTGTCGTTGGTGAAGACGTTGAGCAGGCGCTCCAACGCGAATGCCTCCGCGCTGGCCGTCTTGTCGCTAGTATTGAGCCCGAAGCCGAGGGGCGGCCGCACTGCGGGCGAGGATGACTTGATTAATTCAAGCTTGCGCATGATCAGGCGGGTGTCGAGGTAGACGTCACGGCCAATAGCCACAATGGGGATTCGACGATGCCGGACGCCAAGACGGGCAATGTCCGGCCGGGGCATGGTTGCCGGTTGGATCTGATTTTGTCAGTATCATGTTGCACAGTAGCCTGCCCTCGGTGTTTGTCTTCCACCTCCTGTCTTGTAGCCATTTCTCATTCCATCAGATATCGTCATCTCCCATGTTTTGAACTTACACATTCGCTGTACGGCAGGCCTCGGAGGAGCAGATACCACTGGATGCGGCGCGCATACGGCGAGAACGAATAGTGGTAGAAGACGATGTTCGGTGTGTCGGTCATGATGGCTGCGTTCTTGGTTGTTTTGTTTTATTGTTTTTGTTGTTGATGAAGAAACACGTTCAATTGCTTTGTTTACTGTCGATAAATACTTACCGACAACAGCAAGTGTCAATGTTGTCATTGCCCCCCCTCGCGCCTTCCCCATCCTTTGCCAAAGCGCGAGGTCGGAGCCTGTCCAGTTGTACCGAGGCACATTGGCGGGAAGGAGCGCTGCACGGACCCGCGGCCACGGATAAAGGCGGGGGCAAATCGAATAATTCGACAGAGAGTATGTTGTACAGAGTAGAAGAAGGGCCTGGCCAACCCTGATACTTACAGCAATTGAACGGTTAATAAGCCCCAAATGTAACGCACGCCCACTATATTATCGCCGTATAGCGCCCCCTAACGCGCGGCCGCCAACATTCTAACCATATACTAGAAGACGATTTGAGTGTAAACAAATCTTGGCAGAGAAAGGCACTTAAATAAGCTTTTTCGAGTCGCTTCTGGAGGCATAAAATAGGCCAGTTGCGTCTTGGCTTCCAGTGTCTTAATTGTTAGTGTCTGTTGAGGATGCCATCCTAAATTAATCGATGCACAGGTTGAGATACCATTGTTGAGAACTTTCGTCTGGATCTGGATTCGTATGTTCATAAATGACAGATGGAAGTGATATGAGACAGATATAGCGAAGTCTAAAACAGAATGCATTTAGAAGTGCCGTGGCGGTCATACCAACGCGTCGGTGTCAGCTCACCTTTGGACTCTACGGGGGATCGAAGTCGACGGATTAAATAATACCGTAAGTTGAGCAGCAAATAGAGCCTCCCATCGGCATCCGTAGCAGAGACATTCAGCCTTGTTAATAAACAGCCTTCTGGAGCTGTCACTAACATGCAGCAACCGACAGCCTCCATTCTTGCGCACATCTTCAAGTGACGTCTTCTGGCTCGAAAACGCCGGCAGCGGAACGAATGCGGAGTCGGTCTCGTCCTACGCTTGGCAGTGCAACATAAACGACAGCGAAGAGTTGACAGAGTGCAGATTGTCTTCGTACAGATAGTCCATCGACAGGCCTTGGACAGAATTTCACTTGCGAGAATGAACCAGGACAGACTCGACGTGATCTAGTCCAGGAAACATAACGCAAATGCATACAACTAAAGCAATTGTCTCACCGACGGACGACATCTGGACTGGGCACCCGTTGTATGGTTCGCCGACGCCTGTACGATACGAATGTCTCTGGATGCAACATGGGATGCATAGATTAGCAAATGAGATCGTTGGAAAAGCAGATGCGAAATGCGCCTGCCCTCTCTGTCCAAGTGAGACGGCGCTCCGTTCTTGGCGTTCCTTCCTATTTACCTCCCGGCAAGTTATTTTCATAGGTCGGAGAGAGAGTGCGTCGCGCCTGCCTACGCCGATAAGCTCCTTTTCACCACTATGTTTTTTTTCCTCCGGCGGCAAGTGGTGCCGCTCGTGAAAAAATGGGCGAAATAAAAACAGAGGGGCGAAGTGGACCGCAAAATGAAAGTAGTGCGCGGGAGCCTCTTAACAACTTCCTATTTAGGAAACCTCGCGTTTGGTCTGATTCTTTTTGTTAGATAATAGCGACTGCCTCGCAGGGGCTTCACCGTCCTCCATCATAGCTTTTGTGTCGGTCGTTGCGCCTAAAGCAGCAAGACAGCAGGTGCTCCGTCCGTATTATCTCTTTGGCTTTTCTTACTACTTTCTCCACGTCTTTGGTTCTGTCATTTATCTATATGCAGCCTCTTCATCTTCGTCTCTTATTTTTCCTCGTCTAAGTCGTCTACTACTCGATAAGAGCGGACATCGACACAGACTCACCCGCTCGTATATATCGTCCCTTACATATCAATGTAGCGCGAGCCGGGGTAATATTTTGTTTGTATATCGCCTTTGCAAACTTTCTGCACTGAGTGAATGTCGCGTGTCGTACAACACGAATTGCGACTGGGGGAGGGCCTTTTTCGAGAGAAATAGCGGAACTATCGCTCCTGCTGATATCAGCATCCGTTCGCACTTGCCCTCGGGAGCGCCGATCTCTCTTGCAGTTTGGCCACCTCTTTGTGGCTCCCACCCAAAATGGCACGCGGCCGGTGGGCACCAAACGCCGCTTGTTATCTCTCAGCCCCAGACAAATGAAACTTTTTTTTTTCTTTTTGCCTTTGTTTTTGCCCAACCGCAACTGTCCTCGTGCAGCCTCTGGCCCTGTCGTGCATCTCGGGGTCTGTATGCAGGCTTCTCGATCTTTTCTAGTGCCGTGAGAACCAACAAAATGCGGTCTTTTAGTCTCATTGATCGTTCTTGCCCTTTTTCCGTCTCGGTGGCTATCGTACCTTCCCCCGCCGTGTAAGTCGCCTAACCATATGGCTGACAGCTGATCCACCCCCTCCCGGTCTGTAAATATTCATTATTATTTTGGTTGACCCTACGTTACCTTGCTCCTTCCTCTTTCTGTTTCTTTAGTTTTTGGGTTTATACTTCCTTCCCTCCTTCCCCCGGATTTCTCTCTCCCTCCTCACCCTTTCTCTCTTTCCTTCTTTGTATACCGGCTGGGACCCTTTTCTTGCTTCTCCCTCCTCTACTCAACATAGAAGAGGTTGGCTCTGTTCTGTCCGTGGCGAGAAGGATTCTTTCGGTCTATCGACAACACATACCATGGCGGCCTACAACACCGCCGAGGAGGAGAAGCGCGTCGGCGTCGAGGAGAATGTCCTCCCGGCGGCCGACAACACAGACAAGATCGGCGACGCCACCGAGTCGTCCTCGGACAACGACCTGCCCTCCTACATGCGCTCCTCCAACGCTGTGTCACGCTTCTTCGCCACGCTCCGGTCCTACGAGAACGCCCTCGACCGCAAGATCGGCGTCGAGAGTGCCGGCATCACCCGCCGCCGCCCGGAGGACCGCGACCCCACCTACGCCCGCTGGTCCAACCAGGCCGTTATGTATCTACTGTGGATGAGCACCACCATGAACATTAGCTGCTTCACGACAGGCTTTTTGGGCTGGGAGTTTCAGCTCGACCTGAGCCGCACCGTCGCCATCATTGTCTTTGCGACCCTGCTCGGCAGCGCCGTTACCGGCTGGTGCGCCACCATGGGGCCCGGCATGGGTCTGCGCCAGGTCTCCATCTCGCGCTACTCCATGGGCTGGTGGCCGTCCAAGGTCATTGCCGCGCTCAACGTCGTTGAGCAGGTCGGCTGGTCGTCTGTGGGCAGCATCACCGGCGGCCTGGCGCTGTCGGCCGTGTCCGACGGCAAGATTGGCTCGCAGCTGGGCGTCGTCATTGCTGCCGTCATTGGCTTCGTGATTTCGTTTGTCGGCCTGCGCGCCGTCTTCACCTACGAGAAGTTTGCCGGCCTCGTCTTGTTCGTGGTGTTCATCGTCATGTACGGCGAGACCGCCCACTATGGCGACACCAGCATCAAGACGAAGCTCACGGGCGCCACTCTGTCCGGCACGGCCCTGACGCTATTTGCTGTTGTCTACGGATCGTCCGCGTCGTGGTGCTCCATTGTGGCCGATTACTACGTCGAGTATCCCGTCAACACCTCGAAGCTCAAGGTCTTCCTCCTCACCACGGCTGGCATTTGTAAGTCAAGCGAGTATGACATCATTGAACACACAGAATAAAAAAAAAAGGAAAGGACGACGAAAAAAGACGCGGTCCATGCTGACAGTATCTTCCATTCCAGGCCTGCCTACGTGCTTTGGTATGTGCTTGGGTGCTGCGGTGGCCTCGGCCCTCGACAGCAAGCCCGACTGGTCGGACGCCTACGACGAGGGTATCGGCTTCCTCATCCAGGTCATGCTTCACCCCAAGGGCTTCGCCAAGTTCCTGCTCGTCATCCTCGCGCTCTCTGGCATTGCGATGAATGCCGTCGCCCTCTACAGTGCCGGTCTGTCCGTGCAGCAGTTTGCCCGCCCGCTGGGCGCGGTGCCCCGCTTCATCTGGACCGCCCTCATGTTCGTCGCCGTCATCCTGCTCGCGCTCGTCGGCCGCGACCACCTGCTGTCGTTCCTCGAGAACTTCCTGTCGCTGCTGGGCTACTGGAACACGTCGTTTTTCATCATTATCTTCCTCGAGCACTACCTGTTCCGCAAGGGCTTCTCCGAGGGCTACGACAACTACGACCTCGAGTCGTGGAACAACCCGAAGCGCATGCCCTTTGGCTGGGCCGGCGGCCTCGCGTTCGCGGCCGGTATTGCCGGTTGCGTGCTGGGCATGAGCGAGACGTGGTACGTGGGCGTGCTGGCACGCAAGATTGGCGACACGGGCGGCGACATTGGCAACCAGCTGGCCTTCTTATTCACCTTTGTCGTCTACATCCCCGCCCGCTGGGCCGAGTACAAGTACACCGGCCTGTAAAGAGATGGTGGAAGAGAAAGACAAAGAAAAAAAGGCGGAGGGAGTAGAAATTGGAACTGAGCAAGAGAGACCATATGGAGAGCTTGGAACTTGGAGTCCCACAGCCACCGATAGGATACGGCTTAGTTTTCTGCTTTTCTTGAATATATTTTCTGGCAACTATTTCCTAGCGATACTCGATAATATACTATCAGAGGCCCGGCCACGGGTGCAAGGGTATCCAAAATGACCCAACGGACTCGGTTGGATGCGGCCGGGGCGCCATTTCAAGAGAGGATAGGACCAATCCAAGATTCATTGAGATCCCGTCAGCGAACCGTTCCCCACATCGGCGGTTCATTTGTATGGGGGACTGGAGGAGGAGGGCTGGCCGACACAGCACGTTCGCGCATCACGAAAGGGTGCATGGCCAAAGGTGAGAACCATGGCTTCAGTGCGGCGGCCACGGCTCCGCCCTTGCTCTGCATCCGCTCTTTGATGCCTGCTGCGGCTCCCGGCTTGTTTTCAAGGTCAGTTCGCTCTTCACAAGGCAATTCCATCATGTCAAGGGACGGTAGCCGGATGATCGCCCGCCGGCCCGTGCGAAGATCGCGCAGCGACGGTCCACAGATGCCGAGGATCGCGTGCAGGACCAGCGACACAAACGCCAGGATGGATGCCGTCCACACCAGCGCCAGCATGGTGTTGCCCACATCGACAAAAATATTGAGCTGGTTGATGGCCGAGCCCGCCAGTCGGTACGCGAGCGCCACTGCTGTGGCCAGGGCCGAGCCGATAAAGAGACAGAGCGCCGTCGCGGCCGCGAGAATACCGATGGGCACGCTCCACCAGCGGGACAGCAGCACGAGCGGCGACAACAAAACGAGCAGGCCCGACACGATCGTGCCGACGAGGTAGGTGCCGAACATGGCCTGCGAGACGTAGCGGATGATGTCGAGAACGGTCTGGACGCGGATGGGCAGTGGTACGGTACTCGTATTGAGGAGCTCGCTGAAAATGATGCCGACAGGGTTGAACCAGTAAAAGGCCTGGGGACGCGAGCACTTGGAAAAGGCGGACGAGCTGTCGCCCTCACAGTAGCCCCAGAGTCCCGACTGGTAGTAGTTGCGCAAGCCTAGGCTCTGGGAGAGAGCATGGGCCCAGGTAGGGTCGGTGGTGTTGGTGCCAGGGATGACACTGTCGTCGAACAGCTGCGACAGGTCGAAGCGGAAGAGGAAGATGCTGGTCGACGTCCGGCTGGTATTGGTGCTTCCTGTTTGGACCTGCATGCATGTCAGTGTTTGCTGCAATCCCCGTTCCGGCCGATCTGCGCTTTCTGCCCTTTCTGGAGGATGCATGCTACAAGTGTACTTACTACGATGAGTAAAATAGCGGCAACAAGGTATAGCACGCAGCTGAGGCCGACAAGGTAGCGTCGAAGCCGGGTTGCTATCCAGATTTCGCCTTTTGTCGGCATGGCAGCTTCCACTTCATCGGCAGCGTTCCAGGCCCGAGCTCCCGCTGTAGAGCCGATCCACGGCGTGAACATGGACGCACCATGGCCAGAACGATCTCCTTGACTGCCATCGTGTGCAGCATAACTTGAAGTGCCGTTGCGAGGCCGTATGGAGGTGTGGATGTTGCTCGGGATCGACGAGGCAAAGCTTAGCGGGGCCGAGTGCTCGTTGACGGGCAATCGAGCACTCCCCGGGATTTGTAGGCCGGTACCATCCGCTCTGACGGCCAGACGGCCCACATCCCCAGCCGGACTCGTAGGACTAGCAGGACTTGCGCGAATCACGGTGCCATTGCTGGTGTAGTCGCTGTGAGTAGCAGATGATCTCCCCGTCCCTGTGGCTGCTTTTACCGGAAGGTTTCTGGCGGACAGCCAAGGTGTGCTGTTGGCTGCGGAGTGGCTCATGGCCGGAGGTAGAAGGATATCTTGTAGTTTGACCTTACCACGGCAGGTAGACGTCGAGGGATGAGATCGGTGATGCGGGTTCGGATGAAGCAGATTCGGCAGACACGCCCTCGCCGTCCCACATACTGGTCACCAGGAGAGGTAAGGATCAGTGGCAAAAGACGAAGAGAAGAAGTCCGGAAGTAAATATACAGGATAAGTATACCGGCGAAAGAGAAAATGCCTTGTGGTGTTGTCGGCGAGGGGAGAGGTGCACGACAAGGTCAGGTGGGTGGACGTAGGTCAGATGGCCGGATGAGGCTATCGACAAAGACAGGAGCTGCCAGCAGCAGCCATCTTGGCCGAGGAAAGCATGGCTCCAAATAACGGCAGGACAGACAGCCGCGCGCAACAGACCGCGTGAGGAAGTAGCAAGTGACCGTGGAGGTTGGCACCTGCATCGCGGTTGGCAGGTGTTCGTGAAAGCAGGTGCGATGGGCTGGTCGACGTTGTTCCTGATGGCAAGACCACGTGCATTTGAAAGAGCAGAACGTTTGACGACTTGAGGCAGTGAAGGTACCTGAAGTCCGATAGAATACTTTTATGAAGGGAGTTTTGCGTACATTTTGAGTTGGATATGCTTCGTAAGAAAGATCAATTTTCTCTGATATTTGCTTTTAAATCAATTTTTCGTGTAAAATTTTTTTTTGCCTGTTTTATCAAATACACACCATAAATCATTCCGACAGTCTTAAACAATGTCAACTAAACCAGCATAGACAGCCTTCATCTGCCGTTAATTTTCGGCCGTCAAAACGTATCCCAGTCAAATGACAGGCACGGAATCCCGTGCCTATTGGCTGAGACTGCACGAGGCTGTGGCGCGCCAGATCGTGTGCCCAGCCGATCCCGCTGCATGCAACCCAAGACTAGATCGATACATGAACTGCCCACCCTCCAAATTTCGGTACCGACCAAAATAAGGCAAACACCAAGCATGACCATATTAGGTACTGTGTGCAGGAATGGCATCTTGTGTCGCAGTGTTCCGTTGGCACGTGGCTTCCGCCATCTGATGTCTCCGACCGCTCCTTCCCAACATATTGGCCGGGCACTTTCCCTTTTAGATGGGCATCACTGTCGAAATAGTAAATAGCAGGAAAACGTCAAAAATGACAGCTTCAAAAACTTGTCCCCGGATGGCGACCGACGAAGCAGGCAATAGTAATTGCGATCTCGACCAGCCACCTTCGCCTTGCGCTACCCACCTACATCCTCTTGACCTTTGCTCGCTGCCCGATCGACTGCTAATCTCAACACATACATTGTGGCCATCCTTGAGCCCCCTATTTCCGATCCTAAAATGCGTCTTTTATTCGCTCCGTTTTGTCTTGTCTTCTTGTTGACCGCTACGCAGGCCAGGAGCACAGTCCGCGGCTCTCTGCCTAATCTGCAGCAAGCCTCAGGCCAAGTCGTGAAGAACTCCAACAGCTCGAATGCTCCTCCCAACGTGAACACCACCATCCCGTTGACAAACATCACAGTCTGCAATGGCTATGCCGAACTCTGCTCGCGCAAGTACAGCAATGTCACCATGGTCGGCGCCCACAACTCGCCGTTTGTGCAGCGCAACAACCTCGCGGCCAACCAGAACCTCAAGGTGACGCAGCAGCTCGACGACGGCATCCGGTTCGTGCAGGCACAGATCCGGTTCCCGGCCCAAGACAACGGGACCGGGCCGCACTTTTGCCATACCTCGTGCGAGCTGCTGGATGCGGGGCCCATTCTGCGCTGGCTCACCGAGGTGCGCACATGGGTCGACGCACACCCGCAAGACTTTGTCACGATCCTGCTGGGCAACGGCAACTACTCGGCCGCCAGCATGTATGCGCCGCACATTGAAGCGAGCGGGCTGGTGCCGTACGCGTTCGTGCCACCACCCACCACCACCACCGCTGCCGGTCTCGCGCTGGACGCCTGGCCGACCCTCGGCGAGATGCTCGCAGACGGCAAGCGCGTGCTCATGATGCTCGACTACAAGGCCAACCAGACAGCGTACCCCTGGCTGCTCGACGAGTTTGCGTATCTGTGGGAGACGCCCTTTGACCCCGTGGTGACGTCGGTGCCCGTCACCGAGACGCTGCCGTGCCCTGTGCAGCGCCTGCCGCCCGGGGTCGCCAATAGCACGCTCTACCTGATGAATCATAATGTCAACCTGGCGGTGTCGGTGCTGGGCCAGAATTTCACGGTGCCGGCCCTGGCGCTGCTCAACCAGTCGAATGCGGCGACGGGCATCAACAGCCTGGGCGCGGCGGCCGAGGTGTGCGTGGACACGTGGGGCCGTCCGCCGTTGATTCTGAATGTCGACTACTACGACCAGGGCGCGCCGCCCGGATCCGTCTTTGAGGTGGCGGCGAAGCTCAACGGCGTCTCGTACGAGAATACGTGCTGCGGGAAGACGGCCCTCGAAGTGGTGTCGGGTGCTGTGGGTCGCAGTGTTCCTCTGGCGTTGTTGTCGACCATGACGGTGGCGGCGGTCATGGGGCAATGTTTATGGTGAGCTGCGGCGAGCAGTGACTGTTGTTTAGGTTTCAAGCATGCAAGGTGTTTAGGAGTCAGTTTGTATTTCAAATAGATCTTATTATTATCGAGAGTATGCCCGAGATGAATAAAACATAAAAGACCAAAGGACGACGGAAGCCGCGAAGAATATGTACATGAAGTGAACGGAAAACAAGGGCAAAAGCATCACATTATCGTAAAAGGTAGACTGGATATAAATCGACGGAGACAAAAGAAAAGAAATCACAAAGCAAACGCAAACGAAAGGAAAGCTTGGAAGGCCCAGCACGCCGTCACGCGACGGCCTGGCCCTCTGGCACGACGACAGGTCGCCGGCCAAACGTCCAACCGAGCACGCGCATCACACCAAACGTCCGCCGCGTCGCTGTGGTTGTCGCCGACGTCTGGCTCCTTTTCCGCAGCAGCGACGTGTTGTTGGTGTTGGTCGTCGTGCTGGACGAGGCCGAGGCCGAGGCCGCCAATGCCGCGGCCGCCTGCTCGTCCAGCAGCCGCCGCCGCTCGGCCCTCTGCCGTAAAATCTCGCGACCAATCTGCACAAACACGTCGGTGACGTTGTCGCCGGTCTTGGCGCTGGCCTCGAGGAAGAACGAGGGCGACGACGCCGACGGAGGGTGTGGATGCGGGTGCGGCTGTAGACCAGGAACCGAGGGCACTGCCGAAGGCCCAGCCGAGGGCACAGCCGAGGACACAGGCACGGGCGGGATCGACGGGACGGGGGGCACGGCTGTGGATGGTGATGGTGATGGCACGGCCGCTGCTTTGCTGCCGTCGATCCAGGCCACACGCCGGTCGCCGTCGTCGGCGTCGCTCTTGGTGCCGACGAGAAGCAGGGCAAACGGCCGTGCGGGTTTCGACTGGGCGCGAGTGCCACCCATGGACACGGAGCGCGCGTGATGGGACTCTGCTTCTTTTTTCTGTTGCTGCTGTTGTTGCTGCTGCTGTTGCTGCTCCTTTTTGTAGCTCCGGAAGCGCATTGATTTTTTCTTGGGAACGGCACGCTTGGACGTCCTCGGCCGGTTCTTGTCGTCGCCACCCTTTGTCTTGTCCGCCTGTTGTGCATCATGGACGCCCGTGCCCCGTTCCTGGCGCAGCCGGTCATAGAGTCGCCGCGCCTGCTGAAATGACGCCGGGTTGCAGACGTCGTAAACGACAATGGCTGCCTCAGTAATGGCCAGAGCTTGCTCGAGCATGATGGCGGCGGGTGTAACTGTGGGCGACGGTGAGCCGCGGCCGAATTTGCTCTTATTGCTGCTGCTGTTGTGGCTGCTGCTGTTGTTTGTCGCCTCTTCAGCTTGTGGCTCCTCCTCTACCAGGTGCTGTGAGGGCATCTCGAGGACGTCCATGCTGTACATGAGCTTGTCAATGCGCAGGGGCCGTCGTCCACCACGTGCGAACCGGGGATCCGGTGGTCCGCCGTCCTGGAATGAACCATCGCAGAACTGCGAGTGGGTTAGTTAGACGTGCGTAGTGAGGAGAGACGCGGAACACATTGGGTACGTACCCTCGTCAGGAGGGCCGTCTTGCCGACGCCTTTGGCGCCGATGAGGAGCACACGAAAGTCACCGACCAAGGCTCGTGAGGCGGCGGTCTGCACGCGGTTGCCGCCATCCCGCTCATCGTCAAACTGGTCTTGCCACGAGAAGATGGCTTTGAGGTAGCGGGCCTCATCAGACGTCCAGACCATGGAGCCCATGGTGAGGTGCGGTGCGGTGGTGTGATATCGACGATGAAGTAGGAAATGAAAAGGTAAAAATGATATAAAAAAAAGAAAACAATTATATGAAAATAAAGAGATAAATGATCTCGAGATTTGTGCAGGAGAGAAAGGTAAAACAAGACAGAAGGCAAGATTGAGGGACGAGACAACAGATCGGAGATGTGACAGATCCAAGTAAGGCAACGGAGAGGGCAAAATCTGATATAGAAGGATGATCTTAGGATGTGGAGTGGAGGGTGTCTTAATAGAAGGAGAGTTATAATGTAACGGAGAACACAGAGAAGGATGAAATAGGGTTGGATGAATGAACAAGACAAGGCCAAGTTGAGGCAAAGCAAATGAGAACGAGGCCCGGGAAAATGGATGTAAAAGAGAGAAGTATAAATGGGGTGAAGTGAGCGTAGTGTGATAAAATAGTGAGACGAGTAATGGAAGGAACAAAACGAAAAAAAGAAATAGACCCAGAACTAAAAATGAAAAAGAGCAACAAGTGAGAAAAAGAGGTCACAACGAACAAGGAGACGCAGCAGACGAATACACAATGTGTTGTGCCTTGCGAGACAAGAATCGTATAACAACCAACGTACGAGACAATGCAGGGCACAAAGCAAGATCACCGGTTGTTGTGCACCTGTTGATTTGGTCGCTGTCTTGAAACAGCTTCCCTTACTCTGTTGGCAAGGCAGGAGACGGGCAAAGCGCGGGCCCAGCGCGGGCCCAATTCTGCCAAATCGCAGATCGTTCGTCGTTCGTCGCAGGTTGATCTTTGTTGTCTTGTTTTCCTTTTTCTTTAGAGCTATCCGAACAGTCCGGGCCGCTCTTATCTGATTGAGGTTGATATAAGTTTGTTCTTTTTTTTTCTCCCTCCCTCCCTTCCTTTCTACTGTTCCATGTCATTGATTTTGTGCAACATTTTGAACACAATGAGCATCTCAATGGGCAAGCTGATGGAGCAATTCGCAACGGGAGAGCCGCGGCCGCTCGCCGGCGCATGTACCACCGGCTAATCTAAAAGGGGTTAAAGAGGAAGCAGAGGACGCACCCTGTTCGTTCCTCTTGCTCTCCGTCCCTCGACTTCGCTCCATGTGGTTCATGGCATGGCTTCGTCCCGCGAGGGACATTATTCCGAGATTGGCGAGGCATGGATGCTTGGAGTCGTAAAGTGCCCAGCATTTTTCCAGGGTCGTGGAATCTCGTGGCGAAGGCTGATTTGTGGAGACGAATACATGAGGACGTGAGGGCGTGCTCGAGTGTAGGTCAGTTTGCTGCAGGCACACGGAGACGGTCCTCATGCGGCAGTCGGGATAGGTGGCAGCAGAACTCTATCGACATTGGAAAATAGAGGCAACAGAAGGAAAAGGACGACATACTGCGTCAGGATAACCTTATTTCGGGATCTGGTCGCGATGGATTCGCGGTATAGACGGCGATATGGTCTGCTGCGATTGGTGAATCCAGCCGTCTCCGTCTTTCACCCTCGATGGATGAAGCGCAGGCGTAAAGTTTGCAAGGTGTGGTGTGCTTGCTCGGTGCAGGTCTGGTGCCACAAAAGACACGGCAGCAGAGAGTTACAGCGGGTGCTGCGACTGAGCAAGGGGACATGGGATATGAGACATGCAGCCGACGTGCACAAGGGCAGTGCAGCGCCGACAGAATGAAAGAAGCCTTTGAGTGAATAGCAGAGTGGCTCGATCTGATTGGCATTGCCGACGGCATCGTTGTCCAGGCCGTCGAGGGTTGCACAGGAAGCAGATTGCCGGTTCGGGCGTTTAGCGACGAGGAGGAACAGATGGAGAAAAGCACAAAACGAATAGCGAGACAAGACAGACGAGGAAGATGAGAACAAAATAGATAAAACAAAAGCAAAAATAAATAAATATAGCAGATAAATCCAAAATATTGTACGCCTACCAAATGCCTCAAGATGCCCGTATACCAAAAATAGATGGACGCTGGTGAACTCCAACCAAGGCTTAGGAATGACCATGCAATTTCGATCCCCCCCATAATCACCTCTTCTTCTTTCCTGGCTCGGCCACGGCCACAAGGCCCGCCTGCACAAACGCATCGCGCGCCGCCTGGTTGATCAGCGCGAACCGCCGCGGACCCAGCTTGTGCCCGCCGTACCAGCGCGTGACCACCACCACGACGTTCCACAGGTCCATCAGCTGCATCAGGTGCAACAACCGCCCGCCGGCCGCCGTTTCGCCGTCGTCGTCGCAGTCTTGGTACGTCACCCCCGTCCCATCGTCTCGTATCCGCCACGCCGTCATGTTGTGTGTTGCCGTCCGCACGCGTCGGTCCGTGTCCTTGAGGTGCTGGATGAACGCGGCTGCCTGGGCGGGCGAGTGCACGGCTGCACAGCGCGCGAGAAACGTCGACTTGAGCTCGACAACGGGCTCGGCCGTGACCCATGGCGGCGGTTTGGTCAGATGTTGCGCTGTCGATGGTGGTGGAGATGGCGGAGATGCAGCCCGGTCGTTGTCCGCAGCAGCATCGTTATGCACGCCCTCCTCTTCCTCCTCGCCCTTCTGTCGGAGAAACTCTTCGACAGCGTCAAATAAACAGACTTGGCCTTCTTGGAATGCCGTGGCCAGAGCGGCACCAAACTGCTCGGCATCGTGTGCTGCGGCACCTGGTCGTCGGTGGCCAGCCGTGTCGCCCACGCTCTGCACACCGAGAACGGCTGGCGGGTCGGGGCCCGCAGGGTAGGCAGGCGGAAACCAGAGACGCAAGCTCATACGATGCGCCGTCGAGGCCCCTGTGCGACCGTCTGTGCCATTTCCGTCACCCGCGCTAGCACTAGCCACATCGTCTGCGGACCTGGGAATGGCCAGATGGGCGAGCGTGCCGCTGCCATCTCCCCCACTACCGCCACTGTGGTCGCCATCGGCAAGCGCCAGCGTGCCGTCGCCGTAGATGGAGTTGATGGCCTCGACCTCGTCCGTAAGGTCTTCTGACGGCGGCATTGCGCCCGGCGAGGTTGTCTTCAATCAAGCTCGCGTGTGGCATGTGATGTGTATAAAACACTCTCAGTCAAACCTAGCCGCGTCAGGTTGGCTCCAGGGTGACGTCGAAGCGCGGCTGAGTGTGGTGATGTGATGTGAGGAAGCAATGAAGTCGGATGTGGGGTGGATTTTTGGCGCTTTGGGAGCTGTTGGCGCCACTCCGACGGCGGGTTCCAGCGGCTGTACCTAGCGGCAGCCTTATCGCCGCTGCATCGCACGTTGGTTCCTAGCTCCTTCCCGCCTCGTCCCCCTCGTCTGCACCTTCCCGATACGTTCATCCCCTCAACAACTCGTTTGTTTGACTTCTTCTGAGTCTCACATCCAGAAATCTCTATTCAAAAACGTCTCCAGATCACACCATCTACTTCTCCTCTCACCCTCTGGCCTCACGATCCTTTATTGCGAACAGTGCAGCCATGGCCACTGCCGACGAAGATAAGGCCGCTGTGCCCGCCGATGCCGCCGACGGCACGTCATATGCTTTTGTCTACGGTACGTTTCCTATTTATTTCTATCCCAGCATCTATATTTACTGACTGCTGTAGGCACTCTAGTAAGTTGCCCTCAGGTGCTGATTATGGTATCAAGCGCCCCCCTGCCGTCTCTGACCACAACAGATGGCCCCGGAGGTCTTCTTCACCGTCTGCTTCCGCCTCGCCCAACCCCCACCGGCTCTTGTCCGCGAGTATGTGTTTCGCAACGCTGTCCTTCCCGGCTACACCCGCCACCGTGTCCAGTACCAGGAGTACCCGGGCATCGTGCCGGACGACGCAGAGGGCGCCAGTGTCCGCGGTATTCTCATTGGCGGCGTCACGCCGGCCAACCAGCACCACCTCGACGTCTTTGAGGGCTCCGAGTACGAGCGCCGGACGGTCGATGTTGTCTTGGACGAGGACACCAGTAGTGGTCAGACGGCCGAAACGACCGACAAGACTGAAAAGCCGATGCAGAAGAAAACAGTCAAAGCCCAAGTGTACGTGTACAAGTACCCTGACGGGCTCGAGCGCCGCGAGTGGGATTTTGACGAGTTTCGTCGCGAGAAAATGCACAAATGGGCGCGGGCGGACTACACTTTTGAAGGTGCGTCAAATTCAGCTGCCTGGAAGGACGTGAATGACAGACGGGCCCCAATGAGTTTTATATACTCCGTGCTCCGCACTCTACTCAAAATAATGACCAAACGACCGTTTGCTGACGTCGACAGGGTGCGACCCAAACGATCCGGCCACCGTGGCGGCCTAAGAAGCACGACATGGCGCCAAAGATAAAGCATGATTTGACATGACGAGAGAGAATTTGAGAATTTTTAGAATTTTAAGAAGTGAGAGAAGGGACAGACATAGGAGACGATACACAGGAGATGATGGCGTTGCGTCGAAGCAGTCATTCCATCGCTAGGGCCAGCATGACAGCTGGTGAGGTAAAGTGCATGGCGCACGGGCAAACCATTGCTTTCGGTTAGTGAATGCATTCCGGAGTGAACAAACGACAGCAATTAACCTCTTTAACTTCCATTTTCTTGAAGCTCGTACTCTCGGCGTAGATAACACGTGACATATCACGTGTTAACGTTCTCGAAATACGGTTGCCTACTCGGGAATTGGGCCGATGTCTTCGGTCGTTCCTGCCCGTCCACAAGAGAAAACGGAATTATGAGCCGAGATTTCAGGGGTTGTTTACATCGTATTTTGTCTCTCTTTAGCTTCTAATTTGCACTTTGTTTTTGGAGACCATCTGTCCATAATGGCTTCCGACACACGAGAGCGTCAGCGCCGCCGCAAGATCGTGTTGGCCTGTGAACCATGCCGCGAGCGCAAGTCACGCTGCGACGGCCGCAAGCCCATCTGCTCGTCATGCGAGCGCCGCTCTCTCGGCTTAGAGAAATGTATTTATACAGTCGGCAATGCACGCACTGCGAGCAGCGACGAGTGAGTTTTGCGTTTCGGCAGGCTTCGGATCGTTTCCGACTTTTGATGTCCGTCCGCGGCACCGTCTGTTGCTAACACACCCAGCTACACAAAGGCCCTGCATGAGCGCATCCGCCACCTGGAGTATGCCTGTGCTCTGTATGGAATTGAGGTCAATTCGGCCGGGCGAGTGAGCTTGCTGTCCAACAGCCGGCTGCGGCCGCCCCTGTCGGCCCCGTCCTCGGCGGCTACCAGCCCTGTGATGCTATCGAGCGGCCGGCGTGCCGGTGTTGCGGACCAGCAGCCGTCGGTAACGCCACCCAATATGTCGGCAACAGGGAAATCGGGCACCTCTGACATGACGTCTCCAGAGCAAATGGATCCGGAGGATGCCACAGGTGTTACCGCTATGGGCACTGTGCTGTCTGCAGAAGACCTGGAAGGCGAGGGCGCCATTGATTCCTTTTACGGCCGGTCATCTGCGGCTTCGTTTCTTAAAGAAGCAGCCAGCGCGTTACCGCAGAGACAAAATTGGAGTGGCGCAAGTACAAGTTCGGGGACCAGTACCACCGCCGCCACCACGTCGCAGTCCAGCTTATTTGCAGGTCGCGGCCCCACATCAGCCCCGTCACCACTCCGGCCACTGCCGCATCCGCCCCCGCCTCCTCCGCGAAGCATGGCGCCGCCGACGCTCAGCTTCACCGATGTTGACCGGTTCACCTTGCCTCCTCGTGCCCTGGGTGACCACTTAATCCAGCGCTTCTTCAGCCGCATCTTTTACCAGTATCCCTTCTTCGATCGCGAAGCCTTTGAGCACGCATACCAGAGATTGTGGCAGGTCGACGACCCGGCAATGCGTCCCCAAATCGCTGCGCAGCAACAGAAATTCGACGGGCTGGGACTGGGAAGCAGCGAGGCCGGTCCCGACAGCATCATATTCCACTGCGCTCTCAACGCCATCTTTGCTCTCGGTTGCTGTTTCTCGGACCTGCCGGCGGCCGAGCGCGCCGCCGCCATCGACGTCTTTGGCAACCGCTCCAAGACCTTTGTCGGGCTCGAACTCATTAACTACAACAATCTCGGCGTCGTCCAAGCCATGCTGGTCATCTCCCTCGTCTTACAAGGCACACCCTATCCCAACCGCTGCTGGATTGCCGTCGGCATGGCGTGCCGCGTGGCCCAGGGTATTGGTCTGCACACTGAGGAGGCCAGTCCGAGCCGGCGATTGCGTGGTGAGCGTATGCGGTTGATGCGCCAGCGGACATGGCACGGCTGTATCGTTATGGATGTGTAAGTTTTACCATTTGTGAGGCTTTTTATTTTTTTATTTATTTTTATTTTAGCTGACCTCTCCAGTCTCGTGAGCATGACCTTTGGTCGGCCACCCATGGCGTCTAGTCTGTCGATTGCACCGGAGATGTTGAATAAGACCCCAGATTCTTCTAGCCCAGAATCGCTGAGGCTAGCTTTCTATTACGAAGGCGTCAAACTCAGTGTAATTCTCGAAGACATCCTGCAGCGCATCTACAAACCATGGCTGACACGGGACGCCAACAACGCGAACCACAACGGAAACACCACCAGTACGTCCAGTACGTCGTCCAACAATGCCTTACAAACCCACCACAATCTCGATACCGTGGTCGAAATTCAAGGCCGTCTCGATCAATTTGAGCAATCGGTCACGCCGTTCCTCTCGTGGACGGCACATGCCGAGATGCCGGGCGACGTGTCCGAAGAAGATCGCCTCGTTATGGGCATTAGTCAGAATGTCCTCCATGCCCGGTTCATCTACTTGCAGCTGATTCTCTACCGGCCCATCTTGTCCCAGCTTGCCAACCCAGATGCAAGTCCGACTCCATCGAGTGGCTCAAACTCGTCTGGTCAGTCCTTGTTGACACGCGACGGCCTTCGCTATTCCTTTGCCATTGAATGTGGGAAGTCTTGCATCGAGGCAGCCAGGCGCCTTATCGTCTTGGTGCACAGTGTTTACCGGACGGAGACGACTGATATCTGGTGGTGGAATGGCTTATGTGAGTCCAGCCTTTTTACTTGATTCGCATTTACCATTGGAATTTTGGTTATACTGACGTCAGCCAGACGCATGTGCCGCTGGCCTAGTCCTTATTGTTGCACGGTCGTGTCCCGACCTCTGGCAAACACTCGATCGTGATGAAGTTGCCGCTCTCTGGGACAAGTCTCATTCCATTCTGCAAGATCAGGCACTCTACAGCGCCTCTGCACGCAAGTCACTCGACCTCCTGCTTAAGGTCAACGAGCATGCCCTCCTCAGACAGGCCGCCAGTGAGAATGACAGCTTGGCTGCCAATATGTCCAGTGGCAGTGGTTTTGCTAGCGATGGCGGTGTAGGGGCAGCAGGACGAGAAGGAGGAGGAGGAGATAGTGATGGCAACAATAACAACAACAACAACGGCAACAGCGGAAACTTGGGCAGCAATAGCAGCCTTGCAGCGCAGTTCCTTGCAGGCGCAACAGGCGACGGCCTGACTGCAGGAGGTGGAAACAGCATTCAGCCCGGCCAGTTCGATTTCCTGGCCCAGATGGCCGACCCAAACGCGCCGAACCTGCTTGAGGATACCTACGCAATGGGTCCATTGTTTGCCTGGGACCAGAATATCGATTTTACTAATTTGCTACCCTGAGGCGGTCGTGGGACCGGGAAACCTTTGCCAACCACCTGTTATATCCAACATGCTGACGTTGTGATAATCTGACATCGATCTTGTCATCCTGGGCATTTCTTTCCGTCCGTCGAATTACCCACTTTCCTGAAATGTTTGCCTACACGGTCAACGCGTTGTGCAATACACATCGAGCATAAAACTGAGCGATGCTATCGTCTAGGCCCAGCATCACTGGGGACAAGACACCGTGGTAAATAGGTGACCGAATATCCGGCTGATGGTTTTGGCTGAAGCGGGCACACGGACCAACACAGATCACCGGTGCTAGGGACATGGGAACGCCGCGCCTAGATATTTTTGGGTTCGCCCGTTGGATAACCCACCGGGCAGCCCGGGCGGGATAAGCAACGGCCCTTGCAGCCTTAGCCAGGGCAGTTAGTAGAGTCTAGGGGAAGCCATCCGAACCCCGATACGTTTTGCTGCACAGTCGAATTGTCAAATTGCGCCGACGGAGTCCAGGACGGCGATCGATCAACTATCCACATACTGGGGCCCGTTTTGAGAGCGGTAAGATAATGCAGAGCAATCAAAAGTACCAAAAGCATCTAGACGATGGGCTATCAACATCGAACGGGAAAAATACAGGGTCCAGCCAAGAGCCAAGACCCCTTGTTGGTTTTCCGCGAAAGACGACCGAGATGCTCGGACTGGAACAGAAGTTTGCTTCTTTCTTGTGGAAAATGTGGGCTTTGCAGCCGGATCCTTTCCGAAGCCAAATCTCCAGCATACAAAGGCTCAGTGTTAGTCGGAACCATCCCGTACGCCTAAACCGAATTGGGAGAGACGCGCAGCCAGGCTGAAGAGAGCCTGCGCCGGTGGAAAATGTTCGCCCAAAGAAAAGCGCGAATGCGATAACGAGCGGCGTTTTCTAAATCTAGAAATTTGGTTTACGAAACACGGAACAACAGCAGACAACACAAAGTTTTCGGGTTCGTCCCGTGAAGCATCAAAATCTCCATCCTAGTGAGGCCCATTTTCGCCCTCTCTCATGTCGTTGGCCAATGCATCTGCACTCATCCCTGTACCGGAGGCGCCCGTGCCGACGTCATGTTTGTCATCTCCGTCATCTCTGTCATCTGTCATTTCTGTCTGCCCGACAGGCCAACATTAGACGCCTCGATGATTATATTCGGGGCAAATCAAACTGAATCATGGGATATTCCAAATACACGCTATCGAAAACAACCCCTGAAAACCGTCACATCGCTGGGTCCAAAGAAAGCTGTGTGGCAAGTACCGACGTACGTTGTATTTATGCGATAAACTTGGTATCTACCAGCGATGCACCGAGCTCGAGTGACAAGGCCACACCCGCTCAGTAGCCTCGGTCGTTTTCAAACTGGTAAGATGTACCCGCTCTGACCTGTCCGAGTACTCACGCTGACCCGTCGACTGATCCTCGAGAATCAATTTCGTTTGCGAATCCTTTGCGAGAGCATGTCAAGAAAAGGGTCTCCAAAACGGGTATCGTGTCAACTGCCTCCCAAGACCTCAGTACTGGTCTCACAGCATCCTTGTGATGTAGATTGCGTCGCATTCAAAAACACTATTGGCAATTGGAACGTCTTTGTCGAGTTTGCTATCCAAGTGCAAGAAATTATCAACTAGATCTGTGCACAGGAGACAGACTACGGCAGTTCTCTGGCTCGCAAAACATGAGCAAGCCCGCTGGCCCAAATCCGGTCCACTTAGCAAAACGATCGCCTGTTGTTGTTTTCTTTGGATCGGCATTAGGCCGCAGAGCCAGGCGAAAAAGGGTCTGGCGGCATTTTTCTCGTCAGTGGACTTCAGCTTCGCCGGAATGGGTCGTGCTGGGCCTAGGAGACAACGGTTGCACGAAGTCAATAAAAACGGGGAATCAAAAACGTGTGCATGGGTGTCAATAGCCACTGGCAATGGCAACGGTAACGTCCAGAGGCAACTGGACGATACTATCACATGCGAACTGGCGAGTCCAATTGAGAAAACCGCAAAATACGACACAAATCTCGGAGAATATCGCAGAAGCAAAAGGGGGGAAATGGACGACTACGATGCACAATGACGACATGGAAAAGAGGGCAAGAAAAACGACAAAACGAATACGACCAAAGACCAAAAGCACAAAAAAATCCGAATGGACCGGCAGCAGTCAATTCTTTTCGGGGAGACGGTGGTTTGGAAGTCCGTTAGTGGCGTGGGCGCGCGACGTGGCGTTCCCAAGACCACCAAAACCACCAAAATCGTCACAAAATAAACATAATACCGGGGACTACCTCAGACCGGACAACTCACACAGGCCGGTACTTCACTGTGAGTGCGAAGTCATTCGCGCTCGGAATGTTCCCGGGCTGCAGATCCAACCCCAAAAGCGACGGGCATGAGGACACTGGGACCTGCAAAAATCGCCGAAGGTGCCTAACGCAGACGGAAGTACGGAACTGGGCTAGGCGTGCTGTGTGTTAGTGTTCGACGCCTATGTAGTGGGCCCGGCATGAGTAAGAGCAATCGCTTGCTCCCCCCCCCCCCCCGACGGAGCTTCGCGACCACATCGTAATTAGCTCTTGTGGACTGGACGGGGACTCAGCTCGTCTGCTGTTTCGTTTCCGTGGGGCGTGGCAAGAGTATTTGTTTCTTTAATTGTCCAATGTTTTTTTTTTTACCAGGACCTATATTAAGCTTTCGATTGCCCTCCATCTGGTGTTTCACGTGGAATTGCAACTTCTGGGACCTGGCTAACACGACGGTTCTTTGTTTTGATTTCCATCATCTGTCACGATCCTTGGTCTTCTTGTCTTTGAATTGTCGTTTCGTTTCTTTTATTTTGCCCATCACTCCATCACCAGAGCTGGCGTCGCCTCTTATATCTCTGTATAAGTGCGCCTGACAACACGTCCAGCATCAATGGCCGCCAACATCGACGGAGCCGAGCCAATGGCTGCTCCAGGCCAACAGAATGTCACCAACCTGCCACCGTCCACCGCCCCGAGCGGCGTGGTATCCCATACCCCCAACACCGGTGTTGCTCAGCATCGGCCGGACGAGATCGAAGAGGTGGACCAGATTCTCGACTCGGAGTCCGTCACATCGGCCCAAACGAACCTCACACGCAGCCACACCCACACGATGATCCAGGAGCACGACCGCGATGCTATCCGCCGCGTTGCCACGGCCATGTCAGTCACTGGCGAGCATGGCCAGGCCGGCCAGACTTTTACAGCGGGCGACGATGGCCTCAACCCCGACAGCCCCAACTTCGACATCTCCAAGTGGCTCGGCAAGTTCATCCGCTCCATGCGCGGCGAGGGCATCGACAGTGCACGCGTGCGGCCCGGCATCGTGTTCAAGAACCTGTCCGTCTCCGGCAGTGCCCCTGACCTGCAGGTGCAGCAGACCGTGGCCTCGACCCTCCTGGCGTCGCTGTCCCTGCCCCTGCGCATCGGCGAGGCTGTCGGTCTGCGCAAGACCGCGCCCAACAAGCAGATCCTGCACAAGTTCAACGGCGTCGTCGCGCCCGGCGAGCTGCTGGTCGTGCTGGGCCGCCCTGGCTCCGGCTGCAGCACGCTGCTCAAGTCCATGTGCGGCGAGCTGCACGGCCTGCACATTGACGAGGGCTCGACCATCCACTACAGCGGCATTCCGCAGCCCAAGATGGTCAAGGAGTTCCGCGGCGAGACCATCTACAACCAGGAGGTCGACAAACACTTCCCCGAGCTGACCGTCGGCCAGACGCTCGAGTTCGCCGCCCAGGTCCGCATGCCCTCGCACAAGTGGTCCTTTGTCAACCCCAACATGACCCGCAACCAGGTCGCCAAGTACGCCGCCCAGGTCGTCATGGCCGTCTGCGGCCTCAGCCACACCTACAACACCAAGGTCGGCAACGAGTTTGTGCGCGGCGTATCGGGCGGCGAGCGCAAGCGTGTCAGCATTGCCGAGATGATGGTCGTCGGCAGCCCCTTCATGGGCTGGGACAACAGCACGCGCGGCCTCGACTCGGCCACTGCCCTCAAATTCGTGCAGACCCTGCGCATCGCCAGCGACCTGGCCCGCACCTGCAACGCCGTCGCCATCTACCAGGCTAGCGAGAGCATCTACGAGCTGTTTGACAAGGCGACCGTCCTCTACGAGGGCCGCCAGATCTACTTTGGCCCGGCCAACGGCGCCAAGGCGTACTTTGAGGGCCTCGGCTATGCCTGCCCCACGCGCCAGACCACCGGCGACTTCCTGACCTCCGTCACCAACCCCGTCGAGCGCAAGGCCAAGCCCGGTATGGAGGACAAGGTGCCGCGCACCGCCGAGGAATTTGAGGCGTGCTGGCTCAAGTCCGCCGAGTACGAGGCCATGCTGGCCGGCGTGGCCGAGCACGAGGCGGCGCACCCGCTCGACGCGCACGGCCAGAACGTGTCGGCCATGCGCGAGGTTAAGAACGAGAAGCAGGCCAACCACGTCCGCCCCAAGTCACCCTATATCATCAGCACCGGCATGCAGATCAAGCTCAACACCAAGCGCGAGTACCAGCGCCTCTGGAACGACAAGGCCCCCACCGTCACCACTGCCGTCACCTGCATTGTCCTCGCTCTCATCATCGGCTCCATCGTCTACGGCACACCCGATGCCACTGCCGGCTTCTATTCCAAGTCCTCCGCCCTCTTCATGGCCGTCCTGCTCAACGCCCTCGTCACTCTCACGGAAATCAACAGCCTGTACGCCCAACGCCCCATTGTCGAAAAGCATGCGTCGTACGCCTTTTACCACCCGGCCACAAACGCCATTGCCGGCGTCGTCGCCGACATCCCGATCAAGTTCCTCATCGCCACCTGCTTCAACATTGTGCTCTACTTCATGGCCGGTCTGCGGCGCGAGCCCGCACAGTTTTTCATCTACTTCCTCTTCACGTACACCGCCACCTTCACCATGTCGGCCATCTTCCGGACCATGGCGGCCATGACGCGCACCATCTCACAGGCCATGTCGCTAGCTGGTATTGTCGTGCTCGGCTTGGTCATGTACACGGGCTTCGTGATCACGGTGCCGACGATGCACCCGTGGTTCGCTTGGATCCGCTGGATCAACCCCATCTACTACGCCTTTGAAGCCCTCGTCGCCAACGAATTCCACGGCCGCCAATTTGTGTGCTCCGTCATCATCCCCGGCTACTCGCCGCCCATTGGCAACTCGTGGATCTGCAACACCGTCGGCTCCGTCGCCGGCCAGGACTTTGTGAGCGGCGACGCCTACATTGCCGAATCCTTTGGCTATTACTACTCGCACGTCTGGCGCAACTTTGGCATCATGATCGCCTTCCTCATCTTCTTTATGGGCATTTACTTTGTCGCCACCGAGGTCAACAGCGTACCGACGAGCGAGGGCGAGATGCTTGTCTACCAAAAGGGCCACATCCCGCCGCACCTGCTCAAGGGCGCGCCGCGCGGCCCCAGCTCGGGCGCCGGCTCCGACGCGAATAATACGAAGATCGTTGGCAGCGCCGCAACCAAGAGCACGTCGGGATCGTCGTATGCGACCGGCGACGTGGAGAACACAGCGCGCGTCGGCGACGCCGGCGAAAAGCCCCAGGCGCCCGAACCCGGCGCCGACAACGAGGTACACGGCATCCCGCCCCAAAAGGACATATTCACCTGGAAGAACGTCGTCTACGACATCGAGGTCAAGGGCAAAGAGCGCCGCCTGCTCGACCATGTCTCTGGCTGGGTCAAGCCGGGGACGTTGACGGCCCTGATGGGCGTCAGCGGTGCCGGCAAGACGACCCTGCTCGACGTGCTGGCCGAGCGCACCACCATGGGCGTCATCACGGGCGACATGTTTGTCAACGGCTCACCGCGCGGCACGAACTTCCAGCGCAACACGGGCTATGTCCAGCAGCAGGATCTGCATCTCGAAACCGCCACAGTGCGCGAGAGTCTGCGGTTCAGCGCCATGCTCCGCCAGCCCAAGACGGTCAGCAAGCAGGAAAAGTACGCCTTTGTCGAGGAGGTCATCCAGATGCTCAACATGGAGGATTTCGCTGATGCAGTCGTCGGCGTGCCCGGCGAGGGCTTGAATGTTGAGCAGCGCAAGCTGCTGACCATTGGCGTCGAGCTGGCGGCCAAGCCCAAGCTGCTGCTGTTCCTGGACGAGCCCACGAGCGGCCTCGACTCCCAGAGTTCCTGGGCGATTTGCAACTTCTTGCGTAAGCTGGCCGACGCCGGCCAGGCCGTGCTCTGCACCATCCACCAGCCGAGTGCCGTCCTGTTTGAGCAGTTTGACCGTCTCTTGTTTCTGGCGGCCGGCGGCAAGACGGTCTACTTTGGCGAGGTCGGCCACGACTCGCGCACCCTGCTCGACTACTTCGAGGCCAAGGGCGCGCGCGCGTGCGGCAACGCCGAGAACCCGGCCGAGTACATGCTCGAGATTGTCAACAAGACGGTCGCCGGCGACGGCCAGGACTGGCATACGACGTGGAAGGCCAGTGCCGAGCGCGTCGCCGTCGAGTCCGAGATTGAGCGCATCTACGTCGAGAAGCGCAACGTGTCGAGCGCCGCCGACAAGGAGCCCGACAGCGACAGCGAGTTCGCCATGCCGTTCAGCACCCAGCTCTGGGAGGTCACCTACCGCATCTTCCAGCAGTACTGGCGCATGCCCTCATACATTTTTGCGAAGCTGTCGCTCGGGATTCTCGCCGGCCTGTTTGTCGGCTTCTCCTTCTTCCAGGCCAAGGGCACCCTCGCCGGAACGCAGAGCGTTATTTTCTCCGTCTTTCAGATCCTCACCATCTTCTCATCGCTCGTCCAGCAGATCATGCCGCTCTTTGTGACCCAGCGCTCCCTCTACGAAGTGCGCGAGCGGCCCGGCAAAATGTACTCGTGGAAGGCGTTCATCATTGCCAACATCGTCGTCGAGTTCCCCTGGCAGATCCTGACTGGCATCGTCACCTACGCCTGCTTCTACTACCCGGTCATTGGTGTCCAGGCCGCGCAGCGCCAGGGCCTTGTTTTGTTGTTCGTCATCCAGCTCATGCTCTACGCCAGCTCCTTTGCCACCATGTGCATCGCCGCGCTACCCGACGCCCAAACCGCCGGCGGCATCGTCACGCTGCTTGTCATGACCAGTCTTATTTTCAGCGGTGTCCTGCAGACCCCCGCCGCGCTGCCCGGTTTCTGGATCTTCATGTACCGCGTCTCGCCCTTCACCTACTGGGTCTCCGGTGTCATCTCGACCGCCGTCCACGACCGCCCCATTGTCTGCTCCACGGCCGAGACGTCCATCTTCAGCCCGCCGATGGGCTACACCTGCGGCCAGTACCTGGCGCCCTACCTCACGGTGGCCCCCGGTACCCTGCAGAACCCCGACGACACGGCGGACTGCCGCTACTGCCAGATCTCGGTGGCCGACACCTATCTTGCCCAGAGCAACATTTATTGGAGCACGCGCTGGCGCAACTTTGGCATCATCTGGGCCTACATCCTCTTCAACATCTTCATCGCCATTCTCACCTACTACCTGTTCCGGGTGCGCAGGGTCAGCCTGAGCCTGAGCTCGCTCTCGTCGCTCAAGTTCTGGGGCAAGAAGAAGAAGGCGGCCGAGGCGGTGTAAGACGGCCCGGTGGGGCCGTACTCAGCGGCACTTCTTTTTCTATTTGTTTCCTTTTCTTTTCGATATCCTTTTATAGATTTCTTTGGTTTGTTTTTTTGGCTGTTCCTGTTATTAATGTCCCTATTTGGATTAATATTTTAATTTTAAGATCATTTTCGTTAAATATTTTTTGGAGTTTTTGCCTGGACAGATTAATATTTTCCTTTGTCGTTTTTTTTTGGTCATCTTTTACAAAAATCCATGTGCTACACAGCACAAATTCAAGTTTTAATTCTCAAAAGCGCCCTCCTTGGTCGGAGGCAATGAACGACCATCAGCACGCAACCCTGGTGAGAACGGTCCAATACGGTCGGTCAACGACATGTGGCTGGCTATGACAGAGACAGACAGAACGAGGACGCGAATCATTTCCGGAGCGTTGAATCTCTTCGAGGTTTTCTTTTGCACATTGACGGCATCAGCGGCAATCGGGCTCGAACTATCTACAGCAGAGGCTATGAGTTCTGACCGTAATACTGCCACTATCGATGCCTCTACAAATTCATCTACGGCGACGGTGTTGACGATGTGAGCAAGGTCCGCTTTCTTGACGATACTGATTAAGTCGGCGGGCAGGACACCGGCTCCACTTGTGATAACAGCCTGACGGACGACGGCAACACGAATGGCGACACAAGCACCGCGGATGGCAGTGTGTACAGTAGCAAAGGCATGGGCTGTGACTGCGGCATAAAATGCATTGGCAAAGGGAAAAGACAAGGAAAACGACTTGTGGGAGGCTACAGAGCACGCTGAGAAGCATGCTGAGAAAGACGTTGAGCAGGCCAATGGCTGTAGTGGCCAACCCAACAGCGACTACGACGAAGGCCATGCGTGAAAAATATGTCATGGAACGCAAGCGGAGCGTGGGAGGGTTCAAGAGAGAACACGAGGGCGATGAGAAGAAGGAGGAGGAGAAAGAGAGACAGAAGCATGAGGACGAAGCAGGGGACGAGGAGACGGGCGAGACGATAGATGAAGACACCGCTGGAAGCAACAAAGAATCCTGACATGCAAGAGAACGCAATGCTGGAGAGGCAAATGGGGCCGTCGAGAGCGTGGAAGCGGTGAATCGGCTAGGGATGACGATGCCCAGTTTAGTTGGTTTGACCTTTTGCTATTTCTGGGAATGGGGAGGGGGGGGGGGGGGTGGATTCTCCTGGTTTCTTTCTTTCTTCTTCGTCTTCGTCTTGTTTGGACTCTTTGTCATTCGTTTTCTGGAGCAAGACGTATAGAAACACTATGAGAAATTAGTTTGCTTAAGTCGACGATGGTGGACTGAGACAATACGCGAACAGAGAACATTTGAGCAAAAGATCAACTGACGAATGGAGGACGAGAATTGATGAAACTTGAGCTGACGACGAAACGGGACAAAAGGAAACAAAAAAGACATCTGACAACTGTCAACATGCAAGAGTTCGGACGACAAGAATAGGAGAAGACAAGAAGGGAGGATGACAAAAAGGGATGACAGTCATGCGAAGGGAAAAAAAAGATTATGAGCTTGCCCACCAAAAAAAAAAAGGAGGACGAAACAAGAAACAAGTTGAAACACTGAAACATCTGGATCTCGCCCATCGTCTCTTCTTTCTCTTCTGTCTTTGGTCTGTCTGCGGGTCTTTGCCCTCGTCGTTTCACAATGTGCATGCGCCAGGGGCGTCTTGGACCCGCGATTGGCTGCAAGGCACGGCCAAGACAAAGCAGCTTGGGTTCGCTGGTTTGCTGGTTTTCTGGTTTGCTGGGAAGGACCCCGCGCCTGTCGTACCAGTCGATCGCTGTCGTCCAGTCCTTTCGGCCTCAGCAGCACGAGCCTGTTCGTATCGCTGTGTCATTCTCGTTTTTCCTGTCTGCGTTACGCTTCTGTGCCGTTCCTCTACCCTTAGCCCAGCCTCCTCACGACGTTGCCCCTTTTTGGCCGGAACTGTCGAGAAATAGTGACCAACCAGAGCGCAAGGTCTCACTTCTTGTCTATGTATGTTGTAAGTATGCTCGACATCTCCGCTTTTTGCGTCCTTCTCCCGAGCAAGGAGAAACAGGCGAGATAGTGTACTCGATAGGAAAGGGAGACTAGGTACAAAACGATGACGATCTTTGGCCGTTTGTCGATTGTGTCTTGTATTCTGTACCATTGTCGTGAGCCAGCAAACGCAGGGCAACGATACAAAGGCCTGACAAGGGAGGACAGGGAAAAACGGCGACCGAATCGAAACGAGCCGACGAAGACCAAACACAATCTGGAAAACGAAAGAATATGCGGCCTCCCGCAGGATGCGGCCTGTTTCAATATGGGCAAAAAGGTCAAAAGCGAGGCCAACCTGGTATGCACGGCGGCAAACAATATACAGTTTAAGCGGCAATTCAACGTAATATCAAAACGTCGACGTATTCCTTAAGCCCGTGAAAGTCCCCAAGAACCGGTTAGCAAATCAACGAGCCGGACATACCCTGCTGTCCGTCGGAAGACTCACCGAAGAGGCCTCTACAAGACCGCAACGGCGAAATGGCGAAACGCTGGTTGCGCACAGAGGCCTGACAAGTCTCCCTTGGCGCTCTTGGCGATCCGCTTTTGAGCGGAGCTTTGTTGGCTTTTCGACTCGTGTGCACGTCACCCCTTGGATGGTGGTTTGCTGATACTCCGATGAAGGGATACGCACACGACGACATCCTAGGACATCCTCGGAAACAACCTAGGAAACACCGTCGGAAGCAGCTCAAAGCTTCGTCAAGCACCCCAGAATCCCAAGAATTCTGTTCGCGTTCACAAGCCACCACCGCTCGTTCCCTCTTCTTCTGTTGGGCGGCGTGGCGTCTTCTCCCCTGCGAGGTCTCCGGGCCTTGCGTAGCCACGATGGGAAGGACGACGACAGGGCCCGTCTGATTCAGAGTGATAACAGTGCAAGACCAAACCGAGACAGAACAACAATCGTCCCAAGAAAAGAGTCATGTTCTTGCCTCGACATAGGTTGTCTCTGTCCAGATTGGTGAAGCGACCGACAGGGCACGGATCGATGACGACCAATGGATTGCACATTGACGGCCACGTCTGTTGGAGCTGTCGTGAGAAGAGTCAGGCGACGGCACGGGGGGACTTGTGGACGAGGAGCCAAGAATGTAAGATACTCCGTACGTCGTCCTCCATTGAGAATCCAGGAAGATGGATGCAGGGGACACAAAGCGGCGAGGCACACCGAGCGGGCATTACCCAAACTGGAAGGAAAGAAAAGACGAGGAACAGGCAGTTGCATTGACGATGCCAGGTCCCTCTTTGTCTATTTGTCTATTTTACGTAACGTTCTTAGCCTTTTTTTTATGTCGTCTGCAGCCAAGCAGAACCAGTGCCTGGCAGGTGCGGCCTGCCCCTGGCGTTGAAGTCCTAAAGGCGTTGCGGCTTCTTTCCCAGGTCCCCAGACGGGGCGCTCTGTAGCGCTTAGTTAGCTCTGTTATGCGCTGTGGTGCTGCACTGGTTCCGGGGTCCTAGGGCGTGTTTGGTTGCGAGCGGGTGCCTGCGTCTCAACCCCTGCATTGGGGGCCTCTCCTGTCTTGCTTTTTTTTTTTTTTTTTTTTGCGAAAGCGGGGCTACCCTGAGTCGTGAGTCTTCACCCAGGAACAACACCTGGTTGGCTGCCGCCTTCCCTCTTGCACTCTCTCCCTGTCCAACCAAACCCCAGCACCACTTGTCGCTGTGAACCGCCACCACGACGATCCATGATCGACTGGCTGAGCCGCAACGGGAAGAAGACGTTACGCTTCGTCAATGGAGGATGATGTGTGGTGTTGGTTCCTCTTTTTTTTTCTCTTGATCTCGCGTTACTGTACAATGTCTGTTGCACACAAAGTTTAACTTTAAACGACTGTCTACTTGCCGGTGTGGACGTGAGGTACTGCATTCGATGTGCATTTTCTGTCTGTCTTTCAGTTTGTTATTGCCGTCTTTTTTTTATTTTATATATATAAATATCGTTCAAACGTATGGACCCTCGTTCAAACGGGCCTTTCCTTTGCGTGTTCTTTCAATCTCATTCTCTCCAACGGTACCAAACAAAGTACAAGGCTGTCAGATGTCCGGAAAGGGATGACAAGAGCACCCTCTTGGGCAAACAAAGGCTTCGCCGACCAACCAGAAAACACAAACACAAAGAGAGTACGACATACGTCGTATGGAGTAACATAGGCATAAAGAATACGACACAAAAAAGGACAAGCGTCAAAGAAAAGATCGTGCCTGCTTCCAGCTGTCGATCGGTCGCACCCCATGCGTAAGGGAAGGTGCGGTCGCACCAGTCAGGGGCTCCCGTCTCTCAACTTTCGTACCTAGAAGGAGCCCTCCGACCCCTTCCCACCCCTATTCACCCGCCTATTCGCCTGTGGCTTGAAACACGCCACTGCAAAAGGGAGGCCTGCCCGCTGGCCTATCACAGCCTGCCAATCCTCCTTTTTGCTCTCCATCTCTCACCTGGGACAAAGGGATTTTTTTTAAAAAAATAAAAAATAAAATAAAAACCCGCCTTTCTCCCCATGTCGCTTCTCGTCGCTGCATAACTGGCCGCAGCCCGGAGCCCCTGGCAATTCGTTGAACTCCAGCGCGTGCGTCGTGCTTGCCTGCGCCGCCCCAGGACCTTGCCTGGTTCCTTCCCAAAGCCTGCCGTAGTCGCCTCCCCGACATTTTGTGGATCGCTCGCTCTTTCCTCTTTGGTCTGTAAGTCGGTGCTGGCCGACAAGAAGGAGCACGCACAGAATGCGAGAGGCGTAGGCGAGGAATGGGCCCTGTACCTGCCCTTGCTCTTGCCCATCCTGGCCTGTGAGATCACAGAATGCTAGATTGTCGTTCGCTGGTTTTGCTTTTTACTTTCTTTGTTGTTTCTGTTGCTGACCCTCGTCCATGTCGTCGCCGGCTCTGTGGCCCACGACCAATCGTTTGCTCCAGCATCGTCACCTCCGGGCCTCCCTCTTTCTTGTCCCTGTCTCCTGTCATCCTTGCCCTCCCCAGTGTCATCCTCTATTCTCCGCAGGAAACAGCTCGTCGTTTCTCGTTTCCTCTGCTGTCCTTGGCCACTTTCTTCTTTCTTGCTGCAGGAAGCTTCCCAGCTGCATCACCGGTTCAAGTACGACATATGGCATAGGACTGTTCCGTACTTTGGTCGTTCCTGTGGACATCCCTTCCCCAGTCGGCCTTGCCCCTTTTCCAGCCAGCCGCCACAGCGCCTGATGAGACCCAAAAGCGCCCATTGTCTGTGGCCTCCGCCGACACGGCCCTTGTCTCCCTGCTTTCGGTAGACACCCACACTTGTTTATTGCTTGCATTCTGTGCGTCTTTGGGTCTTTTGGTCTGTTGTGTCTCTCGTCTCCTTGCCGTGAGCGGGCCCATTTGTCTGCAGCCTCTACCCCGGCTGGCATCCAGGGCCCCTCTCTCGCTGGCCAAACACCCGCTTCTCACCGTCTGTGCACTTTTGTGTCCACTCGACGGAGTAGAGCTCCACCTTCGCTCTCTCTCTGCCCAGATGGCAACTCCTACCTTGTGCTCCGCTTGGCCTGAAACCCCTGGCCTCTTTTTCCCTCTGTCTCGCGATCTTGAGATATAAGATCCCTCTCGACATCCTCTTGCCAAGTCTTGATTTTCCTCCTTTCCCGTTTCTCTTTTTGTTCTTCTTTTTCCCTTCTCCTCGCTTCATCCTGTTTCTGTTTCTTCATCTTCACCGTTTGTTTCGTCCTGCATCTTCCCGACCTAGTGTCGTACGCATTCATTCCTTAAGGCCCGGTTCCTTTTTTATCAAATCGCATTTTCCAACCAACATTTTTGATTATTCGATTTTTCGATCCACGAATCGTCAAGTTTTCAATTTACGCCTGGTGCATCACTTTCCTTCGAGCTCTGACGCTTTTGACTTCACCTGCACACTATCACGTTCTCCGCGAATATATTTGACTGCTTTGACCCTTTGAACGCAAACCACCCAACACAATCCAACAACACTCTAGAACAAATCCCGTTTGTTCATTGTCCATTGTTCCAACTGTTCGTTGTGAGTATACAGTATTCCTCGTTGTATTCTTGGGGTTCCTTTGGTAATCAGCCAAAGGCTCTCTATCTTTGCTCTGTTCACGCCTTGTGGCGTAGTTTTTGTTCTTTGTTGATTCACCGCCTTGCAAACGAACATCACACACCCTCTTTCCCACCCCGTTGTTTGTGAACAGAGCACATTCTGTAGCTGTTCAAGTTGACTGACCCAGACTCTTCATATAAATACAGCGGATCTTCGCCATTCAAGTTCATTTTCGCTCTCCGTCTCTCTCTCATTTCGTCCATAGTAAACGACTGCAAAACGCAACATTTTGCAACAGCCCAGCTTCGTACAAGCAAACCACATCAACTCACACCAAAATCGCCAGTCTTCTCGCAATCGTCCGGCACGATCTACAGAAAACTAGACAAAAAACGTCAACAGACAAAAATCACCAACATCACAAATTCAGCTACCATGCCTGCCACTCGCTCCCTTTTCGCCGCCTCCTTGGTCGCCCTGGCCCGTGGCCACATGCTCATGAACACCCCCCAGCCCTACGGCACGCCCGCCCTCGTCAACGGACCTCTCCACGCTGATGGTTCCAACTTCCCTTGCCAGCTGTCGGCTGGTGGCTCTCTCTCCGCCGGCAGCGCCTCAAACACCTATCCTCTCGGCTCCGAGCAGGAGCTCAAGTTCACCGGCCAGGCCGTCCACGGCGGCGGTTCCTGCCAGGTGTCCATCACCTACGACAGCAACCCCAGCGCTTCGAGCACATGGAAGGTCATCCGCTCCATCGAGGGAGGCTGCCCCGCCCAGGGCCAGACGGGCAACATGGGTGACAACGCCAATGCGGCCGACCCCTACACGTACAACTTCACCGTCCCGGACAACATCCCCACCGGCTCGGTTACCCTTGCCTGGACCTGGTTCAACAAGATTGGCAACCGCGAAATGTACATGAACTGCGCGCCCGTCACCCTCACCGGCACCTCGGGCAGCAAGTCCAACTTCGATAGCCTCCCCGACATGTTCGTCGCCAACGTCGGCAACGGCTGCGGCACCGTCGACAGCACCGACCTGCTCTTCCCCAACCCCGGCAAGGACGTTGTCTCCATGAACGGCGCCACGTCGGCCTTCTCGACGCCTACGGGCACGGGCTGCCAGGCTGCTGGTGCTGCTCCCTCGGGTGCTTCTGGTTCGGGTTCGGGTTCGGGCTCGGGCTCTGGCTCTGGCTCGGGCTCGGGCTCTGGCTCGGGCTCTGGATCTGGCTCGGGTACCACTGCTGCTGCTGCCGGCACCACTTCGGCTGCCGCTGCTGGCGGTGTCTTTGTCACTGTCGCCACGTCTGGTGCTGCCGCCGGCGGTTCTGCTGCCACTACTAGTCCTGCTGCTGCCAAGTCCGGTGCCTCCACCACGACCACCAGCGCCACCTCGACCACCACTCTACCTGCCGCCGCTGGCGGTGCTGCTGGTGGTGCCTCCAGCGCTGCCGCTCCCGCTTCGTCTGCCGCGTCCTCCGGCTCGAGCACGACGTCGTCCACCTCCACTGGTTCCGCCGAGGCTGCCGGCTCCGCCTGCTCGCCCGACGGCACCTGGAACTGCCTGGGCAACTCGTACCAGCAGTGCGCCAGTGGTGTCTGGTCTGTCGTTATGCCCCTGGCTCAGGGCACGACGTGCAAGGGTGGCCAGGGCTCTTCCATCGACATTGTGTCGGGCCGCAAGTCCCGCCGCGTTGCTCTGCGCTTCCGTGCGTAAAGCGGTGGTTGTGTCTTGGATGGCGAAAGGTGAAAGGTTTATAGACAATCTGTTGGGCATGATTCATTTTTGGAAAGGCGGCGTGTAACATCATTGAGCATTTTGTGACTTTTTGTCTTTTTATTTTGTCTTTTTTTTCTTCTCTTTTCTTCTTACTTTTTTTCACTTCACTCCCTTCTTTTGTACATAAAACTTTTGGTGTCTTTTTTATTTCCTCTTCCCTTTTCTGTCTTCTTCACTTCTTTTACATTCTTTATCTTCCCTCTTTACCACACTCTCTTGATACCAGACATTGCCTCCGGCTAAAAAAACCCAAATCGAATAAAACGCTGAGCGTCCTGGGCCGGGTTGCAAAACACAAAGCAAACCAACAGAAACAAATCATGTTCTAAACAATTCAAAAACATTATCCAAAAATATGATCCTGCCCCATATAAACAGTAAAATACGCCAAGGTCCGTGACAAAAAAAAGTATTGACCTCAAAATTTTGAAAGTAAGTGAATAACTGCATTGCCGTGAACAAACTAGCATCCTGCATCCGTGACAGTGGACGACATGTTCGCCTGAACACAAGCGCTATTTCCGCTTTGGGAGAATTGTAGATGAGAGCCAGCTGCATTGTCGCTGATTGGCCAGTCACCCCCTGCGTTGTCCCCAGTTACTGCCATTCTTTTAGACGGACTTTCGTTCTGCCGTTGCCTAGCGCAAAAGGTTTTGGCAGAACCATCGCCCACTTCCCTCCTTCCCCCCGTCCCTTTCAAGCTGGTCAAGCTCTTTCCGCGTAGAAAAGCGTTTTCTCCAATGGCGAAGAGGCTGGCTAGCGGCAGGAGCCAAGGGCAACCAAGTGCCTCGTAAAAGGATAACGGCACAGTCTGCTGAAATACATTAGAGGAGACCGCAGAGTCCTTCATGGACATGGCGCAGACCGCACATCAGTGTCATATGTGAACAAAGTCAAAAGTAAATACGATAAACCACTCTGCTAAAAGTCCAATTGTTCACTGTCTACATTTTGAGGTTCTTGCGTGCACTGTAAGGCCCTGCGTTGCGTCTGCTCATTGCGAGAACGACGCGAGGCTGATGCGCAACTGGCGCCAAAACACCTGCAAGTTTTAGCGCCGCGGTATTGCATACTGTCCATTTAGCGACGATTCACGCTGTGCGGAAAAGCCTGGAGAGCGTGCATCGCGTCGCAACTTACACTTTTGCACTTCCTTCCTCTCCTGCCAAAAGCCTCTTTTTCCGGCCCTCCTTTTGTTTTTGTATTCACCATTCTCCTCCTCCACCAACATACGGCCAAGGCGTTGGCATCCGCCTGACACACGGATCGGCCTTTCTTTTCACGATACCCCCCGTTTTCCTATACCCTTTCTGATTCGACCTCCTCGTCTTCCTATACATTGATTTACAGCCGTCTCGACTTTCGTATTTCACGACATCATCACCATCACCTTATTGTACTGCTGAGCAATCCTCGTCCACTGGACTATATACGACTTCTGCCTGTCCGTGGCCACGCTTCAGTGCTCTCCACGCATGGGGCCAAGATAGGATCCTGACGACCGTCTTGTGTCGCACGTCTTGCCCTGCGTCACCCTCGTCTCCTCACGCCGCCCGGCCGCCGTCGCCGTAGCGGCCGACTCTCCCTCCCTTCCCCCCCGACGCCATCATGGCCTCCGCAGGCGTCATCGACACAATCCTCCGCCAGCTGGCGACGGTCGACTTGTCCGCCAAGGACAAGTTCGACGCCGCCGTCACGCTGCGCGACCACCTCGACCACTACACATCCGGGCCGGTCTACCCACAGTTTCTGAAAAAGGTCATGCCCGTCATTATCGGTATCCTCAGTGGCCCGCCCAGCTTCCAGAGCGAGTCCTCGGAGCAGAAACTGCGCAACTGCATGCTGGAAATCATCCACCGCTTCCCCTCCATCCCCTCCCCGCCCGAACCGTTCGAGCCGTATGCCGAAGAGACCATCGACCTGCTCTCGCGCCTCATCCGCACCGACAACGAAGACAATGCGTGTCTGTGCATAAAGACCGTCTGCGACATCCTGCGCCACCAGTCCAAGGTCTGTGGTGCCAAGGCCCAGGCGTTCCTGCTTCTTGTCAAGGACCTGTTTGACCAGACCGAGCTCATCGTCAAAAGCCAGCTCGACCATGAGCAGCCGGCCGACGGCGCAGCTGCCGCCGGTGCCAGTGCCGGTGCCGGTGCCGCGGCACTCGCAGCAAGCGACCCAACCGCCCCCTCCACGCCAGGACCCTCACATCCGCCTGGCTCACCCGTTGCTGGAGCATCGCTCGAGGTCGACCGGCCGCTGCTCAAGGGCATGCAGTCGTTCAAGGTGATCGCCGAGTGCCCGATCATCGTCGTTAGCATCTTCCAGATGTACCGCTCGCTCAACAACATCAAGCCCTTCATCCCTGTCATCAAGGCCGTGCTCAGCACGCACCCCAAGGCCCAGGACCACGCGCACGCCGAGGCCAATGCCCGCGGCACCAACTTCTTCGGCATGAGCCCTCTCATCCGCAACAAGACGAGCTACGGCGACTACATTACGCTCAAGGTGAAGATGATGAGCTTCTTGGCGTATGCTCTGCGCCAGCATGCCGATCTGATGGCCGACTTCCTGCCAGCGCTGCCGTCGACCATCGTCCGGCTGCTCCGTGACTGCCCGCGCGACAAGGCCGCCGCCCGCAAGGAGCTCATCGTGGCCATCCGCCACATCATCAACTTCAACTACCGCCTGATTTTTGTTAGCGTCATTGAACAGTTCCTCGACGAGCGCACCCTCATGGGCGACGGCCTGACCGTGCACGAGACCATGCGTCCGCTGGCATACAGCATGCTGGCCGACCTAATCCACCACGTCCGCGACCACCTGAAGCCGCCCATCATCCGCAAGACCGTCGCTATCTACACGCGCAACTTGCTGGACGACTTCCCCGGCACCAGCTTCCAGACCATGAGCGCCAAGCTGCTCCTGAACATGGCCGAGTGCATCGCCAAGATGGACGACAAGGTCGAGGCCCGCTACCTCCTCGTCACCATCCTCAACGCGATTGCCGACAAGTTTGCCTCCATGAACCGCCAGTACAACAACGCCGTCAAGCTGTCGGCCGACGTGCGCCGCCAGCAGGCCGACCAGCAGCGCAAGGCCGCTGCATCGCCCACCGCCCTCGGCACGGCTGCCTTCTCCGAGACGTACCTGGCCGACATGGACGCCACGGCACCCGCCTGGGACGAGATCGACATCTTCACCGCCGCCATGCCCATCAAGCTGATCAACGCGCGCGAGCGGGGCCATGACCCGGTGGTCGACAACAAGTTCTTGTTCAAGACCCTCATGCACGGGCTCCGGAACACCGTCTTCCAGCTGCGCGCCTGCACCCAGGCACCTGCCATCGACCCGGCCATTGCGCCCGCCGGCTGGTCCGAGGTCGCCAGCGGCTTCAACGCCGAGGAGGTCCAGGTCATTGTCAAGCTGCTGCGCGAGGGCGCCCGCGTCTTCCGGTACTACGAGGGCGTCAAGGACAAGAACGCCGCCGAGGCCCACTACGCGTCCACGGTCGAGTACATGGCCAACTTCTACATGGCCTCCAGCAGCAAGGAGGAGAAGGACCTGCTCGAGATGTTTGCGACCGTCTTCCACGTCATCGATCCGGCCACGTTCAACGAGATCTTTGGCCACGAGGTGCCGCATCTCTTCACCATGACCCTCGAGCACCCGGCCCTGCTGCACATCCCGCAGTTCTTTTTGGCAAGCGACGTCACGTCGCCCACCTTTTGCGGCATGCTGCTGCGCTTCCTCATGGACCACATCGAGGAAGTCGGCCTGGCAGACGTCAAGAAGGCGTCGGTCCTGCTGCGCATGTTCAAGCTTGCGTTTATGGCCGTCACGCTCTTCGCTGCACAGAACGAGCAGATTCTGCTGCCCTACGTCGTCGACATTATCAGCAAGTCTGTCGAGCTGTCGACCCACGCCGAAGAGCCCATGAACTACTTCTTCCTGCTCCGCTCGCTCTTCCGTAGCATCGGAGGCGGCAAGTTTGAGCACCTCTACAAGCAGATTCTGCCGCTCCTTGAGATGCTGCTGGACGTCCTCAACAACCTCCTGCTGGCCGCCCGCAAGCCCGTCGAGCGCGACCTGTACGTGGAGCTGTGCTTGACGGTGCCTGCCCGCCTCAGCAACCTCCTGCCGCATCTCAACTTCTTGATGCGGCCCCTCGTCGCCGCCCTCCGCGCAGGCTCGGATATGATTGGTCAGGGACTGCGTACCCTTGAGCTCTGCGTCGACAATCTTACAGCGGAATACCTCGATCCGCTGATGGCACCGGTCCTCGACGAGCTCATGCCCGCCCTCTACGACCAGCTGCGCCCGCATCCCTACAGCCACTTCCACGCACACACCGCCATGCGCATCCTCGGCAAGCTCGGCGGCCGCAACCGCAAGCACATGACCGACCACCTGCCCCTGACGTTCAAGCAGTACATTGACGACGTACCGAGCTTCGACGTGCGCCTCGTGGGTTCCAAGAAGGACCGCGCTTTCAACGCCGACCTGGGCCTCGAGCTCGCCCTCCAGAAGATCATGGAGGTGCCCAGCAAACCCGTCAAGGGCCCCATTCCCAAGCAGTCCGATGCGTACTACAAGAAGCAGGCTCTGCAGATGATTGAGGCGCAGATTAAGATCCGCATTGGATACGACAAGAGTGTGCCCGAGGACCTGCCTCGTCTTGTCCGCCTGCTGGCGCAGGACCTGCTAGCGCGCAAGTTTGACGTCGACCTGGGCCCCTTTGAGGAGATCCACCGCGACCGCTCCGTCGCCAAGAAGCGCGACCAGGAGGAGGTCCTGACGCGCCTGCTCAAGGCGCTTCTGTACGCCGAGTCCATTCCCGAGCTGCGCGACGAGGCCGACGCGTTCCTGATGAACATTTGCCGCCACTTTGTCGTGCTCGACGTGGGCCGCTCCCTTGTTAACGCCAAGAAGGCCAGCACAACGTTTGACGCCACGACGGGCGAGGGACCCCTGGTCGTCGATGCCCACATCCTGGCCGACGCCCTGCTGGATTCGCTCGCGTCCATGCTGCCCGACGTCCGCGAGGCTGCGCAGCGTGCGATCCGCGTCATGTTCGAGACGGCCGCTACCATCTTCGGCGCGGAGCGCCACGTCCACGTCCTCGAGTTCTTTGGCCACCTCTCGTCCACCTTTACGCACGGCTGTTATGTGGAAGAGTGGTTCCTCAAGACCGGTGCCTGCCTCGGTATCCATACCATGCTCACGGAAATCGACCTCGGCGAGGCATGGGTCGACTCTGTCCAGATGGACTTTATCCGCGCGCTGCTCTTTGTCGTCAAGGACATGCCGCCCGACCTGCCGGACACGACGATGCGTCTCGCCCAGACGACGCTCGAGGTGCTCTTGAACCGTGTGACCAAGGGCCTCACCAAGGACGACGTGGTGCCCGCCAAGGACCACGCCCATCCACGAGCGGAGCAGGACAACAAACGCAATTCGCAGACTCCCCAGCCGCCCCAGGCATCGCCTGCGCCTCAGACCACACCCCAACCCACGCCCACACCCGCGCCTGCCGCAGTCGCACAGGGTACACCGCAGCCGGTGGCGGCGGCCACATCGACGCCCGCGCCGTCGACCACCGCTGTGGCAGCGCCGAAGAGCACCCGGGCGCGCCGTCTCCCCACGACCTGCAACCTCCTGGCTATGGAGCTGTCACACATGAACAAGCACGTCCGCAGCACTGCGAAGAAATCGCTTGAGCAGATTGCCAAGAACATTGGTGCCCAGGTCTGGGAGATTATCGAGCCCCACAAGGAGCGTCTGCTCACGCCGCTGTTCCAGAAGCCGTTGCGCGCACTGCCGTTTGCGATTCAGATTGGCCTTATTGACGCCCTGACCTACTTCCTGACGCTCAAGACCGACTTTGTGGCCATTGACGACGACGTCGACCGCCTCCTCACAGAGGCCCTGGCCTTGTCCGATGCCGACGACGCGTCGCTGGCTGGCAAGTCCGCCGAGTTCCGTACGCACAACCACATTGTTCAGTTGCGCGTGGCGTGCATCCGCATCCTCAGCACGGCCATGGGCTTCGACGAGTACCAGCGCAACAAGGACAACAAACCCAGCGTCACCCGTGCCGCCATTGTCTCCATGTTCTTCAATCGACTTTATGCCGAGTCCGATGCGACGAGCGAAGCGGCTAACGAGGCACTGAAGCGTGTTTTCATGTACACCAGCAAGCTGCCCAAGGACCTGCTGCAACAGGGCCTGCGGCCCGTCCTCGCTAGTTTACAGGACGCAAAGCGCCTGACGCCCGAAAATCTCGAAAACTTGGCCCTGTTGTTGCGCTTGTTGACAAACTACTTCAAGGTTGAGATTGGTTCACGGCTGCTCGACCACGTGGGCAAACTGGCGCAGCCGGCCGAGATCCAGCGGGTATCGTTTATGCTCTACGAGCAGAGTGTGCTGATGAACACCATTGTCGGTGTCTTTGGCATCTTCCCGCTGCTGCCCGACGCGGCCCGCATGTACAAGGAGCGCATCATCGACGCCGTGCTCGACCTCGAGGAGAAGCTGCGCCGCACCCACCATAGTCCGCTGCGTGCGCCCGTCTACAAATACCTCAACCGCTATCCCGACGAGTGCTGCAACCTGCTGACAAGCCGCATTGAAGAGCTCAAGTACGGCAGGTTCCTGGCACAGGCGCTGGAGGACCCCGACAGCCAGGCCATCCGCGACTACTGCGACGCCCACGTCGACGAGCTCATCCAGAGCTGCAACACGATTGTTGAGGAGCAGAAGGAGACGCGCTTTGTGGCCGTCATCAACACGGTGCACATCCTGCATTCGCTGGCCGCCCACCACAGCACGGCCGTGCCCTGGATGGAGAAAAAGGAGAATCTGACGTGGCTCAAGGCGGTGGCCAAGACGCTCGAGGAGCGCCTGCGCGCCAACGCCTACCCGCCGGAGCTCCGCCTGGCCGCCAACCAGGCCGCCGAGCAGCTCATGGCGATCTTGACCAAGTACCTCGATCTCCACGTCAACGACACCGACATGCTGCTCAGCCTGGTCGAGTGCGTCACGGCCGAGGACCTGCGCGCGACGCCCGCGTTCCACGCGCACATCTACAAGAAGATTGTCTGCAACGAGTCGGTCGACTTTTGCCGTTCGCTGGTCCTGCGCTGCCTCGAGGTGTACGCGGGCAAGAAGGCCAGCCACAAGACCAAGTCGTACCTGCTGCACAACATGGTCAACCCCATCGTCGCTATGGACATTATGCGCCACTGGGACCACCTGGGCGAGAAGGACAAGGACAAGGGCTCGCCGCTGTTCGCCGACAAGCAGATCCTCGAGTCCATCAACAGCAAGATCTGGCAAGCCAGCATGGTCGACAGCCAGGACGACGCCGCCGCAGCCGCCGTTGGCGGTGTCGACTACACGCGCATGGAGGTGATGCAGCTGACGGCGATGATCGTCAAGTACCACCACGTCATCCTGCAGGACCTGCGCAAGGACACCATCAAGTTTGGCTGGACCTACATTCGCAACGACGATGCGATGAACAAGAACGCTGCCTACGTGCTCCTCGGCTACTTCATCGCGCACTACGAGACGCCCGTCAAGATCGTGTCGCAGGTCTACTACTCGCTGCTCAAGACCAACCAGAGCGAGGGCCGCGCGCTCGTCAGCCAGGCACTCGAGCTGATTGCGCCCGTCCTGCCCAAGCGCTTCAAGCCCAAAAAAGGCGAAGACCGCAATGCGGCCGTCTGGGCCGCCGCACCGCGCCGCATCCTCGCCGAGGAGAGCCACAACGCCCAGCAGACGAGCAGCATTTTCCAGTTCCTCGTGCGCCACCCGGACCTCTTTTACGAGTTGCGCGATAAGTTTACCATGCTCATCATCCTGTCGCTGCAACGCGTCGCCAGCCCCGCCAATGCGTCCAGCGAGAGCAAACGCCTCGCGCTCAACCTCATGTGGCTCATCTGGCAGTGGGAGTACCGTCGTGTCGAGGGCAAGCCGATCGAAGAGGCGAACGGCGCCACCTCGGGATCGTCTGCCTCACCCTCGGCGGCGCGCTCTACGTCCGCGTCCCCAATGTCGCGCAAGCGCCGTCTCGAGGGTGACGAGCCGGGCGACCCGTCGTCGGGCGGCTCGCCGTCGGGCCAGGCGGCGGCTGCACCGGCGGCCGCACCTGTGAAGGAGTACCAGGTGCCGCAGGTGGGCCGGCAAAAAATGCTGCGTTTCTTGGTCAAATTCATTGCACAGCTGAACGAGCGCTATGAGCTGCCGTCGTCCAAGCCCAAGGACCCGAGCGCCCTCGCCCTGCAGTCGCCGAATCCCTGGAGCGACATGTGCAAGAGGTCCATGGCGCTGCTGTACAACTTGCTGCATCCGCGCTACTGGGGCATCAACGACGTCGAACTGCAGTCCAATGCGACGGATGTCGTCCTCGCCAGCGACAAGACGTCCCAAGCCCTGGCCAACGACCAGCCCGAGAAGGAGACCGAGGACAAGTTCATCAACAACATTATCAACATGCTGCAGGTCGTGCGCGTGATCCTCAACTTCCAGACCGACGAGTGGATTGTGGCAAACATTGAAGTGATCCAGAAGATCCTGGAGCGCAGTCTCAAGTCCGACAACCCCGAGGTCCAGGATTGCCTGCACACCGAGACGACCGACCACGACGACGGCCGCAAGCTCAAGTCGATTGTGGCGCGTGTGCTCGAGACGGTGCCCGAGGACGTGCAGATGGAGGACGCTGACGGCGAGGGCGAGTCGGAGACCCAGCAGCCGTCCGAGTTTGTCACGTTCCTGTCCAACATTGCCACGGAGACGCTCGGCGCCAACAACTACATGGCCGGCATCAACATCCTGTGGTCGCTCGCCGCGCGTCGCCCAACGGCCGTGGATGCACACATCCCTGCGATTCTCAAGGCGCTGCAGGCGAAGCTGGGCCGCGAGCATCTCGCCCATTACGCTTTCATGGCCACCATCGCCAACAATCCGCACCACGCGCGCGCGCAGCAGCAGCAGCAGGATCCGGCGGCGGCCGCCGCCGAGATGACGCCCTACAACCTGGAAATCCAGACGGGCCTCATCATCAAGGCGATCGACGTCGCCGCCAAGCGCATCGAGACGCTCGGCGACAACCGCCGGCCGTTCCTCAGCGTGTTAGCCAACCTAGTGGAAAAGTCGCAGCACATTGGCCTGTGCACCAAGATTCTCGATATGGTCGAGGGCTGGGTGTTCAAGTCGGAGGGCACATGGCCCACGCTCAAGGAAAAGACGGCGGTGCTGCACAAGATGCTGGGCTTTGAACACCGGCCCGACCTGACGATGCTGCAGAAGTTCCTCGACCTCGTCATCCGCATCTACGAGGACCCCAAGATTGCGCGCACGGAGATCACTGTGCGCCTGGAGCACGCGTTCCTCATCGGCACGCGCGCCCAGGACGTCGACACGCGCAACCGCTTCCTCAACGTGTTCAGCCGCAGCCTGGCCAAGGCCGCCAGCGACCGCCTCATGTTTGTCATCACCGACCAGAACTGGGAGATGCTGGCAGACACCTTCTGGCTGTCGCAGGCGTCGCACCTCCTCATGGGCGCCGTCGAGATGAACGCGACCGCGCAGCTGCACCCCGAAGACATCCGCGTGCAGACGCTGTCGCAGCTCTACGGCAACTACAGCAAGGACACGCGCGAGCCGGAGCTGATGATGGACGACAAGTACGAGTCGCTCATGGCGGGCGTGCGCAAGCACGTGGCGGGCCTGGCTGACGTCAAGGTGCGCGACCTGCTCGAGCCGCTGACGCAGCTGCAGCACACGGACAACCACACTGCCAACGAGCTGTGGGTGATGCTCTTCCCGCTCTTCTGGGGCGCGACGCTGCGCGAGGACCGGCCGGAGCTCGAGCGCGGGCTCGTCGGCCTGCTCACCAAGGACTACCACAACCGGCAGATGGACAAGCGGCCCAACGTGATCCAGGCGCTGCTGGCCGGCGCGTCGCGCGCCTGGCCCGACTGCAAGATCCCGCCGCACGTCATGAAGCACCTGGCCCGCATCTTCGACGTGTGGTACGTGGCGCTGACGCAGCTGGAGCGGTCGGCCATCTTCCCCGAGGTGGCATCGGCGCGCGTGCGCGAGAGCAACCTGGACGCGCTCGTGGAGCTGTACGCGGACCTCAAGGAGGAGGACCTGTTCTACGGCACGTGGCGGCGGCGCTGCCGCTTCCTCGAGACCAACTCGGGCCTGTCGTACGAGCAGAACGGCATGTGGGACAAGGCGCAGCGCATGTACGAGGCGGCGCAGGTCAAGGCCCGGACGAGTGTGGTGCCGTATTCGCAGGCCGAGTACATGCTGTGGGAAGACCACTGGGTGATTTGCGCGCAGAAGCTGCAGCAATGGGACATTCTGCAGGACTTTGCCAAGCACGAGAATTTCCAGGACCTGCTGCTGGAGTGCGCGTGGCGCAACTTTGACATGTGGCAGGAACAGACAAGCCGCGACCAGCTGGACGGCCTGATCAAGGGCGTGATGGACGCGCCGACGCCGCGCCGCGCGTTCTTCCAGTCGTTTATGAGCCTCCTGCGGTTCCACCACAAGCAGGACGCGGTGCAGGAGTTCAACCGATCGACGGACGAGGCCATCCAACTGTCGATCCGTAAGTGGCACCAGCTGCCTCACCGCCTGACCAACGCCCACATCCCGCTTATGCAGCAGTTCCAGCTCATGGTGGAGATCCACGACGCGAGCATCATCAGCAACAGTCTTTCGACGACGGTCTACACGAATCTCGACGCCAAGTCGGCCGAGCTCAAGCTGCTGCTGGGATCGTGGCGCGACCGCCTGCCCAACATGTGGGACGACATCCTCGCGTGGCAGGACCTGGTGACGTGGCGCCAGCACATCTTCAACCTCATCAACAACACGTACCTCAACCTGCTGCCGGCGCAGGGCGGTGGACAGCCGACGGGCGGCTCGTCGTTTGCGTACCGCGGCTACCACGAGACGGCGTGGATCATTAACCGGTTCGCACACGTCGCCCGCAAGCACGACCTGTCGGAGGTGTGCATCAACCAGCTGGGCCGCATCTACACGCTGCCCAACATAGAAATCCAGGAGGCGTTTTTGAAGTTGCGTGAGCAGGCCAAGTGCCACTTTCAGAACCCCGACGAGCTGACCAGCGGCCTCGACGTGATCAACAACACGAACCTCAACTACTTCAACGCGCCGCAAAAGGCCGAGTTCTACACGCTCAAGGGCATGTTCCTCGAGAAGCTGAGCCAGAAGGAGGATGCCAACGTGGCCTTTGGGACGGCGCTGCACTACGACATCACGACGCCCAAGGCGTGGGCCGAGTGGGGCTTCTTCAACGACCGCATCTTCCAGGCCGAGCCGACCAACTACACCGTGGCGCGCCAGGCGCTGACCTGCTACCTCCAGGCGTCTGCGAGCTACAAGAATGCCAAGGTGCGGAAGCTCATCTCGCGCATCCTGTGGCTGCTCAGTCTCGACGACGCGCACGGCACGATTGCCGGTGGCTTTGATGACTTCAAGGGAGAGATGGCCACGTGGTACTGGATCACGTTCATACCGCAGCTGCTCTCCGGCCTCAACCACAAGGAGGCGCCGCGGACGCACGAGATCCTGCTCGAGATTGCCCAGACCTACCCGCAGGCGCTGTACTTTGTGCTGCGCACCAGCCGCGAGGACATGCTGCAGATCAAGAAAAACCAGGAAGCACGCGAGGCCAAGCTCGCCCAGCAAGCGGCCCAGGCAGCGGCGCTGGCCCAGGCCGCCAAGCAGGGCAGCGCGTCGCCGTCGCAGACCAAGACCGCCGCCGGTGCGGCGTCCGGCACGCCAGCACCTGCCTCGGCCACGCAGTCGCCCCAGCAGCAGAACAAGCAGACGCCGACGCCGACGCCGCAGCCGCAGCCGACTGCTGCCAAGACAGAGGGTGGCGGTGCGTCCCGGCCGGGCACCGCCAACGGCGCCGCTGACGGCACACCAGCGCCAACGACCGGAGCCGCAGCCACGACACCCGCCGCGCCGGCCAGTGCATCGGGCACGCCTGCACCGCCTGGGACCACCCCGGCACCTGCGGCCAGCGCAGCCACACCCGCGTCTGCGTCCGGCACGCCTGCACCAGCCATCAAGACCGAGGCCGGCACGGAAGCTGCTGCGGCTCCCGCCAACAAGGCCAACAGTGCGGCCACGACACCGGTGCCACCGCCTGTGCCTGCACCTGCGCCTGCGCCTGCGTCGACAACACCGGCTGCGGCTGGTGCTGCGGCGGGCACGCCGGCACGCAACGGATCGGCCACACCGGCTCCCAATGGCGTCGTCGCCCAGCAAGCCAAGGCCGCAGGTGGCGACGGGTCTCCGGCGGCGGCCGGTGCTGCTACCGCGAGCCGCGTGCCAGCCAACGGTGGCAAGCGCCACCCCTGGGACTACATGGAGGAGATCCTCGTGGTGCTCAAGTCGTCGTTCCCGCTGCTGGCCCTGTCCATGGAGACGGTGATTGACCAGATCCAGAAGCACCTCAAGTGCCCGCCCGACGAAGACGCGTACCGACTCATTGTTGCTCTCCTTAACGACGCCATGTCCTACATCAGCCGGTCGCCAACGTCCTATAGTAAGGACGTCAAGCTGCCCACCGCAACTGAGACGAACATCATGCGGTTCGCCGAAACTGTGCTTCCGACGCATATCAGGCCCATGTTTGAAGCGGAGTTCGTCGCGGTGCGCCCCACTATGTATGAGTACATCCAGAACCTGCGTCAATGGCGCAACAAGTTTGAAGACAAGCTAGACCGCCGCTCCAACAAGGTGCCGCTCGAGCAGCTGTCGCCGCATCTGTGCGAGTTCCGCTACCTCAAGATGGACGACATTGAGATTCCCGGCCAGTACCTGCAGCTCAAGGACAAGAACTCGGACTTTATCCGGATCGACCGGTTCATCCCGCAAGTCGAGCTGATCAGGACCGTTGGCGTCTCACACCGCCGCATCCGGATCCGCGGCCACGACGGCAGCATCCACCCGTTCGCAGTCCAGCAACCGACGGCTCGTAACTGCCGCCGTGAGGAGCGGGCCCTGCAACTGTTCCGCCAGCTCAACCAGCGTCTGAGCCACAAGAAGGAGAGCCGTCGCCGGGACCTGCAGTTCACGCTGCCGCTGGTCGTGCCGGTGGCGCAGCATATCCGGCTGGTGCAAGACGACCCGTCGTACGTGTCGATGCAGACCATCTACGAAGAACACTGCCGAGAGAATGGCTTCTCTAAGGACGATGCAGCCATCCACACCATGGAGAAGCTGGCGGTCTTGATCGACAGTAAGACAACGGTACGTATACACAGTCGTCACCACCTGCCAATTTTGCACACCATCGTACTAACAGACAACCCACAGAAGCAAAACGACCAGCAGGCTATGGGCGCGCGGGCCGAAGTGCTCGAGGCGATCCAGGCGCGCATGGTGCCCAACACGGTGCTCATCAACTACTTCCAGCGGACGTTCCCCGATTTTGGCGACTATTTCCTGTTCCGCCGCCGCTTCGCGTACCAGTACGCGGCAACGACGTTTATGACGTTCATTCTGTGCGCCGACAAGCGCTACCCCCACAAGATCAACATTGGCCGGGGCACGGGCAACGTGTGGAGCGCCGATGTGATGCCGTTCATGCCCGCCATGAGCCCGTACTTTAAGAACCCCGAGCCGGTGCCCTTCCGCCTCACGCCCAACCTGCAGGCGCTGATGGGCCCGCTGGCCGTCGAGGGCATCTTCAGCTGCTCCATCATGGCCATTGCGCGCAGCCTCGCGGAGCCCGAGCAGGAGCTGGCATACGCGCTCACGCTCTTTGTCCGCGACGAGATTGTCTACTGGTTCACGAGCAACCGCCACGCCCAGCAGATGACCGAGGACAAGCTGCGCCGCGCCGTCCAGGCCAACGTCGACGTCGTCACCAAGCGCGCTGTCAGCCTGGCCCAGACGCCCGTCGGCAACCTGCCCGCCTACCAGACGGTCATTGACTTGATTGCCAAGGCCACCAACCCCGTGAACCTCGCCATGTGCGACGTGCTCTGGATGGCCTTTTTGTAAGCAAGGAGGAAGAGGGCGACGACGTTGAGACGGGGCGTCTTTGTGTGTGTAAGACCAAATTATACGGTTCTGTGCAATTTTTTTTTTCTTCAGCTGTGTCGCCGCTCGGTGGAGACGGCACTTTTGCATTTGGTTTTACTGTCACCGCTTTTTCACTGTTGTTTTTGTATTGTTTCGGTCTTTATATGCCATTCCAGGAGCCTCAAGGATTATAAAATGGACGGGGAGGATGGGTTTTCTAAAATGGCGAGGTACACAGCGTTCTTGTTCTTTTGCTTCTTTTTTTCTTACACGACTTAGATATTTCTTGCAACGTTTTGTTCTTGATTTGACTTTTTTTTTCACCTTGTCGTACTCAGTGATGGATGCCGTAGATTCGCGTCTGTTGCGGTATCTCGTGATGGGTTGCAAACCCCCTTGTTCTGTGGTCGGTGACTTCGGAGCACTTGCACCGAATCGCTCAAGAACCCAAACAAACGTCTGAGGGGCATACTTTTATTTTGGTAGCACTCAAGAGCCAATCGATCTCTACCATTGCCGGCATCTTCGTTCACGCCCCTTACCCAACGGTCCTCACGGCCTTGCCCCTGAAACGTAGCTGCGCAATTCTGGCCATAGCATGAACTCACAGAATGAACTGCTTGATAGGAATAGGAATGCAATGGCGGACGAGGGAAATAGCAGCGGACGCGTCATACCATGGCTAGCTCTGGTTCCTGGATGAGTGTTTGGGATAGATCAATAGTAGGGCAACAGCATAGGTCAACAGAAGAAAGTGATGCGATCGAAACGGAGACAAAAGGATGATTGCCAGCCAAATATATTAAGAGAGGTTGGGGCGAGGAGGTGTGGCACATGAACATTAACAGGCACCAGGACGGCCGGGAAGCCATAGGAACGCACCGTAAAAGTCCCGTCCTCAAGCCATATGGGGTCTTATGGGCGGGGCCGCATGCGAATATCCCTTCCGCCGTCTACTGCATGCTGTGCTATCCCAGGGCAGTGGTCGTATTGCAGTTCTACTGCGAGGAACGCGTCCTACAACGGCACAGCGGGACGAAAAAGAAACGACAAGAGAGGACGGCATGTCAAGTGCCTATTTCCTTTTCTGGATCGAGACTCACGTTGGTTCTTTTCGAGGGGTGTGTACCTGCTTGTCCCGCCATATCACCCCAACCGTGTGCGTGTAGTTTTGTACGTAGAGCGGGACATTGCAAGCAACGTGCAGAACTTACCTGTCCCATTGTTCTCTTGTCCCGTCAGGACAGTGGCTGTTATTGCTCTGAATAAACAGGGGCCGACCAGGAACATGACAGAAGAGATGGTATAATACAAGCCACTCATCAAAGCAGGACACATAATTTTGTGTCCAGTAGCGATAGGCCAGGAGAGCCAGGGGGAGGGTAACTGACTGCAGCGGGCTCTTCTCGGAGATGAGTGGCGACTAGATGTCGATTGACGACAAATTACAGTGGTACCTGCATGAGAAGGACCTCCGACAGGGGCAGCGTAGACACGATTCGACCTCAAAAGTGCGTATTCATGCGATTGTTCCTTGATGATTTTGGCCGAGCTTTTTTTTTTTTTTTCAAACAAATAAATGACTTAAGGCTGGACGTTCGGCCGTGGAGACTGGAGCCGAGTGCAAGTCACGTCCTGCGTTGACCTCCCCGGCACATCTTCGTTTCTCTCCCTTTCTCTTCGAGTGTTGCATCCGCTGCCTTGTTTTACCCGGCCGTGGGGAACTGGTCACCGTCGTTCTACAGGTCAAACAATGACGACCTGTTGGACCAGCGTTTGCTCCTAGGTGCCTGGATGTGTAGGTGTAGACCCAAGAATAGCGGTATGGATCTCCATTCCACGGCATCTCTGGCTAAAAGTGAGTTTATAAATAAGTCACAAGCAGCGCTCACGGTCGCCCTCCTTTGTATGGGGATGTGCCGAATCTAGGGTGTGTAAGTCATGCAGGACTGCGACTCTCACATTGGTAAACATTACAAGAAAATGCACAAGTGGCTGAACGCAGGACAAAATCGTACAGATGGAGCGAGAGGACGGGGTGGTGGTGACATGATACGTGGTGAGGGAGCACTTTCGACCTCCACAAGTTGATATTTGACGGTAGCTTCTTGATGAGGCATTTGTCGTCTTTTTGTCGCAGTTTCAAAAAGCAAGACAAGGTAAATAGTATGAGGGATAACTCTCTTGTCAGATGGCAGGCTGCAGAAACGGCGATGCACATATGCATATGCACTCCAGAGACGGGAAAGAATGGCTTCGATATGAATGCAGGAGCGGAGAGCTTCAGAGGCTTATGGCCAGTGGACAATAATAAAGTGAAAAAAAAAAATGCGGGGAGCGTGTGCTCCGTGTTTCTCGTGTCGAAGTGTAGTCAAAGTATCCCCAAGCTCCATATTTATGCATGCACCGAGCTTTGTCGGTATGCCCTCAATGTCTTGGCTTGTTGTTTGCAAACGGCGCCCCAGGAGTGAAGCCGTTGGTCGCTGGAAAGTCGACTTGCCATGCGACGTTTCAAGGTGTGGCCCGCCGCTGACCGCTATTGGACCAGACGGGACGGTGAACGGTCTCTGAATGGGATCTGGAACGTCGGGTCTCCATTATTGGAAGGAGAGAAAATCCGCGTGGGGGAAGAACAAAACCAGCGCGTCACGTTGGTGTGCACGATACTGTGCACTGAGTTTTCAGATGGGACTAGTTCAGTTCGCATTGTTGCTCGTAAGAAGAGCGCGTTGAATCAGTTCTGTACCGACTGGCTCTCATGGCAATTTTTCTTCTCGTGCGGTTTTGGGCGCCTCGCTGCCGTTGTCTGTATTGCCCCCTTTTTCGCTTGAACCGTGGGATGCCGGGATACCTCGCTGCACATAGTTCTGGTTTCGTCAAGTTGACATAATAGTCAACACTGCACAACCATACCCTCTTAAAGGCCATCTGCCGAATGCAACGTGAACTTGTCTCTCCTGTGATTCTTGTCTTGCATCACGTCCGATTAGGAACGAGAAGCCGTCTGTCCGCCACGGAGCTTGGCTCCCGATTCGTGTTCCTGCCCTTTTCAACCAGGCACCGAAATGGGCAAGGAGCCTCTCGTGACTTTGTTCTCTGGCGTCAATGGCAGCATAGGACAGAAAGAGGCAGGGAAAAGCGCGAACGTCCCGCGTGGATGAGCAGGCAGTCCACGTAGAGAACGCATAAAAGCTCTCACTAGCTGCTGACGAGGACGCGTACTGCCCACACACCCTTGCATCCCTGTCTTAGTGTCTTTTGTTTTCGATGCTCTTGGCAGGTGGCAGGAGTAATATCGAGAGGCAGCCCCATTGTGTGTGACGAGACGCATTGGTCTCAGCGAATAGTATCCCATAGGGGAGTGCATACACGACAAAGGAGAGTTGGCCAGGGTCACCACGTCCCCTCTTATTTCCTCTTTCTTTCATGCAGGTTTGTCGGCCTGATATTGCGCGTGGTGTCAACTGATGCATGGTTGTGGTGTGAACAAGCGAGGGGGGATAAGAAAAAGGAACGGGGAAATGGGACAAGGAGTGTAAGTGCACGGAAGGCGTGAATGTACCTTTGAGGGGAACCGTGTTGGAAATAAGAGAGGCCGATATATAGACGGCATCGTCGGACATATCGCATGCTCGTTAATTATGGTGCAATATATTTTATATAGTGACGAGACACGGAGCGCAGGAGACAGCAGGGAGTACAATTGAGATGTACGACGCGGCGCGACGCATGGTGGAGAGGGACGTGAGTGAGGTGTATGTTGACTTTTGCAGTCTTTTGCAGTTTAACCGGTGAATGTCGTATGGCTACCCGCTCGGGCCCGATATTGGTGTCAGTTGGCCCGGAGAAAGCGGAGGAAGGTGTTTGCCAGTCAGTGCCCTGTTGACATCGACGACCATAAAATTGTGTAGGATGAGAGCAGAAAAAAGGGTCTATAGATGAACAAAATGTCTCCCAAGTGGAGAGACCGGCAAGCTGGCAAGCATCGCTATTGAATACCGCTCAAATGCAGTCCTGTCCACTTGTCTTCGTTCACATGAAACGGCAATGGGCATAGCGTCCCAGGAGTGCTGGTAAAGTTGCAGCGGGCCAAACGATCATATGTCGGCTCAAGGCTAAAGTGCCCAAATATGCCTTTCGAATGAGAAGGCAGGTGTGCTTTGATGGAACATAGGAAGAGGGAAAGCCACCTGCGTGAGGGATCCCCCATGATTATTTCTTTCTTGCGTATAGAATAAAACGCTGAACTGTCATGATGGTCAGCATTCGTTGTTCCTGTCTCAAACTTGAACATTGCGACGAAGAATATAAGAAAAGGAATAATAAAAGAACATGGAATTGGGCTAACAATACCGGCAGAGACGGAGCCCAAAATAGAACAAATTTCAGGTAATTGACGTTGGGCGGGTTCAGCCTTTGCTTTGGTGTTTTCGATGTTCGTTTTGCGTCCTCGTGCCATGGTGGGTGTTCAATTCATCTCGCCCCGTGTCATTTATATCCCCAGGCCGGGACGAGGTAGGCTCACATGTGGACAAAATGAAAATACGTATCACGGTCAAGCCTTGCTTTTGCGGTGCCTTTGACAACGTGTTTTCGTTATGTGGATGCGTGTATGTCGTGCAGCTCAGCACGCACAATACCCTTCCCGTTGGCGGCAGATGTACAGTTTTCTGCCAAATGCTTTTGAATTTTGCTTCTCGTCAATCAACACACGACCCATGACCCAGGACTATGCGCGGTGGATTCCCAGGTTGGCAGAACTGTCAGACCAACAGAGCGACGGGGAAGCGGAATGAGACTTGGAAACGCGACCCGTCCCTTCGAGAGGTCAAGCGCGCCGAGCGTTGCATCTCGTTCTTGATTTTGAAAAGGCTCCGAAAATTGCTTGGATTGGAGGTGGCTGGACGGCTTGGTGACGTTTGGGGACGGCCTCACCACCGTCGCACCTGGAGGCAGCTGACTGCGAGGCAGCAATTAGCGGTTGTGATATATCGCTGTTGAAAGGGTTTGCCCAAGTATATCTGGACGTGAACCGGGAGAATGCGAGATTAGCCGTGGTCGTGAGGACGTGAGCAGACGCGTCAAGCCAGAAGAAAGGGAGATGAGGGGCGAGTTGGGAAGGGGAGAAAAGGGAATGGACAAGCCAGGCGTACGAAGTTCCTAGGTTGGAAATCCCGTTTCCTTTTCCAATGTCGGCTGCTCCCTTTATCTCGACCAAAAGGCCAAACCTTGGGCGTCGCAGATCATGTTCAGCCGCTTGTTCGCAGCCTTGTGAGGGAGTCAGGGTGCGTCTTGTTAGTCGACAATGAAAAGGGAGAAACAGCCTAAACGAAGTTTAGTGCAAACAAATTCCAACACTGTCGTCAAACCGTCATGTTTGATCCTTTGTTCATGTGAGGTTCTCGGTTCCTGTTGTCGCCATTGTTTCTTGGGGGCGGTCGCGTGCGTCGTTGCTTGCATACTCATATGCTTTACGGACAGGTCTCGTCACGACCGGAAGATCGCGGTGTCGTGCGTATCTCACGGTATACGCCATTGCGGATGGTTATTGAAACGAAGGAGTTGTCACAGAAAAAGGTACCAAATCATCATAATAGATTGGGAGGAGAAAGAGGTGGGGAATTATCATCGACGGAGGAAAAAAACAAGGATTAAGCTTTTGTTTGAGAATCACGGCGAGAGAGGGGAGGAACGACCGACCACGGCTCTGATCATGCTATCACTGGAGAAGGAGCTTTTGGGCGGGATCGCTCTTTCCTGATCAAGTGTCCGGGTCCTGCGTTGTGCTGGTTGGACTTGAAAAGGAAGGTCCAACGAACGTCGCTTCCGCGAGGCTGCGGGGGAGAAAAGGAAAGGAGCTGCTCCAAACCTTATAAATCATGATCTTAATTTCTTCCCGTTACGTGGTTATCGCCATACTCTCGACGTATGCGGCATCTGTCTGCAACACAACGGCCATTCCGCCCTTTGGCGACGCTTACCATTAGGTTTGAAGACAAGTCCCAGCCCATTATGGCATTACAACGCTGAGCGGAGGGCGACAAACGGAATGCTCGACTAGGAAAGGGAAAGGAACAGGTGACTCCAGAGACGGCACAGTGAGGAAGGAACGACAGCCACAGGCGGAAGGAACGAGACAAAGAAACAGGAAGAGGCATCGAGCCTAGACGGAGAAACGCAACGGATAGCAACAGGATACTGTTGGGGAGGTCGGCGTGAAGTGTAAGGTATGCGGCGAAGAGGGCGGAAGGAGGGACAAGAAAAAGTGTGATCGCGCGCTTTCCTTGGACATACTGCTCGTGTGCTGTTCCTATGATGCTTGACTGGTCCCGGCTGCTTCAAGAGCGGCTTCCGGTTGGCCAGCAGTTTTCTTTGCACGACAGGCGACGATACCCTAAAATATAACCTGTCAGTTTTTGCGTGGTCATTTGTTGGGATGGCCTCCCTCTTGCAATTTTCTTCTTTGCTTAACAATGACCATCATAAGCCTTGTGCCCGATAACGTAGTCTTGCCATGATACGGTAACTCTCACCAAAAAGGGTGACAGAATTATGATGTGTTCTTCTGGAGTGAGAGGTCAAAGACGGAATATATCATCTCGCTGTGTATTCAATTTGTCGAGATTGGCATGGACATATGGAGAGAGTGGATGCTGAGTGCATCAATAATTCTCGTGGAATTAGATGAATGAAGACTACTGTGGACGCGAGAAGAGGCTCTTCACCAGCGGAAAGTAAAAGTAGGGAGTACATATTGAAGCGGATACAGGCCAGAAATAGAGACAAAAGGGGCAGAAACAGAGTCGACATACATTCTGAAACTGTTTTGTGCTCCCACATGTAGATTTACAACTTTATCCTTGTTTTTTTCGTTCTCTCTGTCTTGTTTCTGTTTTGGCCTTTTTTTCTCTCTCTCCCTCTCCCGTCCTTAGTATTCTCTGTTCCAACAAGACGGCTACATACCGATAAACCCCTCCTCATCTCGTAAACCTAAGTCCCTTGGCTGATATTGGCGGCGGGCTTGCTCTGTGTCACGTCGAGACCTCTCGAACCTCGACCGTCGGGTCTACGAGTACAGTGTACGTCGTATTTGATTATGCAGTATGTTTGGTTCTCACATTTCCGGACGGCAGCATTTCACAAAAGTGTGAGACACGACCTAATCAGGAATTAGAGAGCCAGAAAGTCAGAAAGCCACAAAAGCTAGCAACCTGGAAAGACACATCAATTTTGGGGCTTTCCCCGTTTCTTCCTATTTCGGTCTTTTGAGTTCGTCTTCTGGGTTTTGGTTTTTCTTTCTTGGGTTGTAGGTTTGGTTCAAGCTTGTGTCAAGGTTGGGTCCAGCTTAGGTGAGACGTACGTCTTGTAGTGGCTCTCCATTTGACTCGCTTGTCTCTGTGTATGCTTGTACGCTTGTACGCTTGTACACCTCTTCTCTTCTTCTCTTTGATCTCATTCTCCCCCCACATGTCTGTGACATATCTCGTGTTCATCCTTGTCGTTTTTTGTGCTCCCACCCTTTTGTTGTGTTACAACTCGTTTCTATTTTTCTGTTTTCTGTCTTTCCTTCTTCTTCCATTTTTATTTATTTTACTGTAGTCTCTTTTCTTCCGAGACGCGTCCTGCAACCCAATGTCTGGATCGACGTGCAATACTAACCCCTTTTGATTTGTGTATCGTTTACGGGTGCATGAGTACGCATTCGGGATTTTTATCCTGACAATGTCTCGGTTCTTGTGCACTGAGCTTCTGTGCCCCTGAGCCTCTGTATTTATATATTTTTCTTTGGTTCTGTTGTCTCTGTCTTGCGCATCATTATCGGTTCCATTTCTCATTCTCCTACTGTTTGCGATTGCAACAAGGTAGTGGGAAGACAAAGCGCAATCTACACCAGCCACTGCCGTACCAAGTCCAATTTAAACGTTCTAGAAGGGTTGTTGCAACTCGCGTGCGGAGATCACGGGACGCGAAGCTTCCCTTTTCAGAAAGTAACTAGGATATTCAAACACCATGTGAAATAGACAAGAACGCAGTGATTTTACAATGCAAATACCGTGAGATTTTTTCCGAAAATAGTATTTGCCGACAAAACAGGGTGCAGAGATAACTCTACAGATGCCAATACCGAAAATTGAGGCTTGACTGTCGTCTGAAGCGATACAGTGCGCCCAGAGAAGCATGATTTTGGTTTGCAAGTGTAAGGTCAGTCTTAAAAGGGAAAGAAAATGCGCAGCGACAGCCTGGATGCAATGAAGATCGTAGGGTTACTTCCGGCAAAAGTCCACATCCAGGATGCGATATTCTTGGCTTGACCGTTCCTGGCACAACATCCTCCGCATCTCGTTCCTGGACATCTTTAACTTTCCAGACGTACTTTTATCGCTCCCATTTTGAGGTCGTCTTTCTCCATAGAAGAGTGTCGGGCGTCCTCATTTGCCCGGTCCGCAGGGGTTCAGATGGTTCCAGTAGAGCGGACACTATTTTACGCATCGTCAGTGTCTTGTATTCTGCACGTTTCTTGTCCCTGCTTTTATTTGTGTCTTTGCGCCAGTATTGTGTGACAGTGCCTTTTGGCCAGTCATTCTGTCCTCTTTGAATCTTTGCAACTGTTCTGTCTGCTAGTTCGTGGTGGTTGCGTCCCAACGTGATGTCGCTCGCTAGGTGAGAAAGAGCAGTACGGATTGAGAGTATACCAAAAACAAAAGATCAAGAAAAGCAAAAAAAAAAAAATTAAAACGACACTAGGCGAAATGCACATAATCGTGGCTTTTTGACTGCACGACAGGGGGCATGACTAGTCGGGAGAGCAGCGCCAGAGAACACTGTTGCCTGCCATTTCCAGCACGGACGAATGACTGGTAATGGGGTTGAACCAAACGGTAAAGAAAAGAAGAAAAAAAGTCAACGATTGGCATGATGAATAGTCTTTCTCAAACCATCCAAGAGAAACTCCACAGGGTACCAGACTCGGGCCTTCTCGAGCATGTGCCGTGCGGGACGAACAGCCGGCGGCCGTGGTCGACGTCAGATACGAGCCTTGAAGCAAGACGTTGCTCGGGATCAAGCGCCAATGGATCATGGACTGAGTCGCAAAGACGCCGAGTCTCCAATACATTTTTGAGCTTTTCTATGTCTTTTTAAATGTCTCGTGGATGTCTCTCCTAATCGTTTTCCAGCCGTGGAGCTCACTGGCGACTTTTCCTTTTCTCTTCTTTTTTTTTCGCTCGTGAGTGCCATCTTGCTGTCGGCTCCCCCTCCCCCCCCCACCTCCTTCAATTCATTGGGGTGTACGTAAAGACCGTGCACTCCGTATATTCGATTACAATATATCCATGTGATATGCGAATGTCCACTACACTGCAGTATTCCCGTCCATATGCAATACAACTCAGACCATGCGATCGGTTGTTGTGTGTTTTGAGTTGAGAACAGACAAGATCGCTTTAACCGGATAGGGATTAGCGTGATGGACAACCGAAAGTTAATTGCCAAAGGGAGAAAGATGCTGGAGAATGAGGGCAGGTGGGAAGGCGCGAACGAGGTAAGAGGTGAATAAAATAAAATATGGAATAAAAAAAGGAACAAAATAAAATATGAAATTACGGGCAAAACTGCCAAGAAGCCACGGCGCTCTGCGTCTCGTTCCGAATGAAGTATGACGGGAGAGAACACCATTCCACATTTCAGTCTGTTGGTGCCTCAAGACGGTGCCTGGACACCCTGGCCCTGTTTTTGGGCACTCAACGGATCTTGCTGCGAGGATTTTTTACTATGTATGTACGTCTTTGCTGTTCTTTGGCTTTCGTTTCTTTCTAGCTCTTGCTTGCTCGCCTTGTCTCCCCTGTATGAGGCATATGGAAGCGAGAAGCGAGCAAGGATGCAGGCATGTCGTGATGCACAAGCCTCTTTTGTGTCTTGCTTTATTATTATTATTATTATTATTTAAAAAAAATCATCTTTGAACTTCGTTTTTGGAATTTTATCTTTCTTTCTTTCTTTCTGTTTTTCCCATCCTCTTCAAGCCTTATTCTTCGTGTGGCTACTCAGGCCCAGGCATCGTGCCCTGTTGTGCCCCCAACCCTGTCAGCCCAGCGTAAATGCGGTTTGTATGGGTACAGAACCAGAGAAAACGGAATGTCGCAAAAAAGAAAGAAAAACGGAACCTGATTCCAACAAAGAAAGGAAGCGATGTAAGACGAAACAAGACAAATAAACTCGGAAATCGACTGCCCTGTTTGTGTCTTGCCCTGGCGAAATGGTAACCATAGAGTTACGTTGGGGAGTTGCTTTGGAGGACCGAAAATGCCTGAAAATCTGAAAACCAGAAACCTGAGAAGCTCCAGAGTCCCGAGAAGTCCGAGAAAACCGTCAAACAATTCTATGCCGCACGTTCTCAGTCTACTTTCCACTGCCAGCATTGTCTACACGCTCGTTTGTGCCGCATTTCTACACAAATTGTCCGCCGTGCCGCCCCCTTTAGCATGACGTCTCGTTTCCGCTACCATCATTTTTGTCCTGCCATGCACCGTGAGGCTGTGTCGTGGCGTGGCTGTTGCTGTTTCTGTTTTGTTTCTTGTCGAGCAGTTGGATCTTCTCTGGTCAGTCGCATCGTTGGATTTCATTCTCGGTCCTTTTTCAGTGAAGCCGTAGTACATAGCTTTGATCTTTTGATCTTTTATCTTTTCTGTTCCTTGTTGCTCTTTGTCGTTTTTCTTTCCTCTTTCGGCAACAGTTCGGAGGCGAGATGCTGTCCTGAAGCGCCCCACCCAAGCTTGCAACGCACCTGGTTGGAGGGGCTGGACAAGATGGGATGAGCGGAGGTACAGCAGGCCGTGCTCCGCAACCGTCAAACGGTATTGGATATTTCTTGTCTTTGCCTTTGCATTTCCCTTCCCTTCCGAACCAAGACGGGGACCCCTGTCGATTCTGCACAACAGCTCCCCTCGCTGCACTAACACGAAGTGAGGCGTATGCATGCACCTGGCATGTGCAATGGTCTGCATGTAATACTCCGGTCATGTTCGCTCGTGCATGCTCTTTCTGCCCACTCGTCACGGACAGCCACACCCGCCACTTTTCTTTTTGTGGTTCACAGGGCTTGGCGTTCCGGTATGTCCTTTTTATTTTTCCTTTTTCTTGTCTTCTCAGATCTCTCTCTTCTGCCCCCACTGCGACCTCGTCGCGTTTTCTCGGTCTGTAAAGCCGTCCGTGCAGTTTTGTCTATTCGCTAGAGTCCGTTAAGGTCCGGCTTACGCTGACGGGACCGAACAGGGCAGGCATTGAGCGAGGCTTATGACGGACATTCTGATCTCTTTTCTTATTTTCTTTTATTCTATTTGGCCGTGCTGTGATCCCCGATTTCGTCTCTTTTTTTCGTGTCTCAGGTCCGATGTCGACGTCCACCGTCCATGGCATCTGAGTTTCTGTCTAAGATTAAGGCTGTGTCTCATGCAGGAAAACTCTTTTCGGAGTCTCTTCTCCTGTTGGCGCTGGTATCTCGCTTTTCTTTTTCTTTTTTCTCTTCTCTCCCATCCCTTGTCCACCTGAAGTCCGTTTTATGCATAACTTTGACACCGCCGACACTCTCCCACAATAGCCCCTCCTTGTAGGATCCATGCAGAGGGTTGGGTAAGGTTGTGTCAATGTTGGTTGTCTCCACATGCCCTCTCTTTAAATTCTCCAAAAAGGAGAGATCTGCCCTGATGATCGGCCCATTGATTTTCGTCCCTTGCCTTTTGTCTCCTTTTTTACGCTGTACATCATGCTTGACCTATCTCTGTTCACCTCTCCGGTCCCTCAGTCCCCTCAACGTCAACCAAACCATGGTAAGGACAGGTTCGACAGGAGATCGCTGCCCGTCGCGCCGTCGCCGCGATATCTGCGGATTCTGCAACTCCTTTCCGGGCACTTCCTCTTTCCACATTTGGCCTCCCCCGCCTTGTTTTGCACCCACGATCACGTCTTTCTTACATCTGGCTACCCTGTCTAGAGACAATGGTTTCAACACATGGTCGACAAGAGACCACAAGCAATTCGTGTTCCCTGTAGCCTTTGCTTCGGATATGCCCCCAGGCGTTAGTCTTGCTTCTTTTTTCTTTTTCGCTTCTTCTTTCCATGTTCTTTTCCGCCCTTCTATTCTTCTATTTTCCTTTTTTTATGTGTTCTTTTCCAGCACAGGCTTTCTCTTCTCCACTGTTCTGCCCCCATCACCGTTTTTCTTTTTCTTTTTCTTTCCATCTTTCAATACCGATTTATCCACACCCCTCCCCCCTCCAGCTTTCGCACTCGCCCTTTTCCCTCTTCCATTCTGTTGCGTTCTGTCTTTGCTCTTTGCTTTCTTCCAACTCCCTTTACCCAGACGCCCCGGTCCATGCATGCAAGCTTCCGCTCATACCGGTATCCCTGCTCTCTCTCAATCCAACAGTCCAGGCTCCCTCTCACACACAGTTACCATCCCGCATCGACCCATTGCTGCACTGACGCCGGAGGTCCTTTCCCATTGGCTTGTTGTAGAACCGCTCTGTCGCCTGCCTTCTTGTCCGGGGTCACCATGGCCAGTCCCTGGCCCAGAGAGAAGCCACTCGCCAATACCAACACCTTCAGTTCTTCGGTTGTGCCACTGGGTTCTTTGTATCCCTTGCTGTCTTTGCCAAACCAACATAAATAATCCTGGCCTGCGTTCTTGTTGTCCTATTGGCGCAGTGAGACGGGCAGTGACCTTTGCATGTTCGTTTCGAACCCAGCATCATCTACCAGGCGCTTCTCATTAAAGTTTTTGAGGTGGTAACAACTCTAAAATAAGAATGGCTCTAACGGCAGGCGTATTGCAAGTCCTTTTCTTCTTCTTTTTTCTTTCTTTTCTTTTCTTTTTTTGGGGGGGG
>LVYW01000003.1:4496528-4535244 GCA_001630435.1 Sporothrix globosa
GGGGGGGTTGCAACAGGCCAATACCGTTTGGGCTGCCTTCGGAGAGCTTCTCCACGTCCCTCCGTGTTGCACGCGGCATGGGCCTAATTCAGCCAAAATCGTCAAAGTTGCAGGGCGTAGGTGGAGAAAAGGTGTCATGGAGAAGGAGTCGAACTAAGATCTGGAAAAGAGGAACAGAGACATTAAGCACAGCGCAACTCCCAGTCTCCCAGTTTTGCAGTAGGCGTATTGTACAACTAATTGAGACAAGCAAAACGACAGAAAAACGGAGCCTCTCTTCCACTTCTGTCAACTTTTTTATCTCTTCCACCCCTGTCAACTCTTTTGTCGTCAACGTTTGGCCTCCAACCCTTCTCCGTCTCCCGCCAAACCAACCCACTCGGCAGCAAAACGAAGCAAGGGTACCATGACCAACAAACCAGTTACTGAGCACTCCGTACATTTTCACTATGACATTTAACGCATGGTCTTTTTTGTTTTCTTCTTTTCTGATTCACGTGCCGTGGCCTTTGGGTTTTTGTAACTGCAAACTTAGAGTATAAACCTCACGTGTGTTTTTATGTTTTTATTCATACCAGTTTCTTTTTTTTTTTTTTAAAAAAAAAAAAAGAAAAGGTGGAATTAAGACCGATGACCTGGGCTTTATGTCATTTGCTCTTAAGATAACTTCAACTTTCTTCTCCCCACAAATGTTATCAATGTATTGCCCATATGAGGCCACCCTCAAAAATAGTCCCTGATCGGCTTCAACTCGATTTCTCCCTTATTGTTCCTATTGTTGTCTTTTTCTCCTACTCCATTTCTCCACGTTCTCCATTTATTTCATCTGGTCTTGTAGTACGCCCATGTGGGATATACAACATTTGCACTCTATCCATCGTCCTTTCCTCCACTTTTCTATCTGCTGTTTATTCGCTCCTTCCCTGCCAGTGGCCGTCCACCATCTCGTCGTTGTCCAACTCCCACCCTGCCATGACCACACCATATCGACAGGGCAAGAAGCAGAGGGTCCCAAATTGCAGTATTCCGTTTAAAACAAAACAACAGGGCGTCGTTCAGTGGCTCGTTCTTCTCGCTCTGCAACCCGACAGGCGCTCGAGTCTCCAGTCCTGCCTGACCTCCGTTTTGCTTTCAAGCACTGTGCTTTATTTTACCCTGACTTTGTCTGTGTCGCCCCTTCCTTGTATGTTTTTAGTTCTCTTATCTCTCTTAGTAATTCCCTATATGGACAATTTCCACCACCTGTTCCCTTCGTCCCTTCCCTCTGGTTTGATCTGCGCTCAATGTGCGGGCGCCGGCCCTTGAAGTAATACAACGCAAAACGGAAAGAGCGAACAGGCCATAGGGAAGAGCAGGAAAGAAAGACGACACAAAGCCAACAACAGAAAGAACGACACATGTATACGACTAGGAATATCCAGGAATCAGCAAGAACACCACCCCCCTCGCCCAGAAAAACTACCCCCAAACTCTGTGCCCCCCAAATCCTACCTCAGAAATAAACAAGATCTCCTTCGTCATCGACCGGAACCAAGATCGAGACGTCTGGGTCCATCCCCTTTTCTCTCTATTTTCCCTGTCCATCCCTCCACATCTTTTACCTTCTTTTACCTCTATGATCAGTCTATTTCCTGGTGCAGGATCGACAACGCAGACGTCCTCAGAAAAAAAACGACAAACAAAAAGAAACAAAAATCGACTGTCGACAACAACAACAAGGCCAGTCTATGACAAGCCTCAATGACCACAACTGCACGGCATCGCACATACATCGCACATATATTCGTTATACCTCGTCCATTGGCCGCATTACTTGTCCGCTTCCCGTCTGCTCCACTCGCATTCTTCCTTCTCGACACTCGTCGACTCTCCTCCGTTTTTCTCGCCCCTCTTGGCTCGTGCCCTCCATTTTCTTTACCGCACTCCCCTCCCATATCTCCGCCTCGCGACCTTTCTCCTACAGCCATAGCCAGACACCCCTACCTTAACTCCCCCTCCCCTCCTTCAGCCTCTCCCTTATTCGCCCTGTGTGTCGTATACTTTGCTTGTTTGCTAAAGCTTAGAGCACCTGTTCCGTCTGCGGCACAGTCTTCTCGCGCGCGCTCTCTTTCTCCGTCTGTCCTTCACTGGTCCCTCTCTGTCCTGTTGCTGTCAGAGCTTATCCGTGTCTGTCCGTCAGTGTCCATCTAGGGTTCTTTTTTCTCGTGCGGTCAGTTTTGTCAGTCGTTTACACTCTGCCCGTCTCTCCGCCGTCTTCCCACTTCCGCTTCTGTACATGCGCCCCATTTATCGTCCCCATCCTCCATCCGCCATCTTGTCTTTCCAAAATCACTACCTGCCCTCCAGCCGGGCTCGTCACTTTATTTACCCCCTCCACCCCCCTCATTCTTTTTTTGTTTTCTTTCTCTGCTCCTTTCGTAGAAAGAAAGAGAAATAGGCCAACCTTCTTTTTCATTTCTTTGCTATCCATTCATCTATTTCTCCCACTCCAACTTTCCACGGCCGCAACAGCGCCGGCAGCGTCGTTTGTCATTTTATTTTATCTAGCACACAATTCCCTTCTTTCATCTCGCACCCGTTGCTATCATCTTTATTATATCGTTTTCTTGTCGTCGTCAGACGGCAACATTTCATTTAATTACTTGTCATTCTTTGTTTATCATTTCAGCTTTCACTTCGTCCCCATCCTATTTCTCCAATGCTCGCTACTCGACGCAGCGACACGGAACTGAGCCATCCTTGGTCCTTTAGCAAGCTAGAGACTTCCTCGTCCGCGCTCTCTCTCAAACACTCGCCGCCCAGTCCCGGTACACGCATGTCGAATACCGGCTTCGAGACGCCGTTGTCCAACGCCGCCACAGAGTGGTCGGGCCAGTACTCTTTCTTGCCGCCGGCCGAGCCCATCTTTGCCGCTCAGGCCTACGACCATGTGAACGGTGATGCTGGAAGCGGCAACGGCAGTGCCGGATCCGGAGGAGTTGTCGATTCATCAACTACAAGCAGCGGGACAAGCACCACAAACAATGGTGTGGCCAACACCGGCGGCCAGACGCAGACCCGGCCATCAACGGGTACTAACGGAGACGGCAGCGGCAGCGGAAGCATCAAGGACGATTCGTCTCTCAATGCAGGGGCATCGCCTTTGGGCCTCCACCATCGCCGAAGCATTGACCCCCTTGGTCTGCGCCAGCATTCTGTGAGCGGGGCAGTGCAAACGACAGTGGCATCGCACAACCTCGGTGGCAAGACACCGCCCACGCCGACCACGGCCACGAGCGAGCAACATCAGCATCACCAGCATCATTATGGCCAACACACTCATGGCAGCGATGTGGTGTCCATGGCAGCAAATCCGCTTTCCTCTGTCCTCCAGCAGCAGCAGCCCGATATCCACTCCGCTGGCAGCGGTGGCGAGGATCACTCGGGCCTCAAAGATGACGACGATGATCTGATCGACGACGAGGACATGGGCGAGGCCGGTGAAGGAGACGGGGCGCCGGCACCAGCGCAAACCGCGGCCGAACGGACAGCCCAAAGGCGGAAAATGAAGCGGTTTCGGTAGGTGGCGCGCAAATACTCTGCACGTCCGGGATTTCTACAGGCCTCGGAACGAATCCACTAACATACATTGTCCAGCCTCACGCACCAGCAAACACGCTTTCTCATGAGCGAATTCGCCAAGCAGCCTCATCCGGATGCCGCACATCGCGAGCGGCTGTCGCGTCAAATTCCAGGCCTTAGTCCGCGACAGGTTCAGGTCTGGTTCCAGAACCGGTAAGTCTATCTCGTCTCCTCGAGAACTATAAATGCAAGCGTCAAATCTCTGACTGTATAGTCGCGCCAAAATCAAGCGCCTCGCAGCCGATGACCGGGAGCGCATGATCAAGATGCGTGCAGTGCCCGACGACTTTGACAATGTCCAAGCTCTACATTCGCCTTATGGCGCAGTCCACGGCCTCGGTACGCCCATGGCTTCACCTGTCGATTACGGTGCAGCGGCAGCAGCAGCGGCAGCTGCAGCGTCGTCGTACTCCGACCACATGATGCGGCCCCTGATGGTCGACGTACGGCGCACCGATGGCACCAATACCAGCGGTGGTGACGACCAGAGCCAACACTCACAACACCAGCAACACTCTCACCTCCAGCACAGCCACCATAGTCACCACCTTTCGCCAACAGGACTAAGTCCCGGATTTGGTAACATTGGTTTCGGCACGGCGGCCACGGGTGGCATGGGCAGCTCCGACATTTTGTCGCCACTATCGCCGGCATCCAACACGGATCATCGTTACAGCAGCTACTCGAGCCTATCGTCCGGAGTGGCCGGAACTACGGCGACTGCCGGAAGTGGTTCAAATATGAGCCCGCGCACAGCGATCCCATACACGCGCCAGAACAGCGGCAATGGAAGTCTTGACGGCGGCCAAAACCAGAACCAACAGAGCCAGTCGCAGCAATCCGCCAACCAACGCCACCACATCCGTCCTTTGCAGCCACTGCAACTGCGAGAAACCGTGTCGCGTTCGCGATCCGACAACTTGCAGTCCCCTCTGCGATCGAGCATGTCATGGAAGGGCGATTCGCTTGACTACAGTAACTACCACCATGGTAGCGCAACGGGCGGCGCTGGAAGCACGAGCCCTGGCCGTTCATCTCTTTACCCATCTGACGGACTAGGCAACGGGTCATCGTCTGCCGGTCTCAGTGGCTACGATTCGTATTCTGGTAGGTTTCATTTTCGGTCCGCCATGTGTCTCTCGTCCAAGGACACCCAATCAACTGACAATGTAGGAAGGCTCTACCGTCCATTCACCGACGCACATGGCCTATCCGGGTTACCAAACGTCTCCGGGTATTCAAACAGCGGCCAACAGCAACCAGAACCGATCCTCGCGCCTCCGCGCCGCTTCAGCTACACTGCCCTTGGCCCTTGACCTACGCACGACCGGTGTCGGGGCCGGGAGCATGGGTGGTGGCTCGCCGTATCGCAGTATCAGTACCGCCGCAGGGGCACTCTCACCGACCGCAGGTACGCCGCGCCAACAACAGCAAATGGGGAGTCTGAATGGCCTCGTCTCGTCGTCGGGCTACGGAACCAACTATGCCACGAGTTATGCATCGAATAACTTTGCCACGACCGCACCGCTTACCGCACCGCTCGACTTTAGCATGTCTTCGTCCGTGTCGCGCACAGGCGCAGGGAGTGGGATAGGTTATCGGACAGGATCAGCGTCGTCCATGTCCAACGGCGGTGTCACGGACTACACCTCGATGCCACAGATGAGTGCCCCGTTGGCACCGCCAAATGACTTTTCGCAGGCATTTCTAGGTGCCGGCGCAGGTACGTCTGGAGCTGCATCGGCGTCGATCTCGGCTACTTCCATCGCGGCACTCAGCAACAACACAAGCAGTGGACGAGCCTCGCCGTATGGCACAGGATTAGGACACCACGCATCGTCATCGATTGGCAGTGCTCTCGATCGCAGCAACACGGGTGGTACTACCACTTCGACAGCTTCAACGGCAATTACAGTCGGCACTGGCACCACGACAGCCGACTTTTCTACCTCCCCAACCGACACCGCCGCTGGCCTCGGAGGTCTCAAGCGCAAGCACAGCTTCACAACCGGTGCGAATACGAACACCAACGTTTACGGCAGCACGTCGTAACGACAATGCACGAACAGAATCTGATTTTATATAACGAAGAACTACGACAAAAAGAGACGCAATGGCGGCGGCGTTTATTTTCCCAGGTGTGCGTCTTGGCGTGTGGGGTGTTGTTGCACGAGATTATTTCGTGCCTCTCACATTTCTTATTTTCGTTCTGATTTCTTTTCATATTCTCCTTCTCGCAAGTATGATGATTGCGGCGGCCGGCGGGCATTTATTTCTCAGTCACTCACTTGATATACGACTTTTCTCTTCCGGACAGGGCAGCGTCAGACAGGGGTTGTCTATATTTTTGTCGGAGTCTTTTATTTTGTTCTGGTTTCTACTCAATTGCACTTTGTTTTGCGTCCCAACAACAGTCTTGTTCTGATTCTTCGCTTTTTACGCTCGTTGCATACCACTTTTATCATTTATTTTTTTAAACACAGGACAATACCCTCGTATGTATGTTTGTTTCGGTGTTTTTTATTCGGTGCGCTTTGCTACTCTGTTTCTGCTCTTCCTATCTTTTGCTCTTCTAGTTCGATCTGCCACTTTCTCACAGTTTAGCACTACGTTCTCGTTGTTTCCCTGCATACACGCTCTCCACAAACAACCACAAGATTGCGATCCAGTGGGCTTATCCACAACATCCACCATCCAATCTCGTCTCATAGTCCACATATCAAAACTCAAATCAACTTGGCAACCGATACTCACATGTGTAAAACGAATTATACCCGCTTGACATTATGAAGTAACGACTAAAAGACTAAAATGACGTTTGATATGTACATTTCTGTTCGCCTCTTCGACCCTCCATCTCTCCGCCGTTTCCTGTACTTTATCACACTCGCATTTTGCTCCGCTTTATGCACTGTAACCCACATGTGCGTGTCATGCGTGTTGTTTGTGGCTTTTGTCGTTTTGTCGGATGGTAGAGAAACGGTGTTCAAAGGAAGGACGAAAGCACAGAAGCAGGCCAGAACTCTCTCTCTCACATTGCACAGCAGCGGGAATTTATTTTTGTTTTGCCTTGTACTCTTGTGTCCCTGTGTTTGTGGCTCCGCTTCCGCGGCCTTTGTCTCTATGACTACGTATGTTGTACTGTGCTTAATGGTTTTTTTTTGTCTTCTTTTTTGTCTTCTTTCCTGTCTTCTTTTCTGTCTTCTTCTTTACTTCTGTTTTCCTCTCCTTTTCTTTCTGTCTCCTTCGGGTGATGTTGACACAGCGCGTAATGTTATTTGTGGACACAGCTCGCTTGCAGGACTTACCGGCTTGCGTGTTGTCGTGGTGCCGTGAGACAATAGCAGGTGACGAAGGAGGGGCAGACGAGGCACGAGATGCGTGACTGTGATGGGGGTGCGAGTGGAAGTGCGATAGAACGGGCCCACAAGCCGTCCGATACCGAGCAGTCCAGCTCCCAAGGCGCACTTTGTGACTGTACATGCGCGTCACCATCACATTCACAGTCGTTCGGTTACCTTGACGGCACCGAAGCTGGGAGGTTCGAGCTTCTCCACGGCCGAGATGCGCTCTGTCAAAGCATGTCAGCAAATAAAAAATAAAATAAAAAGAACTAAAAGAGAAACGGAACGAAAAAACAACAGTCGGATGTGCTGCGGACATCAAAGAACCATCCCCACGTGATATTGGTGATGACACAGTCCGAATACGATGTCTGCGGAGTTTTCCTACTGGTTCATTCGTTTTCACCCGGAACCGGATCTGTGGAGGATCCAGTGGGGAGATGCGGCCGGCACAGCATAAAAAAGGGTGGTGGCTGGCAGCAGAGACAGCTTGATAGTTGGAACCAGGGTGGAGGGGGGGGCGACGTGAAATCGGGATTTTTGATCAAGTAAATCCGGGAAACATGGCGGCTATCTGCTACTCGAGGCAGGCGAGGGGGAAAAAAAGAAATAAAAGAAAGGGAAAATGTGCTAGATAAAGGGGCAAGATAATAGCGGATAGAGTAATAAGGATTCATAGGATGGTTTCTGCCGTGGCACAGAAATTCTCTGTAAGGGGATATGTATATAGGAAACACTCGAGTATGCCCGAAAGGGGTATTTACCAAAAGCGTGTGGTGGTGTCCCATTATTAGGCAAAAATGGTGTTGCCTGATTGGCCCAAATATGTGAAAGTGGGTCGATAAGCAGCCTCGTCACGATCTATACCGGTGTGGCAGAGACGTCTTAACACGTCAGTTAAGCAATGCAAAAGGAAGAACGCCAAAAAAGGGAAAGAAAGAAAAAAAGAAAAGTACCAGGACAACTCAAACTTTTGAAATGACGCACTGAGAGACGGGATAATAGAGAGGCATTCCCTGATGTTACGTTGCTGAGTCCAAAACAGGCAAGAGCCGTGATGGACAGTCCTAAAAAGGAAGGAACGGCAACTTTTCGACAACATCCATCTATTTATTTTTCCTGTCTCATTTGTATTCAGTCTTCTCAGCAACCTTTTCAAGCAGCTAGCTTCCTTTTTTCTTCTTCTCACACCCCTTGGAGTTTGCAATTATTGGTGTCGTATTCGGAGACGTCAGATCACAGCTCACAGTACACGCTGGTTTGACTTCTCTCGTTCCTTTTTTTTTTTTTTCTGACTGATTTCCGAGGCTCCATTCTCTCTTCTCATTTTTCTTTCCGTAGATGCATATAAATATAAAACTAGACGACGACCAAAGCCTCACATATTCGCTATTCTCTCTTCTTTGTCGCCGAGGTGTTAGGAAGCATTTCTTCTCTTAATTATCTATTATTCACCGGCCTCGGGATTTGGCGGCATCTCACAACGTCCATTCCACAGCACCAGGTGCTCTTTATTGACGAGTATAGTACTTACAGCCTTGCAGGCGGCCGAATACAAATGAAAGAGTGGCTTCATTTGGATAAATTCGAAAAATGCCGAAAAGAGCGAACAGATGAGAGATAAAAACACACACACACCCACACAAAGTAACCCGGGATATATCTTGTCCCTCAATATAGTTTATTGCCTCCCGTATACTTTCCCACATCCGTCGCCACAAGCTTGCTAACTCCCTACATGTACTTGTTATATCGAAAAGACAACGCCTGATTAAGAATGAGATACACACGACACCACGACACCACGACACTATAAGCTCGACCAAGGCCGCAACGAGGCCGCTCCTGACCACGTCCTCATCTGCGCACACCTATACCTACACGCGCCACAGTTCAGGATGGGTCAGAATTGGCGTGGATTTCTCACAGTACTGAGCCTTGCACCTACATCGTTAATTTTGCCTAAACTGTTGCTCGCCACGAAGTGGGTAGACCTTAGTTCCATTGTAGGCCGACGACGGCCTACCGAGTCCCTTGTTCCTTGTTCAAACTAGGACTTGTGCGAATGAGGTTTGCCGTGAAATGCTTTCGGCAAGAAATTCCGCGGCCGCCGGGGGGGAAGGGGGGGAAGGGTGTCGACAAAGACCAGGCAGATGGAGACAATCTCTGCTCGTCGTCTGTGCTCTGAGGGTGGAGAGAATAGCAGCAGCTGAGGTGACGACCAGACTCAACAGCGGCCACTGGTCTGTTCCTCTCATCGGAAGAGTGATCTTTTACATCACATCTTTGCCACCTCACCACATGCAGCAGGAAGATGACAGTCAGAGGGAGGAGAGAGTCTACATCTTCAGTCATACATCACCACGCGTGTAGGCGCTTCTTATGGCGCTATTCTTCAGCGGCAGAGACGAGCCGTGAATTAGAACGCTCGTCACTTGGGGTGTGGCTTTATCTGGCCGTTGACCAGGTCGTCGAAACGGTGGACGCTCTTGGCGCTTAGCCCTCGCATGTACAGGTACGTCTGGTGGGATCCCCCAATGAAGGCTTGGAACTCGAACCTCGAAACGGTGCCCAGTTTGCAACGGATGAGAGGCCACCGACAGGGTAGATCAGGCTCAAACTGTGATTCTGTACGGACTGCTAGTTTCCTGCTATTCTTTGGTTTGGTTTTATTTTATCTTATTTCTAAATTTTACTTGTCTTTCAAATTGCCTGCATGCGAAGAACCTTTGGCAGAGAGAAAATTCGAGCTCGGAGTCTCCAACAGTACCGAGGAGGGACAGAAACAGTGGTAAACCAAACAAGAATTCGAAGACAAGAAAATGCCCTACAGATTTCCCCAAGATACAGTAGAATTACTTTGCTTCATATCACTTTGCCCTCCTATATGAATGGTAGCAATTAGGAGCTTTATGAAGTAAATACGTGGCATATTGCAAACAAATGTTCCAATGTTGACCAAATAGATATATCGCGTCATGCGAGTCAGGAAATAAAAGAAATTTATGTGACGATCTTGTGCTTCCCCAGATTTATCTATGTTTACTTTCGCGTGTTTAACGAGTATAGTTCGCTTATCAGATCTTAACGTATATCTATTTCTCCCCGTTCGTAGCACTCTGTGGCTGCTTATTTGTTTACTTCATCGTGAGTTTAATTGGATTCATTTGCTTGACACGCGATACCGTTTGTGAAGAGAACAAAGCAGAGGTATAATTGAACAAGACGAACGGATACAAACTTGTAGGTACGTGATCTTCTGGCCCTTGTCTATGTAAAGTGTATATCTATCCAGCTGTACCAGGTAGATTTGTGGTTGCAATATGAGTAGGACAGAAAATAGAGAAGAAATAGGAAGGAAAACAAAGAACTCGACAATGGTATCAAACTAAACACACGTGTTTATGTTACCGCTCACGGCTTCCACTTCTGCTGCTGACACTGCCTTGTTGACCGCGCCGGTTGTGAATGCCGGTACGAGACGGCGATGCAGCAGCTGCCACGCCGCCCGTTGGCTGCATCTCAATCACGACGGGACCACTCCCACCACTGCTCTCGCCCAGCTCGGCGAGGTCTTCACGGCTGCGCTGGCGAACATTGATGGTCGACGGGTCCTCGCTGGGAACGACGGTCGCCGCACCACTGCCATCAAACAGGCCGCCACCTCCACGGGCTTGCCCTTCTGTCGGCTGCTGCTGCGTCTTCTCCTGGCCATAGTTGCCGCCTACACTCTCCATGGTAAAGGGACTCGCGGTCGGCGCATCCAGCGCCGCCAGTTCCTCGCCCGTAAAGACACGGGGCAGCAGCCAGGCGCGCACGGGGATCAGGAGCAAAATAAAGACGGGGAAGCCGACGGCTGCGATGGTCTGGGTGATGGCAAACGTGGCGCCAAAGGCGACGAGCTCGATGGCTACAAAGGCCCAGACGGGCCACTGGCCACGCGTGAGCTGTTTGAGGGGATGACTGCGGGGGGTCAAGGACCGATCGCGGAACAAAAAGAGCAGCTTGGCCGTGATGCCATTGGCCTCGAGGGCCTGGACGCCCATAACGAAAAAGAGGCCGGCCAGCACGGCCTGGGGGATGAGGTGGATGACGACGAGGAGCGGGCCCGTCATGGTGCCGAGTGTCAGCAGGCCCTGGGCGAGGTTGGAAGCGCGCTGTTCGACGACGTGGGTGACGCGGGCATGGACGGTGTTGCGCGGGTGGCCCTTGAACTCGCCGCCCTCGTCGTCGGCACTGCCGCCACTGCCGCCACCGCCGGTGGCCGTCGACGTGGCCGTAGCGGCCGCATCTTCATCGTCCTTGACGAGCTCGGTGATGCACAGGGACTCCGTGTGGAAGGGCGCCTGCGGGATCAGGCCGTTGGGGAAAGGCAGGCCGAGAATGCCGGCAACGCCTGTCGTCAGGCCCAGCAGAAAGAGGTCCCAGTGGAAACCGGCCGGCTTGCGCAGCGGGAACTCGGTGCCCTGCGCAATGAGCGACGACACGTTGTGATCAAAGTAAAAGAGGATCGTTAGCAGGACGGCAAAGGGGATGGCCAGGAACACGTCGCCGACACGAATGTCCCAGAACCGCACCAGCCAGCTGCGCGCGGCATCGGTCGGCTCAAACGCGATGCCCGTCTGCAGCACCTCGAGCGACACCTGGCGCATGCGGCCAATGTGCACGAAGCCGGTAAAGAAGACGACGGTGAGCGGCGTGCCGTAGTCTTTGAGGAAGACGCGCACCGGGTGGGTAAAGAGGCTGCCACGGCCAAACTCGCCGCACATGTAGGCCACGACAAAGACGGCCAGGCCAATGAAAATCGACAGGTAAAACGGCTCAGCGTCGCCCAGGCGCGACAGCACCTGGATGCCCTTTTGCAGGTAGATGAAGGCGACGTAGAACCCGAAAATGTCGCAGGGAAAACGTGTCACGTACTTGAGGGCGTTGCAGGAGTTGGTACTGGCCAGCACCCAGTGGAACACCAGCGACCAGAGGCCGATCCAGCACATGAACGCCAGGTAGTTGGTGCCGCGCGGTGCGATAATGTCGTAGACGGTGTAGTTGAAGACGGTGATGGGGCCCGTCACGCCGACAATGACCAGCGGTTGGCATGCGAGCACGGCAAAGACGACGGCGCCCAGCACGGACGCCAGCAGCACCTCGTTGACGCCGTACTGCATGTGTGTCTTGGTGAACATGTCGAGCGAGAAGGCCAGCGCTGGCAGGATGTTGGCAAAGTACATGTACACCGTCGCCGGCACGACACGGTAGTCCCATGCGTCCACCCAGTCGCTCACGTAAAAGGGGGCGCGCCGCCGGACATCGTTGGCCATGCCGCGGAAAAGATGCACTTTCCACCAGGCGGGACGGGACGTTGCCGTCGACGACGGGGATGGTGAGGATGAGGACGCCATGTTGTCGTTGGGAGTGCCTCGTCGCCAGCTACTGCGAGCGTGGCGCTGGACAGAAGAGGTGAGGCGCCTCGGCCAGTTGTTCCTGCTGTTGGTGTCGTTCGCGTCACGGGACGAGCCGACGGGCCCAGTTGCTCTTGCCCCAAGAGCGGACCCGGAGCCAGCACCGATGCCTGCAGGCGTGCTGGGATAGCGAGCGCCGGAGTGGAGCGCGGTTGGCAGCGATACCGTGCCTCGGGCGGCGTGTGAAGTCATGAGCGAAGGCGATGTATTCCTGCAAAGGCAGAGGCAGGGAAAGGAGGAGGAGAGGGGAGGGGAGGGGTGGTTAGAAGGTGGAAAGTCAATATCAGATGCCACACGAAGATAAAAATAAAAGTTAAAAAGATGGAGAAGGACCGATAAATGAAAAGAAACGGAAAGAGCAAAGGCGGTACAGTGGACAGCGGAGCGGGTGCCGTTCCCCGGAGTCGCGCTAGCGCGTGTCCCACCGCATTTGTCTTTCGGGAGCGATCAGACTGATGGCTGTTGCTTGTTCAGAGTTGATTTACTGATTGATTGTCAATGGTAGGAGCGTTTGATGTTGCATTGATTGCGTTTTGAGGCGGTTCTGGGACCAACAGAGCGGATATGACCCGGGGATGTGCATCCTGATATGTGTTCCGGCCAAAAAATGTCCATGGGAAGAGCGATGTCCCACGCCATGCGCCTTTTTGTGGGCCCACGCTTCCGCAGTTCGCATAAGAGTCCGAGATTGACCCAGTGCTGCATTTGGGCCAGTTCTTGCTCTTCTTTTACTCGTCCTCTTCCCTACGGGTCAGCAATTCGTTTGGTCGCCTCGATCGGTTTTGACTGTAATTTTGAACTCTACACTCCCTAATTTCGGCCTTCCGAGATCAACACCGATGGCCGCCTCCGCGTCCTCGAACAAGACGCTCTTTACTACTTCACTGGCGAGAACTGTCGGGCCCCTTGGGATGCTTTGGCACCCGTGTTGTCCTCGATTGTTCCGTTAGAGTCTCTGGTGGCAGCCATCGGGGGAACCGGACCGGATATATATTTATTCGTTTGTTCATCCGAATCGTCTCTATTCGGTGTCCTACCGTCGCCTGACGATTTTTTTTGTTCTTTTGGTACATTCAAGTCCTCTAGTAGTCGTAGAAGCCCTTGCCGCTCTTCTTGCCCAGCCAGCCCGCATCCACCATCTTGGCCAGCAGCACGCTCGGCCGGTATTTGCTGTCGCCCGTCTCCGTGTGCAGCACCTTCATAATCGACAGGCACGTGTCCAGGCCGATAAAGTCGGCCAGCACCAGCGGGCCCATCGGCACGTTGGTGCCGTTCTTCATAATGGCGTCGATGCTCTCGCGGTCGCCAACGCCCGTCTCCAGGCAGATAATGGCCTCGTTGATGTACGGCATCAGGATGCGGTTCGCCAGGAAGCCCGGCGTGTCGGCGGACGTCGACGCGACCTTGCCCATTTTTTCGCAGAACGCCACCGCCGTCGCCAGCGTCTCGGCGCTCGTCTGCAAGCCGCTGATAATCTCGACGCCCTTCTGGATGGGCACAGGGTTCATGAAATGCGTGGCCACGACGCGCGAGGCAATGGCGCCGGCGGCCTCGGAGGCAGGCGGCTGGCCGGACGCAGCAGCGGCCGCCGCGGCAATCTTGGTAATGGAGATGGAGCTCGTGTTGGTCGCCAGAACGGTGTGTGGCGCCGCGATGCCGGCGAGGCGCTTGAACAGGTCAAACTTGAGGTCGGGGATCTCGGGGACGGCCTCGATGACCATGTCGACACTACCAAGCTCCTCGAGAGACGTTGTCGGTGTCAGGCGTGCGCGGGCAGCATCGGCGTCCTCCTGCGAGATGCGCGACTTGCTCACGTCCTTGGCCAGCAGCTTGTCGGCAAAAGCGAGACCCTTGTCGAGCGAAGCCTGCGACGAGTCGACGACCGTAACGGGGACGCCGGCGCGTTGTGCGGCCACAAGGGCAATGCCGAGGCCCTGAACAGTCTGTTAGTTTGTCCTCTCTCGCTCCGTGACGATCATTTGGTCTTTCTACGCTGTCTACGGTCTTCACCCACCATCTGGCCGGCACCAATAACGCCAATGCTCTTCACATCAGCTGCGGACCGTGCAGCCGTCGTACTGAAGCAGCGCACCGGTCGTGGCAGGGTGGCCGCGCGAACGAGGGTTGGGAGTCTCTGCATAGTGCGGGAGGGAGTCGTTCGAGAGGGCGAGGCGCTGAAAACAAGAGTGCGTGCGTCAATTCGGCGATTGAGGATGCAAGGAGGAAAAAGACGAATATCAATGAAATGACGACTAAAAAAGCAAAGCTCAATTTCTGCGATCACCAGTCTTCGTACGGAAGGCACGATGCTGTCTCAGCCCCGGCATTCGCTTATCCTCGGCCTGTCGGTGATTTTGTGCGAATCCCCACCATTACGTAGGACGCGGGCGCACACGGACGCGAAATACCCACAAGATACAGTGGTTCGATAAGAATTACAGGCGACTGTTCGCCTGTCTCCAAGGTCAATAGGGGGCCAAACCAGTGCCTCTCCAGGAAGTCCCAAAGCACGTGCAAATTGGGCGGTGTGGGGCAGCTCGGATAGCTCCAAACTCCCAAAGAACCCAACAGGCAAGCGCAACAGCAAGCGCAACGACTACCGCCAATTGTTGACATTAGCTTCTCACCAATCGGTACCACAATACCTCACCAAAGATTGCCAGTTGCTACGCAAAGCCATACCCGAGGGTATATTTTTCATACTCGATTAAATACGCCTCATCCTCGAGCCCGTATGGAACCTACCGGTGGTGAAGCCACGGCTCCTGAAAGCCTGCTGTTGGACCACCCCTATTATCCTCCGGGCCTCTCCATCCCCAACTTTGAGCCGAATACGTCGCCACTATGGCTCCTGTTTATTTACTTTGCGTCTGCCCTGGCGATGCTCCTAGTAGCCGCCTTTCTTGTGGCGCGGCTCGTAACGCCCCAGTTCCGCCACGCTGCTTTCTCTGACAAGGCGTTGTTTGTTTGGTTCACCTTGTGTAGGTCGTTCGAAGCAGTCATGTCTTTTACTTAGTGCATATCGAGTACATACTGACACGCTATGTACAGGCGGCGGTCTCCACTGGTTCTTTGAGGGTAAGTATGAATTTCAAGCCTCTCCATGCTTGCTTCTGTTAATGTCTCCAGGCTACTTCATCAAGCACCATGCTACACTTGCCGGTTCACAGACGGTACGCGCACAGCTCTGGAAGGAGTACGCGCTGTCAGACTCGCGGTACCTCACGTCGGATCCCTTTATGCTCTGCGTCGAGGGTCTGACCGTGCTGGTCCACGGCAGTCTCTGTTTTCTGACGGCAGTCACTATTGTCTACGGCGCTGGTTTGCCAGCGGGCAGCTCAGGTGTGCGGCACGGCCTGCAGATGGTTGTCAGCACGTTGCACCTGTTTGGCGTCTTGCTGTACTACGGCACGCTTCTGTTTGAGGAGTCCATCCACGGAACGAGCCACTGCCGGCCCGAGTTTCAGTACCGCTGGGTCTATTTTGCAGGCATGAACGCGCCGTGGGCTGCGGTACCACTCTGTACGTCCCATCCGCAATAACATCAGCTGAAGCTCAGTACTAACCGTTTCTCGCCAGATGCTCTGTACTCGAGCTCGACATCGATCTGCCGGGTGTTTTCCACTGTCAACAGAACCAGTATCGATATGCCAGACGTTGGTGGAGCTCAGACATCAGGGAAGAAAGAGCAATAAATCAAGGACAGCGCCTTGAAGTGAATGAAACATGAATCTGGTATCCAGGAGCATCTTTTTCGTATATAGTTTTCGTACCACCTAGCTCCTCTACTCCAAGCTCTTGAGAAACTTGGTTACCCGGTCGGCCACCCACAACTGTGCATCGGGCTGCTCAACTGCGTGGCTCGCACCCGGAATGGAGCCCGAGAATTCACTAAAGACACCCGGCGAGCAGAACGACTTCCAGCGCGCCACATTCTTGGGCACGTCGATCGTCTTGGGTACACACTCGTCCTTCTCGGACGGCAGCACAAGGACCGGCTTGGTGAACTGACTCCACTCGTCGGCCAGACGCTCGTCGGGCAGATCCGACGAAAAGAAGTCATCGTCGCCACTGAAGTCGGGTTAGTCGTGAAAACGGTGGCCGGGTGTGGTCAGAGTATTTGGAATGAACCCACTTGAACGAAACCAGAGAGTGCCAGCGGTAGGCAGAGTGCGGCGTCGTAATCATCTCGGGCATGTACTCGGGCGGCACAATCACGTCCGCCTTTCCCTCCTTGATCATCTTCTCCGTCGCCGCCACCGTCATATCGTGCTCGCCCGGCTTAAAATAAGGCACAAGGCACTCGCGGTCCGACACGGGGCCCTGGAGGATGAAGCCGCTGACCTCGGGGCTCGTGCCCGCCTTCATCGCCTTGGCGTACGCCATCTGGTCCTGGCAGCCCGTCGAGTGGCCTAGGAAGACAATTTTGTCGCGGCCTATGTTGTCCTTGAGGTGCTTCACTAGCGCCGACAGGTCCGCCACGTCGTCCGTCAGCCGCTTGAAGCCGTAGCCGTGGAACGAGCTGGACATGCGCAGCTCAAACACCGAGTAGCCCAGGTCCTTGGCAGCGTCAGAGGTCGCCAGCTGGTGCGCAATCGTGCGAATGTAGGGCGTGGTGTGCGGGCCGTCTGTCAGGCCGCCGATGAAGACGAGCGCATGGCGGGCGCCGGCCGAGTTGGCCGTGACGAGCTCGTAGGCGCACGAGTGACGAGTGGGCGAGTCAAAGGGGTGCACGATGACCGAGAAGGGTGCCTTGAGGTGGTTTTCGGGAACGACACTCATCGTGGTAATGGGCTGGGACTGAGACGAGACGTAAGAAAGCGGAGTGATTTGAGAAGTTGAGATGGGAAGGAAAGGTAAAGTGAGCAGAAGCTTCGGGTGACTCAGCGACGACAACAGAGGAAAGACCGAGGTTCTCTACTTATACAATGCTCCTTCCTCTGCTTAACTGCCAAGGATCTGATAAAATGGACCGGTCGTTCATCGCACCTTCTCTCAAGGGTGAGCTTTCCTTAGCACTGGCGACGCTGTGGAATGCTCCACTGGATGATAGCTTCTGTGACGACGCTGTGGGCCCCACCCCCACCTGCAAAATGCACATAAACCACCAAAGCCATCGCTGCAGTTTCATCTGATAGCTAAAGTCGCTCCTACCTATGACTTCTTGGTGGGGACCCAACACGTGTCGCACTTGCCTTTTGTGCTCCTGGGCGACTTTGTCATCGTGCCTGCCAGCCCCAGTCGCTTTCCCATTTTAGCGTGCGTCGAAGCTCTGACTACAGACGTCAAAACACCAAAGGACGTCGGCCCCGAACGAACTCCATCGACACGCCCCTCACTTCAAGCACAGAAGCCGACGACAAAGCGAGCATACTGGCAAACGTACAGACCTACAGAGACGACATAACATAACCCGCCATGCGGTAGCAGTATACCTCCTCAACGCGATGGACTCTCATCCGCAGCTGGCTTTTCGCAACTCATCCACACAGCGGTCCGAATTCTTCAAGAAGGTGTGATAGATGGCTGGGCGGCGTGTAGGAAATGGCATGCTGGCGTCCACTTGCTAACAACAGTACAGCTCAAACCATGCTGCCTTGAGATCGCCAAGGCACTGCGCAAAAGCGGTGGCCGCGATGCCGATCCGCGGGAGGCAGCGGCTGCGGCCACCAGCATGACGTCGCAGACAGATGTCCTCTATGGCATCCTGACTGACCAGGTCGGGTTTGATGCCGCCGTGCTGGACGCTTCTATGGCGGACTATGCGTCGTTCCCGCTTCTGACGATCCTGCAGCACATGAATTCGTACCCGGCGCGCTTGTTGGAGAACGCCACAAAATGTCTGCGGGTGTTGATCCAGTTCGGCTGGCGGACCTCGATTTCGGGCGAGAATGCACAGCGGCTGCTCATTCTCTTGACAACCGTCGTCACGGGCGGCCGACCCGCAGGGAGAACAGACAAAGACAAAGCCGCCCAAGCCTTTTTGCCCGAAGAGACGGTGGCCGAAGGCTACCGCGCATTGGCGGCCCTGATGAAGGCGGCCGGTGCGGCGACCGCCAAACCCGGCTCGGCCGAGTCACCACTGGTCATGGCCAATGTGGTGCCCGTGCTAGCCCACGCCGTGTCGGTGATGCTCGAAGGCGTGACGGACTCGATCATCCCAGCTATCCAGATCGAGGCGCTCGGTGCGCTCGCGGCGCTGTACACGACTGTCAAGGACCAAGAGGCACTGGCGTCGTTTCTTCCCGGCACGGTGTCGGCACTCGTCCGTGTGGTCGCGCAGCCGGGCGCGCACAAGACACAGAAGCGTGTGATTGTCCGGACACTTGAGGTGCTGTTTGCGGTGCTCGTCAACACACTGGGCGACCTGCAGACAAGGCGTCTCCAGAGGGACAACGGTGACGCGGACGACAAAGACATTAAAAAGATTAAAGAAGAATCTGACAACGAGGTGGAAGAAGAGATTATCAGCGACACAGTAGCGCCCTCCGAGGCACTTCCATCGCAGGCACAGGCATCGACGCAGACTGCAGAGACGAAGCAGAAGCTCGACGGAGCATGGCTCAAGGCGACAGCCGCACAGATTAAGCTTGCACTCAGCAGTGTGTTGAAGCTGCGCAACAACGAGTCCGAGGACGTACGCGATGCCCTGCAACATTTTTGCGTCGGACTATTAGACGAATGCCACACGTCGCTTGCCGACAGCGCGTCCATTCTTGTCGAGAGTGCGATTGTGACGTCGCCGACAAAGGTGGATGACAACGGCGGAGACACTCTCGATTCACTAAAGGACACCACCGCGTTCCGCAGTTTTGGCCCACAGACGACGCTGCACCATCTCGCTATGCTATATCCTGAGCTCAGCGATGTAATCAAGGCGACGGCGTACAACTGGGCCACCAGCCTACCTCGCGCGATGCAAGCGAGCGACGAAGGCGTCAAGCAACGGGCGCTGCGCAACGTGCAAAACGCCGTGGCTGTCGTAGAGGAACTACATCTGGACTCGACGGTGCTGCAGGCATCGCTATCGGCGGCGTTGCGGGACAGCATTTCCACGCTGGTGCGCGCGTCGGCCGGATCGCGGGCGGCTGTGAGCGAGGCTGTATCAGAGGATGCCATCCTGCAGTTGGCGGACAGTCAGCCGGCTATGGCAGATAACAACCCCGACAGAAAGCTGACCACCAAGGGAAGCACCCAGTTGGCCGCACAATCCATGGCTGTCTACAAGCCCGTCCTTCTCGGTCTGGGTAGCCAAAAGGACACGCGCGATGCGGTGCTGGACCTCATTGCGCACGTTGGCCCGCCTGCGCAACAAGCACAGCTGGCGGGCGACATGCTGGACGTGGCACGGGACGTCGAGGGGATAGACCAAGTGTCTGCGTATTGGCTGTCGTTTGAGCTGGTCAAGGCGGCATTCTCGGGTGTCGAGGACGACCCGGACAGCTTGTTGGACTTGTCATCGCTCAACGAGGAGGCCAAAGCCGACGCCGAAGCGGTGTTTGAGGACCTGTTTTCGTTTTCGGTGTCCGCACTTGCGGCGCATTCTGACGTCGCTTCTGATGTTTCGACGGCTGACGGTGAGGCGGATTGGCGTGTCGGGGCGATTGCACTCGAGGTGACGGCATACGCGGCTGCCCGTCTCGGTGAGGCGTTCCGACCAGAGCTGATTGACGTGCTGTACCCGATCGCGACGTACCTTGGCGCGCCCGAGGACCGGCTGCGCGCACACGCCGTGGCCACACTGAACAGTTTGGCTTCGTCGTGCGGTTACGACAGCGTGTCTGCGTTGATTGTGGACAATGTCGACTACATGCTCAACTCGGTGTCGCTGCGGCTGAACACGTTTGACATTTCGCCGGCCTCAACACGGGTCCTGACGATGATGATCCGCCTGGCGGGGGCGCGGCTGGTGCCGTACCTGGACGACGTGGTGGCAGCCATCTTTGCGGCGCTGGACAACTACCACGGATACCCGCTGTTTGTGGAGAACCTGTTTGCGGTGCTGAGCGAGGTGGTGCAGCAGAGCGTCCAGCCGTCGTCGGCGAGGCAGCTTTTGGAGGATGGCAGGAGCCCAAAGAAGGCGAGTATGTCGTCGTCTTCGGCATCTGCCAAGAACCTGAAGGGACGCCCTGACGCGTCAACAACCAACGATCTTGTGGCCATTCTGGACCGCCGGGCACAGCGGCGGAAGGAGTTGGAAAAGGAGGCCGAGGACGATGACGTGGAAGAGATTGGGCATCCAAAGCAGCCGTGGAAGGAGGCAGCGTCCGAGGCTGATATGCTACTACGCAAGCATGAGAAAAGGAGGAAAGATGGCAAAACCGGAGACGGGGAAGAGGATGACGACGATGCGGACGAAGTCGACGACGACGACAACGACGCCACGCCGACGGATACCAACAAGGAGGGCAACGAGGTCGGCAAACCAGAAGACCCCAAGACGCCCACGTACGCGCTCCTTGCACGCATCACTACGTTAACCCAGCACTACCTGACGGCGCCCACGCCCACGCTGCGCAAGTCGCTGCTAGACCTGCTGGGAACGGTGGCACCGGCTCTTGCATCGGCCGACGAAAACGCTTTTCTGCCGCTTGTCAATGCGGTCTGGCCGGTAGCGGTGGCACGGCTGTACGATCCGGCGCCCTTTGTCAGGATGGCCGCGTGCGACGCGCTGGCGGCGCTGTGTGTGAGCGCGGGCGATTTCCTGTCGACGCGGATCAAGGCCGAGTGGCATGCAAAGCTGGGCGGCTGGGCGGCACGGGAGAAAGCAGCTGCGGCGGCAAAAGTGGTGGCGTCCACTTCTACAGCATCTTCGACGGCGGCTACATCTACGGCTACGTTGCCCACACTGTCCGCCGGTCCCAACGCGCAATTCGGCGGACGGCCGTCGGCGATTCACATCCAGCAACGGGCGACAGCGATGGGGTCACTGTCTACTGCACAACAAACAGGCGACAGCGAGCTGGTGCCTTCTTCGTCGTCCTCGTTGTCGTCTGTCTCGGCTGGTCTCGGACGCTTTGCGCAGGTCATCCAAATCTGGGAGGCTATGGCTGGCCTTCTTACAGCGGTTGTCGCCTATGTGAAACTAGACGACGATGTCTACGACTCCATCTTGGAGCTGCTGTTGGCCACGTCGCCGTCACAGAGCCGCATGCTGCCGAGACCGGAGGAGCGTCGGGCGCGCGAGGCGCTCTCCGTGGTCAATGCAGACGCTGTGTGGCTTGCGCGGTATCGGGCGGGGCAGCTTTCCAAAAGGAGTGACGAAGAGGCAGCTGAAGACGATCAAGACGAAGCATGGATGGTGGCAACACCACCCGTCTTGGCAGGCGTGCAATTTGTGCCTCTTGTCGGGTAGTTTGGACCAGGCAGGAGAGTGCCCAGGAGAGGCGAAATGTAGAACGAAAATAGCGACGTCAAGGCAGATGCCTGGTCAAATAGGCGATTGAACCTTATACAAAACCATTTGTTTACAAAAAAAGTTTAGACACAAGGCGTATCTGCAGAGAAGCAGATCAACGACAAAATCGAGTCGATGTGAGACACGAATTATGAAGAACGCCCATATCCAATATATTGGCGTGCCTTGGCTGCAGAGTGGAAGTGGAGGCAATGTGTTGTTCGTTTAGTTTTGACAAATAATGCTGCTAGCTATTCCGCGTATTGTTTGTCCGGAAGGCTTGTCTCAGTAGTTGGCCATTTGCTAGTCGTCCATTTGTCCCTCGTATGGTAGCCCGAAGGCTGTCTGGCTGTACTAGAGTTATCTGTGGTTGCGTCTGGAGAAGTGCGGAGCGTATGCACAGCCTCGAGGAAGTAAAAAGAACAAGTGCTGTAGTTGGTCAGTTGTGACGAGCTGCAGTAAGTAACCAATGATTCGATTCAGCCTCGCCTGGCGGTGGGCTTTGCGTAGGAACACATGACCCTATTTGTTAGCGTGTGGACGCACACAAACCAATGATAGCAAACATTCCGTCTTCCATTTGAGCCTCTGCACAGCTTACAGGAATGGACAGACTTTGGCTGCCTATTTACGGCGTGACAGAAGAGAGCACTCGTTGATGCAGCCAAGGCAAGTTGGGTGACCCCTGCGCGTCTTGCTTGTCCAGCAGTCCAGCAGTCTCCACGACGCCCGAAGACCAACTAAGCAGACGGACTGCCAGTGAAGCTTCTTTCGATATTGATTTACAAGCCCCGTGGGTGGCTGTTCCTATGGCCATTGGCACTGTTGGTGTGAAATCAATGCCCCTTTCCGGAAGCTCTCCGAGTCGACTAATGCATTCTCTTACGTTTTCTTTTGTCACGATTATTGTCGGACAGTTGTGCATATTATGCGATTCTGCTAGCCCGCTGAGAATGCGGTTGTATGTAGTACTTTGTGCGTTTTCTCCATACTCTTGTCAGAAATGCCAAGTCCTTCGCCCCGTACGAGAATGGCGGCCGCACAGACAACAAATATTCGCGAGTTCGGTGACGCGATGTGGAAGCAGGTCGCGTGAGGATGGTGGAGGGGCGAATGGAGAGAAGGATCTGACGGAGTCATTGTTCGCACCATGTACCAGTCATCGTCAGTCTGACAAACGTGAGGCCGCATAACAACAATGATCCCTGCCATGCAAGCCAAGGAGAGGCGACTAACTGGGTTGGATGCTGCCTGCGGGACTTTGAGAAGAAGAACAGTCCGGATCCACAATGTATCGAGTAACGAGACGCAGATGGAGGGGCAGGATGCGCCAACAGGACAACACAGAGGACAAAATCTGCTTGGAAGCAGTTGGAAAAGTAGAAGCAGCAGAAGCAACGAAAGCATGCAAGCATGCATGGAAGCATGCATGGAAGCCAAAGAAAAGGGGTCTAGTCCAATCGCTCGAGCAAATCCAGCCAGCGTTGCATCCGGAAACTTGGACGAGTGCGGCTGACTGTGGCAATGCTGCTGTTGATCGTCGAGGTGGTGAAATGGAGAGGACAGACGAGACGGCGGTTGGTCGCGAAGAGGACTGGAAAGAGAGGGGAAGAGGGACGGAAGGGCTGAACGAGGGACAAAAACGCCTAGAAGGTTTCTAGAAGGAGTTTGTTTGCTGGCGTGCAGAAGGATCGGCAGGTGTATGGGTGGTGTGGGGAAGGAGCCGCGGCCTGTGGACGGTCGGGTTGGGGACGCCTTCTCGGCATTCGTCGATTGTGTGTGTTGTCCCGTTTCCCTTCCGCCGCTTCTGCAACCCTCCTGGCCTCCTTCCGCATGATGAATTTGCAACGGCAGTGCAGGGCACTTTCCTTCGGGGATCGTCTGGCACAAAGCTGAGGAAAGAACGACGAGTTTGTCGTTTTGTCCACATGCAGCAGGGATGGTGCGATTCTAGTGGTCGTTGGGAAGGTGCGGGTCTGACCTGGGAGGCAGAGAAATCATGTAGTTCCGCGTACCACATACGACGATGCAAAACAAGAAAGTGCGCATACAGAGTACGACAGTGCATGCGCCGCTGATCAGGGGCGGCATTGTTCCTTGCCCTGCTGCCCTTTTTCCCTTTGCTGTGTATTCACTTCTCGATCGTCGCTGCATCGTCTTAACCTCTTTCCTATTTTGTCTTAACCCTCTGCGTGGATCGCTATCTGGACTTTCTCGGCTTTCTTGGCGGGAAGTACCGACACGCCTCGCCATTGAGGGAGCACCGATTTGTGAGCGTCGTACGACAGCAGTACTGCGAATACGAGGACGAACCAGCAATGCACTGCCGCGGACATGCCCTCGAATGGAATATCTGCAATCGACAGTCCCCTTGGGCATGTATTTAGAGTGGAAAGGAGAGGTAGAAGCCGCCCTCCTGGCCTTACTATGATAGTCGATATCATGCCGTATTTTCTTGCCTCGTTTCCTTTCCACAGTACAACAAATGCCCTGATGCGACTGAAGCCGTCGACGTCGGAGACAAGTGGACAAACAAACCAAAGCGATCTGCTTCCTTTGTCTCCTGTCAGTCCAAGCACGTCCGTCCGCGCTTCTGGTACTCCTTCTCATTTCGCCTTCTGTTTTTCTGACTATCACTTTGCTTTCTGGTTGGTCGACTTACATAACATTTACTGTGCAAAATGCAAAGTACAAACGACGCTCTCCACAATGTACATTCTTGATTTCGCTGCTTGAAGTCGTTACTCAAATACTAACCCACTTGGTCTTTGCCGAGCGTTCCAACAATACCCCAACCCCATCTTAGTCTTTGGCTCCAAGTCCTCTATCGACGAGAATATGCTGTGTGTCGGGACCAGTATTGTTCGTCGTCGTTGGGCAGTCTCTCCATTACTCGTGGCCGTGTCGACAAGTCATCACTGCGTGGTTGGTGTAGAAGTAGAATTGGGGAAGTACATGCATCATACTTTGGTGAATTAGTAGGCCTTAACTAAGGCCGAGTCGCGTTGTAATTGACCATGTTAAGTTGCCAAAGGTGAGAAGTACCAGCAAAAGAAATAAAATAACAAATTAAGAAGGAAAGACGAAAGGGAAAAGACAGCCAAAAAAGAAGAAAAAAAAAGAAAAGAAAAGAAAGAAACAAAAATGAAAGAGTCCTTGGACAGCTTACCGTTGGTTGGCAAATCCGCTAAAGCCCAATCTTTCCAGCCGATTCAACCTGAATTTCAGGGTCAAAGCACGACCTAAAGCCCGTCTCCCTGTGCCAGCCATAAAGAGGAAACGTGCAAAGTAGCCTTCAAGCTTCCCTACCTTTGCCCGACTAGGATACGATGCAGCCGAACACTACGTTTATTCTTTGCCTTTTTTGTTTCCTCTGTTTCCTCCATATTTTGCTTTGTCGTCTTTTTTATTTTCGATTCCTCTCGTTCTTACTTGTACTGAAAGATTTGTCCAGTTTACCTTCCACATCGTAGTCCTGGTGTTGATCTTCTTGCCTTGGCTGTGCAGGCTTGCCACCTACAATCCCCACTTGATATCCACTCGATCCTCTCTATTTCAACGTCGTACGGTTCTTACCATAAAAGCTGTACGTGGACTTGTACGCAATATTATTCCGTACTCTGTACGTTGTAGCATATTTCTCCTCGGCCAACTCTGCTTTAGGAAATTTTGTCCTAGACGTTCTCGAACAAAGCCTTAGCCAAGTATACTTCAACGTTCCTGTTGTGTGCCCGTGTCCAACGTTTTACAAGTGCCGAGACCTGTATTCCATGTCTGCCCTGGTGTGTCTCTTGTTTACTCTGCGTTTCCCATTCTCTCTCTCGAGTTCTACCACGAGCCACCACCATGACACCGCTCAGCGAGGCCAACACGTTTTGTAGCCTTCTTTGCCACATCTCTCCGCACTTATTTGCTCATCCTTACACATCCACCGACACATGGTCAGTTGGTGTTTACGCCTAGGTTTTCTCACATAATACGGTGCTTCCAGGCTATGGTGGCCAGTTGGGTGGTTTCGTATCGACTAACCAAGGCTGCAGATAGGAAGACTGTACATGTAAATAGTCCATGTCCACGTAGTCGAGTGAAGGCGAGAAAAGTCAAGACAGGATGCTGCAAGGCGTCCCTCAAGGCGGCTTCTTTCAGCGCCACCGGCAGCCAGCAGACCAGACTAGGGCGCAAGACAATGCATTCTTCCTAGACACATCTTGGTACCACTTAGGTGTGCATGGGATCGCCCGTGTCTGTTGGTCGGGGCCCCGACTTACATGGCCCACCACCCTCCCCCCCCTCCCCCCAACAATCGTTCCTTCCATTTCCATCCCAGAATGCCCTGCACCTTCCCATGTTGACCGACCAGGCTGATCTGGCTGACTCTTGCCCATTTCTTGTCGTCTCCATCTTGTCTCCTTCTTTTCTCCTCTCCTCTCCTCTCCCCCCATATCCACATCTCCACCTACCATCATCCTTCGCTCGTTCCCTCTCATCTCTTCTCTCTATTAAAGCAGCGGCCGTCACCCGTCATCCTCCTCCCCCCTCTCCACAATCTCCCTTTCTATTTCCCCGACTTCCCCAGGATAGACTTGCTCAAACGGGTCGTCGTACTAATATTGATCATCAGCCTCAACGGCCACCAAGTCATCGTCTTCCAACACGACTCAGAGCAAGACTCGCCAACACCCCCTTCTCGACCTCTCACCCCACTCCATCTTTCCTAAACCACTCCGTTCACCCCTTCGTGCCACCATGAGCGGCCAGGACGAAAAGAACGTTTATGCCCGCCCAGATGCCGTCCATTTGGCGCCGGCCCGCGTCGAACACCATGACATCCTCCCCAGCGATGAAGAGGTCGGTGTTGTGCGCCCCAACAAGCCCGGCCAGTACGACGAAGGCAGCATTGCCAACGGCACGCTCCACCGCCAACTCAAGGGCCGCCACATGCAGATGATTGCCATTGGCGGTGCTATTGGTGCCGGTCTGTTTGTCGGCTCTGGCGGCGCGCTGCACGCGGGCGGACCGGCGTCGCTCGTCATTTGCTACCTGATTGTCGGCGTCATGCTGCTGTTCACCTGCCAGGCGCTGGCCGAGCTGGCCGTGCTGTACCCGGTCAACGGCGCCTTTTACAGCTACGTGGTCCGCTTCGTCGACCCGGCCTGGGGGTTTGCCACGGGCTGGGACTATGCCCTGACCTGGTTGACCGTCCTACCCTTTGAGCTGACGGCCGCGTCGATTACGATCCGCTTCTGGCGCGAAGACTTGAACGAGGGCATCTGGATTGCCGTCTTCCTGGTGGTCCTGCTGAGCATCCAGTTCTTTGGCGTCAAGGGCTACGGTGAGGTCGAGTTTGCGCTGAGCCTGGTCAAGGTCTGCGCCTGCGTCGGCTTCATCATCCTCGGCATCGTCATCAACGTCGGCGGCGTTGGCAGCCAGGGCTACCTGGGTGCCAAGTACTGGCACGACCCGGGCGCCTTCCAAAACGGCTTCAACGGCTTTGCGAGCGTCTTTGTCGTCGCCGCATTCTCCTTTGGCGGCACCGAGCTCGTCGGCCTGGCTGCGGCCGAGACCAAGAACCCGCTCAAGTCGATTCCCACTGCCAGCAAGCAGGTGTTTATGCGCATTGCCTGCTTCTACATCATCAACCTCTTCATGCTGGGTCTCATCCTGCCCGCCACCGACAGCCGCCTGCTGGGCGCCGAGGGCGCCAACACCAAGTCCTCGCCCTTTGTCCTCGCCATCCAGGACGCCGGCATCAAGGTCCTGCCGTCCATCTTCAACGCCGTTATTACCATCTCCGTCATCAGCGTCGCCAACTCGTGCACCTTCGGCTCGACGCGCACCATGCAGGCCATGGCCGAGCACGGCATGGCCCCCAAGTTCCTCGCCCACGTCGACAGCAAGGGCCGTCCGGTCTGGTGCATCGTCGTCCAGTTCGCGTTCGGCCTGCTGGCCTTTATCGGCGAGTCGGGCCAGGCCACCACCGTCTTCAACTGGCTGCTGTCGCTCTCAGGCCTCTCCTTCCTCTTTGTCTGGGGCTCCATCTGCCTGACGCACATCCGCTTCCGCTATGTCTGGCAGGCCAAGGGTCGCACGCTCGACCAGATCCCCTACAAGCCCAGCTTTGGTGTCTACGGCAGCTGCGTCGGTCTCTTTTTGAACATCATTTGTCTCATCGCCTCCTTCTACAGCGCACTGTATCCGTCGCCGGGCGCCACGCCGTCGGCCTCGGTCTTCTTCCAAAAGTACCTGTGTCTGCCCATTGTCTTGGTCCTGTACGTGGGCTGGAAGATGTACGCGCGCGACTGGCGCCTCTACGTCCCCACCGAGGACATTGACGTGCTTGATGGCCTGTCTGACTTCCCGCCGCCGCCGCTCGAGGAGGACCGCGCGCCCAAGAAGTGGGCGAACCTGCCGAGGCGGGTTTACAATGTACTGTTCTGAGGATGATAGGCGAGCAAGGAACGAGCAGACAGATGAGTTGAAGGCAGTCTGAACGCAAGGCGAGCGTCGTGTTGATTTCTATTGACTTGTGTGTTTCCGTCACCTTTTTGTTCATAGTCCATGGCGCTGTGGGACGTTTTCCTTGACATAGATTCCGTACACTCATACACATACTACACATAACGCATACACGACAAGATAGATAAATCTCACAATATGTCAAGCTTACTACATGCATTACATGAACTCTTGCAATCACAATCCATTCATATGCCTATAAATTCTTCCGTGGTTCGACAATTCTTCGACTACAATGCATCCATGCTCCACCCAATGCCACTCCATAATGCCCCGATCCGTTTTCGTTTTCGACGCCGCAAACATCACCCATCATCCATTCACCTCATTCGAGACCGAGTTGGGTCTCTCGCTGCGTGATGCAATCACAAGTTACTTGCTGGCCGCTGTGCCGGTGCCTGCTGCCGGCGGGTACTCCTTGCCATCCACAGTCACCTTGGGCGTGCACGCACACCACTCGGTCTCGGAAACGCCGGAGAGGGCTTGTGGGATGTGGCGGCCGCAGCCGCGCCAGGTCTGCTTTGCTGGGAGGTGGATGTTATCAACGTTGAACGTCGAAATTGACCAAAGGGGAGAGAGGGTGGGGGAGGGCCTGACAGAGACAACCGACGGGGTAAAGAAGCTTACAGCAGGTGGGACAAGTTGCGCCCATGCACATTATGACGGATAGAATGGGTGTGTTGGCAGTGGAGATGTCGATTGTGGCGTTCTTGTTGAAGTGAGTGGAAGTCGAAATTGCTGAGGTGAGCAAAGAAGTCAGTGGATGTCGCAGGTGACGGTGTGGGGAAAAGTAGGCGAGCTAACCTTTTTACTGGTGAGTGGTGGTGAGTGGGAGAAGGTCGAAGACGCTGGGAGAACAAAATCGAAAGTAGTGAAAGGAAGGAAGAAGAGGACGAAATGGGATGCAAATTGGCTCTTTCTGAAACGTTCCCAAATGGAACGCCATGATGATAAGGATGCCAAGCACGGAAGGAGCCTGGTAAAAAGAGCTCGCCGACCTGTGGGAAGGTGCATCCAGGGAACGGGAACACTGCACGACATAGTGGATCCCTAATCGCCGACGCTGGAGCTCGTTTCCCCTCTTTTGGGTCCAAAGCCGGGCTTTGTCATGGAGAGCTCACCGTCACTATGAGAAGGCACGATCGGGTGGGAAAAGATAGACTACGACATACATTGTACATATACAAACACGCCATGAAGAGCCACGAGAGGCAGTTTTATTCCTGTGCTGACTCCTGCGTGACAAATGATGAAATTCAAGTATATACACCGATGCAAGACTAGATGTGAGAGACGTTATGTTTATATAATACTGGGGGATATTAAAGTAGACTATAAAATGGGACCAACGTGTACAGGCGCCGATCTCCGCCAAGAAATGAAGACACACCAAAAACAGGTTGACTGTCAACCCAACATTTCGATTTTCTCTCCGTTTTCCTCACACTGTCACCAGGCCATCTTGGCCAGAAGGCCCTTTGGCCAGCGACGCACCGATGCCTTGCGCGCCTCGTCGAGGCCCAGGAGGCCCAGACCCAGCGCCATGGGCAAGAAGTAATACTCGGCCGGCACGCCCGACGTGGCCAGCACAACCTGCAGCTGCGGAATGTACAACCAGATGACGGCAATGCCCAGCGACAGGACAATGGCCGGGAACAGCAGCAGGTTTTGCGTCTCCTTGTTAAACGCCGGCGGGTGCTGGAACAGCGAGAGGCGGCGTGTGCGCACGGCCATGAGATTGAACCACTGCAGCACGACGAGGGTGATGAAATACACCGAGCTGGCCTCGTTGATGCGTGACGTCAGGCCATCCAGGCCGTCGACGGTGGCCAGAAAGTCCGGATCGTAGTTGCCAAAGGACAGCCACAGCTCGCCAAAGGGCACGCCGCGGCGCACGAGGTACCAGTAGGCCATGGTGAAGCTGAGGACGACCTCAAACATGCCGACAAAACCATACGCATGGAACATGAGCTGCCAGTTGACGAGGCGGGTGGTGCGCAGGTTGCGGGGTGGGCGCAGCAGGAGGTCGGCCTCGGGGGTCTCGTACGCGAGCACAATAGCAGCGATGCAGTCGGTGAAGCAGCTATAGACGAGTTAGCAAGTGGAGTCAACGTGAAGATGACCGCGATGGCAAGATTGCCGAATAGGGGTAAGAGATAGAGTAGGGAAGGAACTGTGTACAAAGCTGAAATGGAAGGAGGGGGGTGGAACGACGGTGGGAAAGTGCAGATGATCGCAATATGGAAGGAGCACATTGCAAAGGAAGGCGCCATGCAGTGCGTCCCCAACAAAACAGAACAAAACGTGTCAAAAGCCTCAAACCCCCAAATTCAAGAAATAAACGTACCAAATAATAATCATCAAGAACGACGACAGAACCTGCGGCAGGCCCAGAATGACATTCGTGAAAACAGGCCAGAACTCAGACCACGAACCGGCCGGCAGCAGGTACGCGATGATCTTCTTCATATTGTCAAACACCAGACGGCCGTAGCGCACAGCCTCAACCACGCTCGCAAACGTCGACCCGCCAAGCAGCACCATGTCGGCAGCCTCGACAGCAATGTCCGAGCCCCCAGCGAGCGCAATGCCAACATCGGCAGCCTTGAGGGCGGGTGCGTCGTTGACGCCGTCGCCTGTCATGGCCACCACGGCGCCGCGGGCCTGGAACGCGCGAACAATGCGCAGCTTCTGGTCGGGCGTGGTGCGGGCAAAGACAATCTCCGGGTAGTGGTTCGCCGAGCAGATCTGGTCCCACTGGTAGTCGTTGACCTTGAGCAGGTCGGCACCGGTCAGAAGCAGGGCCGTGGTGTGCGGGGGCGTGGGCGGCAGGGTATCCGTCGGGGCAGCGTCGGCGTGGGCGAGGTGCAGCTTGACAGCCCACGTGCGAGCCGTGGACGGTGCCGCGTCGGCCTTCTCGCTGTACTCGCCGACGTTCTTGCTGGGGAACCGGACCAGGTCGGCCATGCCGTGCACCGCACGCGTGCTCACCATGCCGCACTGGCGCGCAATCGCAAGCGCCGTCAGACCAAAATCACCCGTCACCATGACTGAGCGAATGCCGGCACCGCGCAGCGTCTGCATCACGTCGTGGATCTCGTCGCGTGGCGGGTCCATGAGCGCCAGCAAGCCGATCAGCGTGAACGCGCCAGCCTGCACCTCGCCCTTGAGGCGCTCGTCGTTCTTCGCGGCGGCGCCGTTGACGAGCACACCAGGAGCAAGAATCTTGCGTGCGACGAGAATCACACGGCGCCCCTCGGCGGACCAGGTGTCCTTGGTTTGCTGCACAGCGGCACGTGTCGCGGGTGTCAGGGCGACGACATTGCTGCCTCCCTCACCGACGCCCGCTTGCACAATGCGCGTGCACTTGTCGAGGAGCATATCCGGAGCGCCCTTGAGAAAGAGGAGCGTGTTCTGTTGGGCGGCAGGCAGTGGCAGGTCGGGCGCACTGGGGTTGACCTTGCCAAACGTGCTGTCAACCATCTCGCTATGGGTCAGGCACTGGTGGACCATGCTGTTGTTGTTGCTGGTGTCGTTGAGGGCAACGGCGGTGGCCATGTACTTGGTCTTGCTGTCAAAAGCGAGGTCGGCGACAGTGGTCCAGGCGGCACGCAGCTCAGCAATGGGGCCCAGGCTGTCGGCGAGACGCAGTGCCGCCTGGTCCGTGGCGTTACCAAAGATGCGGCGCTCTTTCTTGGTGCCATTCGCCTCGACATCATCCTCGTTTTCGGCGGCTGTATCAAACTCGGCCGTGTTGCACAGACCCGCGCCAGCACGCAGCTGGCTCAAGGGCGAGGGGAAGGCGGAGGCGGCGGCACCCTCAGCCAGCAGCACGGCCTCGTCGGTGGTGTAGGTCGTGACACCCAGCGAGCAGTCCGTGACGTACATCTTGTTCTTGGTCAGAGTGCCGGTCTTGTCGGAGCAAATAACAGACACGGCACCCAACGTCTCGACGGTCTTGAGCGACTTGCACAGAATACGATGCTTCTTCATGAGATTGGCCGTGATGGTCAAGCTCGCCGTCGTGGCAATGGGCAGGCCTTCGGGAATATAGGCAATGGCCACGCTGACGGCACTGACAATCAGCATCGGCACACTAATCCAGTCGGGATGCGCTTTGCGCAACCACCCGGCCCTGGAAAAAAGAAAATAAAAGTGTTAACATGGTTTTATTCAGCCATGAAAAAAAAAAAGAGCTACCTTCCCAAGGCCTGATAGACCAGGGCAATGAGTATGCACAGGAAGAGGCAGACATACCAGACAGCCACGAGCACAACAATCCAGGTCACCATGATGACAAAGATCAGCAGCACAAAGCGCAGAATCTCGCGCTCCATCGTCGTCAGTCCCGTCTTGGGCGTGCTCGTCAGCTTGGCAATCTGACCAAACACGGTGGAATCGCCCGTTGCCACCACCACCGCGCGCGCCGTGCCCGTCACGCAGTGCGTGCCCTGCAGGCCAATGCAGTTGGTCTCGAGGTAATTGTCGCTGGCAGCCGCCGTGGCCCCCTCGGACGCACTGGCCTTGATTGGCTTCGACTCGCCCGTCAAGACGGCCCGGTCAACCGTCATGTCGTGCGACACGCGCACGTAACGGACGTCGGCAGGGATGCGGTCGCCGGCCGTCAGCAGCAGCACGTCACCGGGGACGAGGTCAGCAGCGGCAATCTCGGTCTGGGTGCCGTTCTCGCGAAGGACGTGGCACGAGGCCGGAAGCATAGCCGTGATGGAGTGCATGACACGCGACGAGGACCAGTCCTGCCAGCCATTGAAGGCGGCCTGGATGAGGAAGACGGCAATCAGGACAATGCCGAGGGCCAAGTTGGCAACAGCGGGTGCAGGCTCGCCGAGCGGCTTCCACGACAGAAAGACCAAGATGCCGCCAACCGCCAGGATGGACCCGAAGCCCTTGAAGAAGTACCCGACGACTTTGCCGAACCACGGGTTGGGCAGGGGCGAGATGGCGTTGGCGCCGTGCGCGCGGAGGCGGTCCTTGGCCGTGTCGGCCGATAGACCGGCGACGATGCTGGTGTCGAGGCGCTTTTCGAGCTCGGCCGAAGAGATCTTGTGCCAGTCGATGGACTCGAATTCTAAGAGGAAAGCACTTTGTCAGAGATGACGACACGTGACGCACATAATTGTTTCACTGCGTGATGGAGACGACTTACTCGACACCATGGCATCCTTGGCCTTGGTCTGTTCACCCTTGCGCTGGCGCTCGGCATCATCAATGTCCTGGGAGCTGTGCAATGTCAGTGCAATTGTCACATCACATACCTCACCTGAGGAATACTAAAGAGCGGCACGTATAGGGGCTTGTATAAGGGTACGCACAGTGTACGGTACTGGATTGGAAGAGCAGCAGATGGGTCAATAGAGCGGCGTGACGAGCGCGAGCGCTGACGGGCCGACCTATTGCGCAGACGGGCGCCACCACTCGAAGACGAAGGCGAGCCATCGTCGTTCTCATCACCACCCTCACCCTTTTCCAAGGCAAAACTGTCACGGCGAGAGGCACGGACACCACCCTTTTCCTCGTCGTCAGCCTTTTGCCAGACGAGCGTGCTTTCAACAACCATCGTGACGGGTGCGAGGGATAGGAAGTTAGGAGGAAGAAAACAGAGAAATCAACCCGAAGGAAGATGCAAGAAGGGGTGGGAGAGGAGAGGGGGGTGGGTGTTGCGAGAAGGACTCAAGACAAAAGGGACGAATGATATGAAGGGTGTTGTTGTTCACATCAAAGGTAAGAAGACCATATGGGTGATGGCTGGCAGAGATATTTATGTCTGATCGGCAGTGACGACTCCTTGTGCAAATGGGCCATCAACATGACAGACTGATCGATGTTTGTGCGTCCACGCTACAACGTATCCGATACGGGCCCCCTACTTCCTCATTTGCGTGTCTTGGCTACGATTTATGCGTACCCGATGTCGTCTTTGTCCTATTTGGTGACAGTCTTGCTTTGATCGTCTCCTCTCATCCTACTCATCCCTCCCATTGCGAGCTATTGTTCAGGCCGTTTCATTTCGGTTTTCTTTCGACCATGGCCGACAGACTGTCCGCGAACGTGAAGCTTTGCAGAATGAGGAAACTCGTTCCTGGAGCTGTCAGTCGTTCTGTCATTACGTTACAGTTATGTAAATCCTGGATAAGCTTGCTTTTCTTGCTCCTTTGAGGCCAAATGGCTGGTACGCGTCTTGTGTCCATTCTTGCCAATTTTGAGGTCCTTGCAAGCGACTGGAACCGCTTTGCCGTGAGAGAGCAAAGTATAGTCGCCGTGTGTTACGATGAGGCATTTACATGTCGTCGCTCCAACTGGTGAGAAACGACGAGATAGTCCGCCCTATGGCAACGGTCGAATCATTGAATTAGGGAATTAAATTCTACAGAAAGAATAAATCGAAAAATCAGACTGAAGAAAGGGCAACCCGAAAAACGAAAAACATGAAAAAGGTCATATGGCGATGTTCTATGGGTCTCTTTTCAGGTCTGCACTGCTGCGCCGACCAGAAGATAAACCGACCGAGTCCAACCGGATGGGGTGAAGCGACGGAGACAAGGCGGATGATGAAAGACGAGGGTCAAACAAAGGGGAGAGACTATAAAATAAAATAAAAATGATGAAATGATAAAATGATAAATAATAAAATAATAAAATAATAAAATAAAAAATACGAGAGCCAGAAACAAAACAGGAATTTGGGGGGGAGTGCGCCAAACACGCGCGTAAAGAAGAGACCGCCCCTTCTTTACATTGCACTACGTCGTATTGTGCGTCCCATTGTCGTTCCTGTTTGCACGGCAGATGAGCCGCTAGTTGGGGAAAAAGGCCCTTTGCCTTCGGATCGTTTGTCCACCCAGCCATGACGCATGAGCAGGGGCTGTGCCTCGTAGCCGCAAAGTCGCAGAGTCGCAAAAAAAACGAAAATGGCTGGTGAAGGATACCAAAAGGCGCGCATCCTATTGGTCGAGAATGCGGCGGCTCCAGCGCAAAAATGATATCAAAGAACTGGCACGCATGCCCAGAGAAAAAAAGAAACAATAAAAAGAAAGGATCAACGGCAAAGGCCCAAAGAGGAAAGGAATATTGGAATATGCCTAAATTAGAGGACCCGGACGAGTCGTTAGGTAACTGTTTGCTGACGGTTTCGAGACTCGTCACCATGCGCTGCGCTCGATATGTTGCAAGGAAAGACGACGGCATACGGTGTCGCGATTTGTTCTGTCGCCATCCATGCTGTTTCAGGATCGGACAGGGCAGACCGGAGAGAAAATCCTAGTCGCCAATGTTTTCCGAATTATTATATTTCTCACTTTCGCTTCCGTCCAGACGGGGTGACGGAACGTAGAGAGGAGGAAGACGAGAAAAGGAAACATGGGACTCCAACGTCGCTCACAAGTGGAGGCCTCCCCGTCAGAAGAGCGGCATTCAAGCGAGGGGACCTCAAGGGAGGAGAGTCGTCACCAAAGGAATGGAGAACGAAGTGTGTAATCCATGCGTACCACACGGGACAACATACTCGATCCACAATGCAATTGCCTACATCGCAACACGGATGCACACGCGCACATACACACACACACGCAAGTGATGGGGCACGACCCACTAGTTCCCGAAGCTTGTTTGCCTTATTTGCCTTAGGGTTGCGTCTGGTGTGTGACGTGTGCAAACGACTGGGAAAGGGTCTTGATGATGCGACAAACTTCACTTTTGGATGCTTGGTGTTTTACAAGAAGCAAGAGTCGTGTGGTTGCCCCTTGATGCAGCGTCTACAAATCATTGCCATGGGATAGCTGGTAGAGCAGTGAGTCTACGGATAACAAGTAGAGTTCCGTCGAAGAATTCTACAATTTATGACTATTGTGAGTATTGGGTGCTGGGTTTGGACAATAAATGGCTGGATACATTTTGTTCGTTGTTTTGGCAGGATTTGTGAGGGAAAGCGAGAGAAGAACGAGAAGGGTCGACGAGGTCGACGGAAGAGCGGACGTTGAGGTCTCAGAACGACTGGTGGGAGAATGGAATTGGTGTAAATCAGTGGACTTGCCAATGGTCAACTGGACTAACGACAAAAGGGACAATAAAGAACCTTGGGTGGCTATGCTTCTTTGATTCACACGTGGCGGACCCAGAATTAAAAAGGCCCCAAGTCAGGGCAAGAATAAAATAAAAAGAATAAAATAGAGGACAGGCGATCCAATGGGCGGCAGGCAGAAAAAGAAAACCAAGGAAAATCAAAAGGTAGCCAGACGCGACGCAGCAGAAAAGGCCCGGATTTGGTGAGAAAGAGCTAATTAGGGACGAGAAAATCACAAGCGCTGGAAAACAGGAAATTTTGGTGAGCTAGCTGTGAAGGTGCTAGTACGACATACGACATACAGTCTTACTCCATAACATTTGAAATGTGAAGGCGCAGAGAAGACGCAGACGAGTGCACAACGAAGCGAGGGCTAAGTGGAAAAAGTCGAGTCTTGTTCATCCGGCGTATGTCTACACCGTGGCTCGTAGCTCACCTCCTCACATGCCGCTCTTCCTGGTCCCTCCTTCTCTACGACGTATTATTGTTCCGTACGTCGTATGTCGTACGTCTCCCGTTCCACCAAAAAGAAACAGGAAAACAAAGAAAACAAATCACGGCTAAGAAGCACAACCGTGCTGTTTCCGAATGCACAGCATACCCAGACAGTAAAGGGGCGTACTGAGTATGGTGTATGACATACTCCTGACACTTTAAAGGGAGAAGGCGCTGTTGTAGCCGCCGTTTTTGGCTGGCGCTGCAGTGAGGGATTTGTCCCCTCGACGTATCTTACTATGTATGTCGTGCCTACAGTTATCATCTTCCTGAATGGGCCCAATTACAGTAGCCTATCCCATCGGCCGACGGCTACTGAGAGAGGACGATAAGAAAACAAGAGTTTCTCTTTCTTGTCCCAGTATGAATTGTCAAAGCAAAAGGAGGTTGAGCTGTGGTTACGTTGAAGGTGGTGATATTCTCGACACCCCATAGTTTCAATAAGAGTTTTTAATTGGTCACCTATTAAGGCGGCGAACCCAGTGGGTCTTTTTGTACAATATGATGGGAATTTCTGCTGAGTCTACTCCATAAACTACACCATTCTCGCTACGTATTCATAACGAACATGAACTCTCTCTGTAGTCTGGGATAAAAAAATTTTCGTATTTTATACTCTTGCTAAATCCGACTGATCCTGAAGATTGGTGGACCAGTGTTCAACAGTACAAATAATCTACAGAATAAACAAGATGTAACAAAAATGAACGAAGGAGTGGGTGTTACGAAGCTTTCCTTGATGATCAAGGAGAGTATCATTTCGGGGATCAGTATGGAGAGTTTATGTTCCGTAAAATCAAAGGAAGGTGTATGTCCAAATAAAAAAAAGAATAGAATTAAAATAAATTAAAAAGACTACGACATACGACATACTCCCGTATGAAATAAACCACGCACAGGTCACCAAGCGACCTATCTTTGGTCTCATCCTCGTCTTATGGTCGCTTGTAGCTTGCCCTACAGATTTGTTAGCGCCGATCTGTCATCAGTACGGCCAACGGCCATGGTACCCGATCCACCATTGGCTTGAATTGCACAGGGTGTGGACATGTGGGCACATTGTTTCTCTTGTCCATTTCAGGGGTCACCGACGTAGCCAGCGACCCTTATCCGCTTTGCTAGCGGCGTCTGGCATCTTTTTGGTTTTGAATTGAATTTCAAACCTGCATGGATGGGATAGAAGATATCTCCTAGATACTGCTCGGCAAAAGCACGAACATTCAATATGGGGGATTTTTTAACAAATGTTTTAATACCGCAAGCGTGAAAATAAGACGAAAAGATTCACACAGCTACGTCGTACTCCGTAGACAATATGCGTTTTTATATTCAGCTCCTATGTCGTAACAGATACCTAAAACGGAAATAAGAGTGCATAGGAAGAAGTTACGTGGAAAATATTTAGCGATATTTTTTTATTCAACGAGGCGATCAAAAAGTGAAAAAGAAATGTCAGGAACATTAGTAGACGTAAAAATAACAATGTTAAGACTAATAAAAGCAAAAGGGGGGGAATAGGCAAAGGATGGAAAAGATCTTACTTATAAGGTGCATTAGATTTAGTAACATAAATTAAAGATAAAGTCCGCAAAATGATAAACCCTCCAAAATGAGGCACGCATAATATACTGGCAAATCGAGAAACTGTCACACAATTATAGCTCCGCAACACCAAAGCCATCGTCGTAGAAGCAATTGACCCCGAAAAATGCAGCAAATATACGAGCAGGTACTACTGTTGTAGAATAATGCGTGAAACGAGAAAATTCACCAATGCTACGGCAGAACTGGGATTTTGTAAAAA
>LVYW01000003.1:4535254-4733149 GCA_001630435.1 Sporothrix globosa
AACAAACACCAAATGTCCCAAATGTTCCAAATGTTCGTAGTTGTGATGAGCAAAAAAACAATCTGTGGGATTACCGTGAATCGAACACGGGTCTCTTCGGCCACAACGAAGTATTCTAGCCACTAAACCATAACCCCCATTCGTGGTATTTGTGGAGTCTTTCGGCTCTCCCAGAGGCTCTAATAGCCAAGACCGCCAGTGAATGGGAACTTGTGATTAGGAGGCAGAAACGACGTGTTCGTATTTTCCACTTGTCTTCTCCTCTTGGCAGGGACGTCGCGGTCATGTAGACGCGACAAGAACCAACCGGTGGGGAGCAATTATGTCGTGACGTCTTGTTATTCTATCGCGAAGTCCAGCGTGCCATCGCCCACGGTCTGTCTGACAGTCCGCTCTGCAGTACCCGGGCCCCCTGTAACCCCTCATTTTCTTCTACAGCACCAACAGTGACATGTTTTGGGGTGCATCAAAAACCCCTGACAAAAGTGATCCGCAAACATTGACAAATGTCGGTCAAGTAAAACTCGGGTTTTTGATTTTCAGCATTGCATTGTTTTGCATCCTTGCCTTGAACTGCAATTTTCAGTGACAGCGAACGTGTATCCTTTAATAATTATGGGAGAGAGCATGGCTCTTCTCTCGTGATCTATAACAAAGGTCCCGGCACGCAGAAAGCAGAACATATTTGCGCCTCATAAGATTCACAAGAGAGAAGCTGAAAACAAAGGCAGTTGTATAAATAAAAGCTCATTGGTATATATGTGCATGAGTGTCGGATGGCGAGTTTAGACGTATATACGCTGTGTGTCATAAATCACCGCCGATGCGCGTCCTCGGCAGACAGGTCCCGCTCCACCATCTCAATCGACGTCAGGCTCGGGAACCGCCGTGTAAAGTCGCGGATGTAGTCATCCCGGTCCTGCACCGACATGCCTTCGAGCACCGGCTGACCGGGCAGATCGGGCGCCATCAAGGCTGACTGCGATCCCGAAGCGCCGCTCTTGCTTGGCAGAGACGGGCCGCGCGCGTTGACGGGGCGCGAGACAGGGTAGGCCGCACTCGGCGAGCCCGGCTGTGCGTCACTGTTGTTGTTCTTGTTGATCAGTGGGAGAGGCTTGTTGAGATGCATGGGCTTCGGCTTGGCCGACGGTTTAGGTGGCGGAGGACCACCGCCCTTCTGGTGGTCGTCGGATATGGTCATTGAATTCCGGCCCACAAGGACAGGCTTCCTACGTATTTCGGGCCGCTCGTCGAAGTTACCACGAGCGTTGGCCACGGGTGTAGATCGCACAGCCGAGTCGGACGCGCCAACACCAGCACCGCCACTACTGGCATTGCTGCCGTCGTCCGTAAAGTGGCCGTAACCCGAAGCAGTGCGGGTCGCCGGCACCGATGACCGCGCCTCGCTCAACAGGTTCTGCACGCGGTTCTGTATCGACACAGCACGCGACACGCCGCCAATGCTCTTGGGCATGCTCTTGGGCAGCGGCATGGGCGCCGGCGCGCCGCTGGAGCTGGTTGTCGTCCGCGAGAGCGAGGTGGAGCCCGTGTCCACCCTGGCCACGCGCTGACGGTATTCGGCAGCCGCAGCAGCCACGCGCTTCTCCTCCATCGACAGACGACGGCGCTCAATTTCGCGACGTACCTCGGGCGGCATGTCGTCCGTCACTTCGAGCGGCAGCTCGTTGTTCTCATAGGGGTCGTCGTGGTATCTTTCGCCAGTACCGGCGCCACCGTAGCTGCTGTCGTTGCGCTCAAGCTGCTTCAGGGGCGACGGAGTGCGACTAGGACCAGGAACCGCCGTGTTGTTGTCCCTGATGTCCCTGATGTCCCTGCTGCCGCTGCCACTACTGCCGCCCGTGCTTGTTTCGAACCGTTTAAAAGCGTCACCGAACTTACCAGCAAAGAGGTTCTTTGTGCCTGCAAGTGCCGTCATGCTCGACCGCTTGCCGCCGCCTATCTTGGCCAGGCCACGGTCGCGCTTATTATCAGGCTGCTCTTCCATCGACCGAAGATAGTCTACATTCGACTCAATGGGTGTCTCGTCCCAGTTGCTGCTGCTGTCGTTGTTCTTGTTGTTATCGAAGTCAGGCCGAGGCGAGACCGAAGGAGCTCTGAAATCGCTGTGGCTGGCGTTGCCTCCACTAACTTCGCGCTCACGCAAGTAGTCCATGTTCGACTCGAGGTACGTGCTCGTTGGCCGAGGGCGACTCGGCAACGACGGCACAGATGTTGTGACCGGCTCCAACGAGTCGCGGTTAGGACGCTGACCTTCCAGCGACGGACGCGACGAGGATGGATGCCGGATGTGCACTGCTTGGGCTTGTGTCCGCAGGTGGGGCGGCGGCGTCTGGCTGTATTCACCGGGGCCACTACCGCTCAAGTCTTGGTATTGCTTCCGAGGAAGGCTGGACGCGCGGTTGGGGTTCTGGTGGTCTGTTGGTGGGAAGCGGAAGACCTGATACTGAGGCATCCGGTTGGGCAGGTCTGGTGGCGGCGGTGTCGGAGAGGGAGACGTCATGGTTCCTGTAGACACCATCGTGGGCTTCTGCTCGCGCTGCGCAGAAATAGCCTGGAGTTCGGGCGTGCTGGAGATGATCGCCGATGCCCGGCTCATCTCTGAGGCTCGTTGCGGTACTGGCGCTGTAGGTTTGGCGGGCCTCTCGGGGGACGCGTCGATACGACCGGGAAGTCGGTTTGTTGGCCGAACTGGGTCTGAAGTAGTTTTCGTGATGCCAGCCATTGATGGCGAAAACTTGCCAGCCGCTACGGCCGCCGTAGCTGCTGCGGCTGCTGCTTGCGGTGTAGACGTGGTGTTGGCCGTGGGTTGCGGAGCTGAAACAAACGCATCGCCTGCCAAACGCTCAGTCACCCTCTGCTTCAAATCCTTGGATTTGTCTGCTTCGGAAGAGGCTGGAACGGATGATCCACCGGCCGCGGCCTGTTGATCGTCGAAGCTGAACCGCGTGCCCTGGTCGTGCAAGATGGAGAACTGGTCCAACGTAGGAAACCTGTTGGACAGCTCGTCGGCAGACTGTATTGTCGATTTGGAGTCGAGTGCTGCAAAGGGATCGCCCTTAGTGACAGGCATTGGAGAGGCGCTCGGCTTCTGCGCAGACGACGCTGCTGGCTGGCCAGCAGGTGCTGCTGTCGGACGACCCCGTCGCATCGGGACAATGTCGGGGATGGCCTGCTGTGGTTTGGATGTGGGCGCGAAGACGGCACCGACAACGGGCGCAGGGGTAGAGTTCTTGTCGGCGGCCGAGGCTCTGTCGCTGCCTCGTGGCTCGGATTGTGATCGGCCGGAATAGATCTGCACTCTGTTAGAATACTACTGTGGGGGTCGAGGAGGGAAACATGGTCGCGCCCTGGAGACCACCTACATCTTTGACAGGAGTGTCCTTGCCCTGCATGGCGCAAGACTCCTTGAGAACTTGGTAGATGTTTGGACGAACACCTTGGTCCTCTCGCAGCATGGAACCTAGCAAGTACAACATTAGTTACCGGTTCGTTACAGTGTTTAAGCAACCAAGGGCCGCGGAACTACCATACCAATCAATGCTTTTAAGCGGTCAGAAAAGGTGGGGTGACTCGGAAACCGATAGCTGGCGTTGAGGATGGCCAGCTGCGAGGATTGGTCCTCGAAGGGAGTCGTATAGTAGCAGAGTTTGTATAGTAGCACACCTAGCGCCCAAATGTCGGACTTCTCGTCAATGGGCTGTCGCCGGTAGACATCGATCATCTCGGGGCTGCGGTACTGCAGAGTTGTGTGCCTCTGCACGTCCTCGTCCATGAGGCGGCACTCGACCACGGACACAGGTGCAGCCTTGGGCGGTGCGGCGGAACCGAAATCGCACAGCTTGAAGCGACGGCGCGCACTGCTGCCGCCACTCTTGCCGCTGCCACCCTTGCTGATCAAAACATTCTCGACCTTGAGGTCGCGGTGCAGAAGTGGCGGCTTGAGGTAGTGCATGCAGGCAACGCCCTCGGCGACGTCGCTAAATATGGACAGGATCTCGGGCTCTGTGAGGCGGTGCTGCAGGCGCGTGTTCATAAAGTCCATGAGGCCACCACCGTCGCAGTACTCCATGAGCAAGAACACCTCGTAGCCGCCACCGCGAAGCTCGGAGGCGTGCGAGTCAAAGTAGGTGACAATGGCGCGGTGGCCCTTGAGGCGCTTCATGGTCTCGACCTCGGTGCGCATGCTGCGCAGGGCATCCTTGTCGGGCACGGCAACGCGCTTGAGTACGGCCAGATCGGTGCCGTCGATCGGTGACTGCAACTTGACGAGGTAGACGTGGGCGAAACCACCCTCGGAAAGGTACTTTTGGATGACCACGCGATGGCTGCCAACCTGGATCTTGGTGCCCGGCGCAAAGGTGCCCTGTGGTGCCGTGCCGTGGGAGACAACTGGCACCTGCTGCTGCTGATGCTGGCTGTGATATTGTGGCGGTGGCGGCTGCGAACGGTGCTGGCCTGGCCTGGACGCCGGCATGGCCTGGCCGTGGGACGCCATACTTTGGCAGTCTCTGGGCTATCGTGACAATGCGCGTTCGATGAGAAGAAAATGCAGTGGCAGAGGCAAAGGCGAAGTCTTATGTTCGGGAGAAATGGCGATGTCGAAAAGGAAACAGGGCAAGGGACCGAGAGAGGGGAGGCGGTTCGAGAGCTTGGGGGGTGGGTCGTGGGCCGAGAGGGTGCTAGGCAGCTGTGGAGATTGTTGGATGTGACTCGTATTGTCGTCGACGTGTTGTTTACCGATGGACTTGGGGTGCAGGTCTTGAGTAACGTCGCCGGCGTGGCAGACAGACCATCAAGAGCGAGACAGGGGTCGAAGACGAATCGCTGTCACAGGGAGGAAGGACGGCCGAGCAACGAAAATGGAGCGAAGGAACTCGGCATTGGCCGAAGCGAAGGGGAAGCACAGGAGGGGCCTAAGGCAGGCTCATCGCGGCATGCAGTGCGAGGCGGCAAACGAGGGTGGAAGAGAGCCAAATGATGCAAAAAAAAAGGAGTCAAAATTGACGATGTTGATGATGACGAGAACTAGGACGAGAAAATGGGAAACTGCAGAAGATGGCCTCTTTCCCGCCTGTGTGGCTGAGGATCCAGGGAAGGTGCAAGATGTGCCAATAGGGAAGGTTGCTCCCTGTGGTCGTCGTGAGAAATACTAGGGCAGGAAGGAGGCTTTCATGGCGCCTTCCTCAGGCGGTGTTTCATGCTGCCTTGCTGGAGCAGCGCCAGCCTAGCGGCTAATCAAAGCTGGGAAGGCATGGAATCAGGACAGTTGGTGGCATGTCGCACTTGTGGCGTCAGAGGTGGGGCGACTGCCAGCTGGTGCCGGGCCGTCTGGCTTGGTTGTGTAAGTTGGGCTGTGCTGAAAAATGACCGCATACTGACGATGGTGAAGGCGACGAGGACCACAAAACCACAAAGACACCGAAGGTCCAAATAATTGTCTTGGCGTGATCGAGGTTGGGATGAAGTCAAAATTACGCGTGTTATTTTGTATGGCTTAATTGGTGAAGTAATTCGGACTGTACCAGAACATCTCTGCCATCTCTTGTCCCAACCAGCTCAAGTTGCCGCAAGTACCTGCTATTCGCAGTTAGTGTTCTCCGCACAGAATGCCCCTCTGCCCAGTAGAGACGCACTTCGGACGGCAGACGGCCGTCTGCGAGCCAGAGGTGACAGCGTTCAACAACAGCAGCATGCGTGTTAGAATACGCTTCCCAGACCAAATTATGGCCGACTAAATTTTGCTTCTTTCAATTTGTGTTTATCGTTTTGATTCTCTTACCGCGTTTGCTTGTCATCTGTTCCTCACTATCAACCTCGGCTTCCGGAAACAAAAACAGCCCCAGTATCCCTTCACCATGGCGCTCCTTCCTCGGTCGCTACTTGAGGCAGTCGCCTCGATGTCCAGGCTCCAATGTGCTGCTTTACTCTTCGTCGTGCTCCCTCTTTGGTACACCGTTATTCGAGCGGTCCGCTCACCACTGCAGCGCGTGCCAGGACCGCCTGTCTCCATCTTCACGTCTGCTGTTTTACGATGGCACGAGCTTCGCTGTGGCCGCACCCGTTATGTGCACGCGCTCCACCAGCGTTATGGTCCTGTGGTGCGTCTGGCTCCGGATGAAGTCTCATTTGCATCAGCAGCGGCAGTCAAGGAGATCTACAACTCGGCCGGCAGCGGCTACGACAAGACCGACTTCTACGACCTCTTCACGGTGTACGGGCGGCGCACCATGTTCACCACACTGGACAAGGAGACACACGCTCGTCGTCGCCGGATCTTGGCTGACCGATACGCAAACAGCAACATCATTCGCGGCCCAGCGCTGGCCGGCATCGAGGAGCGGGCACAGCATTTTACAGAGCTATGCAAGAAAACTGCTGGGGGTGTTCTGGATATTTACGTAGGTGGCTGCGAGATCTGGTCACGGAATACTGAAATACTAAAGACACTGCTGACTTCCCCTGTAGCTCGGTCAGTTTTGAGACGACAGTCAATACGGTACTTCCAGGCCGTGCATTCCAGCTAACAAAGCAGCCCTTCACGCTTATGCATTTGACTGTGTCACGCATCATCTCTTTCACCCCTACGGTTCCGACTCACTTCGCAAGGAATCTGACGCCGAGATCATGCGGGAAGTGACGTTTGACGACAGCATTCAGAGTATGATATGAACGTTCTGTCGTCGAAGACGTAACCCGAGTGTGACTAACTAATGTGCGCCGCACCCAGACCGACTGGTCAGCTTCTACAGTCCGTCCTTCTACGCCATCATCAACCCCGTCCTGACTTGGTTTGCCAAGCCCCGAGAGACGCCGCTCGCCGACGAATTTGTCCTCGAGACCGCCGCCAAGACTGACGCAGCCCACTTTACGCTGCTGGCTCGGATGCACGAGAAGCAGCAGCCCAATCCGGAGGGCTCCAATGACGAGGAAGCCAGGCCTGTCGCGGGCAGCTTTGACGCCCTCGACGCAGCGGCCGAGAGTCTCGACCATATGGCTGCCGGGATCGACACGACCGGCGATGCTCTTTGCTTTTTGATGTGGGAGCTGTCGACACCGCGGTCTCTCCACTTCCAAGAGCGGCTGCGCCGTGAACTTGTCGAAAACGAAGCCAGGGGAGCCGACGCGCTTCCCTTTGACCGGCTACCATTCTTAGACGCCGTCATCTTGGAGGGCCTGCGGTGCTTCCCGGCCATTCCGATGTCACTACCGCGCGTTGTCCCAGGACAGAATTGGGGCCGGTCGGCTGCGCGCGGAGAGCAGCAAGCTGACGGGCGCGTCATCGACGGGTTCTTTTTGCCTGCCGGCACCGTCGTCAGCAGCCAGGCCTTCTCGGTCCACCGCATGGATGCCACCGTTTTTCCAGACCCAGATGCATTCAACCCCGACCGTTGGCTAGCCTCTGACGGTGACGCAGATCGCAAGCGGTCCTTCTTTGCGTTTGCCAGCGGCGGTCGCGGCTGCATTGGCAAGCAGTATGTTGGCGACGGCACTTTATATACTCGGACAATAGTGGACGGGAATACTAACCTACCTCATAGTCTCGCCCTCGTCGAAATGAAGATTCTCATGCGCGACATCTACTCGCAGTTTGCCACAGCACCCGAGATATCCATGACGCCCGAAGCCATGGAGATGTCGGACCAGCTGATTTCGTCTCGACCGCTCGCGCAAAAGTGCCTGTTGCAGTTTGTACCGCTTGCAGAGGTATCCTAATACGGAGTATTATCTAGAGCAAAAAGACGACTCGCTGAATTCCCATAAATTAGCAACAGCCTAAAGACAATGAATGCGCTCGCCCGGGTGCTCAAGTGAATAGGTCGCTCCTGCCCCGCGTTGTTGTGTCGTGGAATGCAGTTAATCGCAGCCCAATGCCGTGAAAGGGAAGGCGCGCCCGACATTCAATAACAAACACACTGGGGCTCGCCGTGAGGACACAATAAGCTCAACGTGATGGCGGCTCTCTTGCTGTTTGGTTGGCGTGATGTTCCAGGAGCCGATGCACGTGACTCTTAAGGCCGACTAAATCCAGATTTTGCCCCTCTCTGGATTTAACCCCCGTAGCGTCGACAGAGGCAACAGGAAAGAGCCACTCAGGATGTTAGGCGAGGGGCTAAATCTTTTTTTTTCCTCAAGTGCCTGCCAAATCTGACAACCGAACCGTACCAAACTCCAGCAGAACGGTTGAAATACTAGTCCCATCGCCATCGTCCCCTTTATTCCCACTCCGCAAAATCTCTTCCTCTCTCATAAACCACCCTTTCAACCTCTGACTCTTTTGTTTTTGTTCAACAACAACGCTTCGCACACACAAACACCGTACTCAGCTTTCCGTGCAATCCGGCTCTCGCTGCACGACGAACTTTCTGCATCCTACGCCCCGCCTGTGACGTGCGCGGCTCTCTGCCATCTCCACACTCGAAAGCATCGCGATCTGTCTTTTTGTCAGCCGTTTTGCCTCCGTTTCCTCCTCCCTACGACGCACTCTGTTCGACTCCTTTTGTACGCTGCTCGACTATCTCGACTCCGATTGCAACGTCTTGGTAGCATCTCGTTTTCGATTACCCCTCGACGACCTCCAATTCTCTTGAGTTTGGCTCTTTGGTTGTCCCTCTGACAAAGAAAACGACAAAAGATTTGAGCATTCCAACGGCTCTCTTTTCTCTTCCCACAATCCACCTTCTCATCCCTTTCTCGAACACCACATAACCCAGATACAGGACACAAGTCTTGTTTATGTATCAGCACGACAAGATCTCCGAGTCTCCTCACTCACCTCCTATTTGGCTGCAGTCCTTTCGCATACCGCGAAAACCTTGTAGCACCAGTCAAGGTCCCCACGGTTGAATCTCGTCTTCTCGACTAGCACGCACCTTTTTCGCGTTCATGCCTCCGTCTCTTAGAAACGACCTTCAGTTTTCCCTTATGTTCATGCAACGCCCAGTACGGTTCTGACGACCCTGTCCTCCGGCTTCATTCATTCTTTTTCGTGCCCCTATGCATTCAGCAGCCCACGCTTCTCCTTAAAACGACAAGCCCAACCACGCCAACGTCATTCTTTGCGACGACCGTCCGTCCTTCCATCCACTCGCACTTCTTTTCCCGCATTCTTTGCATATCAACACGCAACAAACCGCCATCATGAGTCTCATCAACGTTCGCCGTGATGTCACGGACGTCTTCTATCGCTACAAGATGGAGCGTATCCAGACCAAGATCGAGGGCAAGGGCAACGGTATCAAGACCGTCGTGCCGAACCTGAGCCAGGTCGCGCAGCAGCTGGCCCGCCCGGGCGCCTACCTTATCAAGTACTTTGGCTTTGAGCTCGGCGCCCAGACCAACATTGACCCGCCTGACGACCGCTGGATCATCAACGGCGCCCACGAGGCCGCCAAACTCCAGGACTACCTCGACGGCTTCATCACCAAGTTTGTGCTCTGCAAGAAGTGCCAGAACCCCGAGACCGTGGTCCAGATCAAGGACGGCCACATTACGCTCGATTGCAAGGCCTGCGGCCAGCGCTCCGACGTCGACCTGCGTCTCAAGCTGAGTGGCTACATCATCAAGAACGCACCCAAGAAGGGCAAGAAGGACAAGGCCGAGCGCAAGGCCGCCCGCAAGGCCAAGCAGAACGGCACGGCCGGCAAGGAGAATGGCGACGCCGCCGGCAGCGGCGAAGATAACTCGGGCTCCGGCAAGGACAGCGGCGACAAGGACACCAACGGCATCCCGGCCGGCACCGACGATGAGGCGGCTGCCCCGCCTGCGATTGTCAACGCCACCGAGTCCGTGGAACCCAAGAACGTCGAGTGGAACGTCGACATGACTGAGGAGGCCATCAAGGCGCGTGCCAAGGCCCTGCCCGACGACTTCAAGCAGAAAATGATGCTCAACGGCGGCGACGACGACGACGAGGACGGCGAGGGCGGTGGCAACACCATCTACGACCAGCTCGGCGAGTGGATCCAGGAGCAGGCCGAGGAGAAGGGCAGCGTCGACAAGGTCGATGACGTCGACATCTACCTCAAGGCCCGCGACCTGGGCATCGAGTCCAAGCACCGCACTGTTCTGGTCCTGGTCCAGACTCTCTTCAACGAGAACATTCTGGCCCAGATTCCCAAGCGTGCCGGCATGCTGAAGAAGGTAACATTCCACACTCCTCGGATATCGTTTGCTCCCTACCTTGTAAAATACGGAACTAACAATAATCTCAGATCGTCACCTCTGAGCGCCACGAAAAGGCCCTGCTGGGCGGTACCGAGCGCCTCATTGGTCTCCTGATCAAGGACCACCCGGACATGGTGGACAAGGTTGTCAAGATCCTGCACCTCTACTACAATGCCGACCTCATCTCTGAGGAGGTCGTCAACAAGTGGGGCACCAAGGCCAGCCGTAAGTACACGGACCTGTCCGTGTCCAAGAAGGTCCGCAAGGCTGCCGAGCCTTTCCTGACTTGGCTGGCCGAGGCCGAGGAGGAGGATTCCGACGAAGAGGAGGACGACGACGAGGATGACGAGTAAAATTGTCGCCCCATCTCATTCATCCCTTCCCGTCATACCTCTGTGATATTCAAAGACGGGGTAGCTCTGGAAGCAAAACAATCTCCCCCAAAATTGAACGATGCTTATGGAAAATAACAATGTCATGAAACAAAAGAAGAAAGAAAAACAAACAATTGCATGCATGACAGTATGGAAACATGATGGCGGCATGGACTATTGACAAAACAAAATGACTGTTGGACTGGAGCCAAAAGGGGAAAATGGACAATGGAAATGTACTATGTGTTTTATCGCCTCTCTGCCTTTTATCTCCCGTCTGCCACTCGAAGCTTTCCCTCGGGTTCGCAGCAGTGGGTCTTGTGCTGTTACTTGTGTCACAACTTGTCTCCTTTTGTGCTTCTGTCAAACAAAAAAATCTCCTTCGTATACATGATTTGTACTTTGCTTCGTAGATATGTCACCCTGTTTATTTTATTGTGCTGTTCTTCCCGCAATATGGCCAAGCAACAAAATGGACAAAGGAAATTTAAATTTCATATTCTCTGTAAGACCATGACAATGCGGAAACTAAGATTTTTTCATGCGCTTCTTCTTATCCACCAAGTCGAGGTCATCGGGTATGATTCTGATAGTAATCAGTGTCACTGTTTCACGATGGCAGCCTTGCCAATATATGACTGGGGGAGATGAGAGAACTTAGACTAATTAAAAATATAATAATGAGAATTAACAATATCATCCAGCGGGCACTATGCAACCTGTTCGTGACACAAATAACTGTCTTGTGCTCCAATATAAGTAAAGAGAAAGGGGTGACAGGATAATAAACAAAAGAGCACACTCCGCGAAACGACAAGGGAGTGTGCATCATCGTAATAGTGATAGCACGTCTCCATCCCAAAAAACAACCAATCTTTGCGAGCGGCTTTTTTGCCGGATTATTTCTCCTTTCCATACTTTCTTCGCCGGCGTGCGTCGCCAGCATGCCTCACTGACGTCCTTCGGCAAAACTCTCTCTCATGTCTTCATCAAGAAGGGGCTCGTAACGACAACAAATAAAAGGCAACAAGCTGTAGGAAAGTCGATGGAAGAACAACAGTTATGACAGGTACAATAATGTGGAAAAGAAAAAGAGAAGAGAAAGATAGAAAAAGACAAGAAACAAAGTAAAAAAGACAACAAAAAAAGACAAAAAGACAAATTGAGAAATTGGAAAATAAGGAAACTTCAGGCAAAAGAAAAACAAGACAGACCAGCTCGAAAACAGCCTCCAAATTTCACCAGCTGAAATCGAGTCCCTGTCGCCAGAAGACTCCTGAGTTCTACCAGAAAATACGCGAAGGAGCCCGTCGACCCATGAGGGGGTCAGGAACATCCGGAAGCGCAGCGTAGCTGTAGATCACGGACATATCGGCCCAGGGGTTGGGAGAATCTTGGTTGGCGTGCTGGTTGGCACACTCGGACTGCACAGACGATGTCTCCGAGCCCTCAATCCACGCACCAGGAATGCAGAATTCGGGCTTTCTCACTGCAGAAACCATTAGCTCATATCCTAAGTAGAAGTAAAAAGAAATCTAATCACAAAACCGTGGTCATGATACCTTACCTTTCTTGGCAGCGCGGTGATCGGATGTAGTTGGGCGGAAATTCCAGCCGATCCCGCTTGCCTGGTTCAGATCACTCTGTTCCGCTCTCCAATATGCTGGGGTCGAGCTAAACCCAGGCTCAAAAGGCAAATGGCGGTGGGGGGTGTTCTGAGTGTCCTTGGCTTCAGACTTCCAGAAGCTGTCTGGGTAATGAAATCCAGGAGGGAATGGTAGATAAGTAGGATCAATCACGCCGCGACCGTCAATGGTGGTGTCTTCCATTGTCGAGAAAACAGGCATATCCGGCGAATGGTCGATGTTGCGCTGTGCCGTTTGGCTCACCATGGAGTCCCGGCCACCTCTCATTGCCGATCTCAGCGTGACAGCACCAGATGGGGGTGGGCAACGGCAGTCTCGGAGAGTACCATCGTTGGATGCAGTCTGCACACTTCTGGGGAGTGGTTCAGGGGGTCTCACCGAAGGCTCAGGCGACTGGATGCGGCGGGGGGGACTATCCCAACCATCGGTATAAGACGAACGGATATCAGAACGGGCATCTTCATGCTGGGCCGATGGGAATGCGCCCATATTTCCGACTGGGTAATAGAAAGGGATACGATACGCCCCGAGAGGGTGATAATCGAAGTACAATCTATCATGCTGGGCTGCGTGCGCCTCAAACGAGGCCATCGGCATAGCCTGAACGTATTGCGGATTCATGTGCTGTGGCACAAGAACAGTCGCGGGGCCAGTGCTTGGAACAGCCTGCGTCTGGTTCGGTTCTGCGTGGTCGGGCTGATGATCACAATGATACTTGTGCCGGCAGGAGTGCTTCTAAATGGGATTAGTGGTCAAAATCTAGGATAAAATGGCTACCTTCAGGCCTCTGTCGACTTACATTGCCGTGGTTCCGCTTCTTCTGGTTGTCGTGACATTCGTACTCGTCGGTGGACTCGTTGCTATTGGAGTCTGAATCGGATGTTTGTTTGGACTCATTCCCAGGGACCGAGCCCACATTGTCACGAGATGGATGCGAGCGTACGGAGATTTCGACTTGGAAAGCTTAAAATGTTCGGTTAGAATTTCAGTTAGATTTATTTTCTGGCGGAATCAACGATCAACTTACAACCGCTTGACTGAACTCCATGGGACATGTTCTTGTGTCCCGCAGTCTCATTTCGAGCTGGCGAGTGTTTGGCTGCAATGACCTGACCATTGGAGCTTTCAACGGATGCAGCCTCGTTGCTCTGCACATTGGGCTAAAGGCAAACATGATAAGTCTCAGTTTTTTGGCGAAAGTGGTCGGTGTGTAAGTATTTCAAGAAACCATGGCCACTTACCTCTTGGGCTACAGCTGTGTTCTGTCCCTTTTGAGTGCCAGTCTTGACCGGCGTCAGGGCTGGTTGGACTGGCCCGGCACCGCTCTGGCGTAGAAGGGCAGCAGCAAGTTCGGCAGCCGAAGTCTCAGCATTGTCTGACTGCTTCTTCTTCTTCTGATTCTTCGTCTTCAGGTTTCGGCCCGCGGCCCACTCTGCGAAAGAATGAGGGCGCTCGCCAACCCATTTCCCATTCTGGTGGTGACGGTCTGCCATTGTGGCCAGTTCCTGTCCCACAGAGCCAAATTGATCCAATGATGGGATAAAATATGCAAAGAAATAGCAAAGCAAACTGCAAAAAGACAACGCAAAGCACCAAAGTCAGCCATCGAGAGGAAAGGACAGAGGGGACATGGGACAGTCATCACGAAAAAGTGACTTCTGTGAAGTGACGGGGGCGGCAAAGGAAGGGATACCAGGCGTTTTGGAGTCTTGCAGTCCGGAAGCTGCCTCGGCACCGCCAAGTAATGACACGGAAACATGATGACTTGCAGATCTGGGAAGGCAAAGAATGCAAGAACGCTGGACGATGGGAAGATGTGAAGGGAAGGAAGGAATGGCGGCCAATATGCGAAACGACGATTTTGCCTCTCGCGCTTCTCTTGTTTTTCTCTTGCCTTCCAGGCTGTTTTGTCTCGGTTTCTTTCTTTCTTGCTCTGTCTCTTTCTCTTGCTTCTTCGTCGGATTGTCGTCTCGCAAGTCTCTTTTTCTGAAGCCTTTGTAGGGACTTAGAAGGGGAAAGGGGATCCAGGGCGACGGCCGACGATGTTAAGAAAAAGGGAACCAACCAGTGACTGCCAGATGAGTTTGTCGAAGTTGTTGAGTTGCATAATCCTGATTGAGAGATCAGGATTGAACAAGATGTCTGGATATGTGTTTCTTTCGGAGTCGGATGATCGATCCTGCCTTCGAACAAGGCGGAACACAGAACATAGAAAGAGTCGGGTCGTATCGCGAGGTTGAACAAAAAAGAGAAGAAGAAAGGAAAGAAGGAGAAGGAGGGGCAGAAAGGATTTTATAATTTGGAGATGGTTTCCTGGCAGACCAGATTTTGGGCCTCCTCGAAGGAGTTGAGGAAGGTGCGAGGGACGTCCTTGACCGCACAGGGAAAGAGGCCCGTCGATGCTTCTCGTTTGCTCTTTTGCTATTGTTCCTGCCGCCAGAGAGCTCTTGCTCTATTGTATACAATGATACTTGGACCGATATGGTAATTTATGGGGCAAGAGCAGTGACGTGGTGGTTGCACAAGATGGGGCAGCAAGATCGTTAGGGGCGATGCCTTGTCGTGCCGGTGATTTGGTGATGCCCATTTTTCTACTACGATGCACCACGACACAGAGACGTTGTCGATGAATGGTCACAGCGACAAAAGCGAATAATTGCCTATTTATGGAGTCTGAGATCCTGTTTGCATAGGTACGTTTCGGTGCTGCGAATTGTGATGTTTTTTTTTTTTTTGAACGAAATATGAAAAAAGGAAAATGAAGAAGAAAAAAAAAACTTGGCGTATTTTCAATTATTTCGCTGTTTTTGCTTCCTAAATCTGCAATTTGAGAAGTCAGTGTTGCGCATCTCGAGTCAAGGCAAACGAAATTGTTGACTCGATACTCAAAGACGCAGTAGGCCATTGTGAATAGACTTTTATTGTTTCTACTGTTGTCTCCTATGCTTCTGTTGGATGTCCTTTGGCATCATTCCACAGCCTTGCATAACGCGGCATCCTGCATGCACTGTGTGTGACATAGAAGTGGACCCGCATATGTGATTCAGCATCATAACGGAGTCTTGGACGAATTAATAGTTTACTTGTTGGGATTGACACATTAGCGATGCAAAAGAAATCAGCGGAAGATATGTACGCAGTATTTGACCAAAATAATAAACGAAAGTAAACAAACACGTCCCCGTGGTGCCATCTTTTTCCTACTGCTTCCTCCGTCCCTTAACGCCTGCGCAAAGATCCTTTGCATACACCATAGCATCCATATAGCAACAAGAACTCCGTATCTCCTCGCCGATTCGGGTATCTTGTGGCCCATGCCGTCGTTATAGCTTCCGTTTCTGTCGCGTGCCGTACTGTCCATGCTTTGTACGATATACGTTGAGAAATGCAAGAAGAGGAAGTAAAATCAGAAAATCAAATCCAGTCGACAAATAGGTCGATCTGGCAAAAGAATAAGGAAAAAGAACGCAAGGACGACAGAAACACCGTAGAGGTATCCCCTCTGTCGCCCCTTTAATCGGGAAGCCGGACGGCGTAGAAGACGCCGCCATCGGTAATGTACCAGCGGCAGCCGAGATGGTCAATGGTAGCGCGGCTGCGCTGGGTCCAGTTGCCATCGAGCTCGCGCAACCAGTAGAACCGCGACTTGTCGTCGTCAGCGGGCTTAAAATCCTGAGGTTCGTAGAGATTGTTGGCATAGGCAAACTCAAGTTGTTCCTGGAGCACTTCATTGGGGGTCTGCCCGATGCCCATGGCGGGCTCCGGGTGGATGCCGCCGACACCACCGAACCCACCACCGCCGCCAAGGCCGCCTCGAACACCATCAACAATGTAATTACCTCCTGGGACGCCAGACATCATGACCACGGGCGGACCGCCGGCACCGATGCCGCCGATGCCGCCAGCACCCACAGCGTAGGTCATGCCGGGCTGCTGCTGGACGTACATGGGTTGGCCCATGCCGGTCTGCGGGTAGGCCATTATGGGGGCGGTCGTCGTGGCAATCTGAATGGGAACACCATTTGCCTAGATGGAGAAAGAACGGTCAGCATGGATGTGGATAAGAACGGGTTTCTTATTTAAAAACAAAAGAAAGAAAACAAACATGAACGCAAAATATTTGACAAAAATGAGACAAAAGAATGGAGATCCAAGCCCAGAATCAGAAAAATACCAGATGAAAGAAAAAGAAGCACTTGTAAAATAATATAGTAACTGGGAATGGTATTGTAGGCAGGATGTAGAAAACGGGGGAGCTGCCGACGAGTACGAAATCGGTGAAGAAGGCGGGAAAGGTGATGCACTGACAGTGGTATACATAGCCTGCTGCTGGCCATTTGGCTGCTGCATATAGACAATGTTCTGGCCAGGTGCATCATGGCGAGGGACATATGTATGGATCATTGGACCATTGGTAGCATCAGGGACGGCGGGCAGGAAACTTAGCCCAGCCACGGACGTCGGGTCGACACCGTTCACAGCGTGCGTGGCGCCAACTCCAAAGGGGTAGCCCTGGACTGCCATGTTCGTTGACGGGAGGAAGGTTGGGAAAGCCTGAATATTGTAAGGATGCTGGGGGAGGCCGTTGTTGAGATGGGTGAATAAGTGATTCGCTCCGGCCGCCGGGTTCATGCCGTTGAAGCCAGGGACACCGCCAACACCAGTAGGGGCGTTCTCGGGAAAGCCCGCCGCTGCCGACGCTGTGGTCGTTTGGAGAGATGGATCGAGGACTGGGCCACCAAGAGGCATGCTCGTGGCTGCGGCAGAACCTGATGACGACGATGTAGTCGCAGCACGAGCTCTGCTACTGCGGGCACGGTAGTTGGCGTCGTCGTCCTCGTCGTCCACGTCGTCCACGCGGGCACGGCGATCCATATGCAACGCACCGTGTCTGTGGCTGTTGCTGTGGCCCCCGAAATGATGGCCGTGACGAGATGAGGCAGTGGACTTCTGCTGAACTGGGAGCGTGTTCGCTGTGGCAGCAGCAAGTTGGGTGAAGAAACCAGGGGCTTTTGAGGGGTTTGTGAGGCCCGTGTCAAACGATACGCGGTGGCTTCGAGATTTATGTCGTCTTGGCGACGGTGACCCAGGCGGTGATGAAGACATTTTGGTATGACAGGAGGAGAATTGGAGGGGGGCGGGGAGGTAGAGAAGAGAAAGGGAAGTGCCCGAAAGTGAATGACGTTGTGAGGACGTGATATGGAAGCCCGGGAGATAGAGTGCAGAGATTTTTCCCAAGGCCGAAAACAGGCACATGACCTCTTTTGATGCTGCAAGGTGGCCAGATATGAGGGTTGAACATCGCATTGAGAAGGCACGAGCAGGTTTGAAAACAAAAAAGGAAGGAACGACCGTCATTATCGTTGACAGGAAGCGGGGAAGGCAGGAACGAGTTCTCTCCATGGCTGGTAAAAAAGTCATGCACAAGTCCTGAGGTCTCTTGACGAACTCCTCTGCGTTGAGAGCTGTCGTCGATGGCCAGGTGATGGGACTAACTTAACAAATGTGACGATGTCACAGCCGGCTTTGGCGGGACATGGGGGGATACACGGCTTAGAGCGCAAAAGGGACAGAGGATAGGAAAGAAACAACAGAAAAGAAAGCGATAGCATAAGAAGGTGACAAAATAGAGAAGGAACATAAATCATTACAGAATATACAAGAAATCGCAAACTCACAATGGCCGATGTCTGCTTCAGCATCCATTGCTGGCCGTTCCAGTCGTACTGGTACATGCCGGTACGGCGCGTGCGGTAGTGCTCGTCGGGATCTTCCTCGAGGTACACGTCGGAAAAGGGCCAGCACATTGTCATAGATGTAGATGTGAAGAGTGAAGAGAGAAGAGTGAAGAGTGGAGAGAATAAATTAATGACGACGGAAGTTTAATGATTGTTGAGGTGCTGCGTAGATGGAGTGGAAAGTGAAGAAATGGTAGATGAAGGCAGCTCGGGACGAGACAGGAAGGCACGACTAGGAGGCCCAAAACGGCCAAGTTGCACATACAACCTAACCAGCAACGCAAGGCTGCCACGCCTGCTCTCTCCACGACGGCACCATATCCTTGTGGACAAGTGAATATGTGCTCTTTAAATTTTTAAATTGTCATCCTAGAAACGCCTGCCACGCACGCCATGTGCATGCACCCTCCTGGGTGAGTTCTATATGTAGGAAAGAGGGAAAGCGAACGGTGGAGAAGAGAACCGAGGAGGAGTGAGAAGAAAGCGGAAGGTTAGCAAGCCGTATGACGTACAGCAAGAAGGGAGGGAAAGATGAAAGACGGCAAGCACTGTCTAGTAATATACAAGAGAAAAACAAATGGGGGTGAAATGAGAAGACCGCGTAAAAAGACAAAAAATAGAAAATGCCGAGAGTAGAGAGATGTGTAACCCAGAATGACACCCAACCCACCCTTGAATATTGCTCGCTGTAAAAGATATGCGTTTTTCCTCCCAAATTCCAATGTTCACGTTCATTCACTCCTTTCCCGCGCCGGCCGTTCTGGATGTAGGTGATATTACTACTGAGATTCGTTTCAAAACATAAATTGTCGTCCTTGGATTGGGCGACAATCAAGCGACGACGAAGGCCGAATGCATACATGGCTGGTGGTCACAAAACGGGTTGACAGCACTATGAACGTGAAAGATCAAGGCGTTTCCGTTGGCAGCCAGTCGTTCCTTGGTGATTCGCCTAGTGAGCGGAGTGAGGCTCGGGGATCGGGAAGAATGTACGACGGGCAACCTAATTTTGTTAGGGGGGATGTCTTGACTGCTACGAGAAAGTTCAGGGATGACTTACCGTCCAGGCTGCTGCCACGGACGCAACAATACCGCCCGAGATCATCATCGGCCGCACACCGCGCGTGCTCTTGAACAGCATACCGCTGAGGCCGCCGGCCAGCACCGAGTTGAAGGCGTCATGGCGGCCGCGCAGATAGCCAATGTACGAGTTGATGCAGTTGTAGCAGATGGCCACGACACCTGCCGAGTTGCCCAAGAACGGACCCCGCCGTGTCACGGCGTTGAGCACCGAGTTCAGCCGCAGTTTGGGTGGCTGGCCGGCAGACCGCCGCAGGCCTTCTTGGAGGCCCCAGGCGCCACCGAGCGACAAAGCGGTCAGATAGGTAATGCCCGTGCCGTAGCACAGGTCATCTGTGAAGCCGCGCGAGGGCAGCACGGACTGCGAGCCGGGCAGGTCCGACAGGGTCGAGTCCTCCATGGAGATGTACTCGAGCGTCTCCTTGTTGAGGCCGGCAAGCGGGTGCAGCTGCGTCGGGTCGGCAAACGTGGAGCTCTGCAGGAACGAGTCGGCACCGCCACCGCCGAGGGTCGCGAGTGCGGCATTGCCTCCTGATGGTGCGCCTGCTGGTGATGGCGAGTCGTAGACGGTGTGTGCGGGGATGGACGAGGAAGAGGAGGAGGACCTGGAATCGGCGTGGTTCGGCTCAGAGGAGGACGAGGACTTGCGTCCTGTCAAGGCGCCCCAGATCGACATGGCGAAGTGTGTTTGTAACTGCCTGTGACTGTGCAAGGGGCGGGAGCGTGAGGAGAGAGGCGCAACAAAAAAGAAAAGGAGATCTCGCGATGTTGCGGGGGAGGGGTTTCGTCGGTCGATGCAGTCGTATCTGGGCAGCGCGAATGGGAGACAATCGGAAGAGTCGAGAAGAAAGGCGGCCGAAAGAATGGAAGGCAAAAGTCGCTGGTCCAGCAATTGTCGGGGCTGCGTGGAGAGAGAGTGTGCGCAGATTGTCGCTGAGGCGGTCGTTCTCGCGAAAATGTGAATTCAAATTTGTTTGCTACCTGTGTAAGGGCAATTGCGGGCCAAAAAAATTATTAAAAAATAAAGCGAAAAATGACAGCCGGCCCGCCAGAAAATTCCTTATCCCCTCGGCTGGACCGTGCATTTTTCCACACCCGCCTTTCTACGCGCTTCTTCGGAAAAGTGGAGACACAGGTGATTGTGCAGCCTTGTCGTTGATGCCACGTGACTGGGCTGCGACCGCGATAGATTTCACTTCATCCTGATGAAGTTGGAAGGTGAACAACATCCACGGGCGTTTCAAGTGTATATTGAGTTCCTGAGACGTAGGATCCCCCAAATTGGAAAAACTGCGACATGGTTGTGGCCATTCTTGGTGTCCATTTTTCACTGTCATCACCAAACGGTTTACATGCATATCTCGAATGCATGTAAACGGACGGCCGAAAAAGTCAAACTTCGCCCAACTGTGGGCCGCCGAACGACAACAGAAGACACAAAGGGTTTTGAAAAATAAACAAATTTCAAAACTAGATATTTATATATTTAACAAAAAATTTCAGCTCATTTACCGTCGTTGGCTCTTTCAAGAGGATATGAGACGCAGCAACTGAGCAGGTTTCGATCCTTCTGTCATCCCCAGCTGGGGACTGCCCTTCGTTCTTTCCCTCTCGTTGGTCTCGTATTAGAGTAAGGCACCTTCCTCCATTCACTTTACCCCTAACACATCCCCTCAAGATGGAAAGGCCACAGCCTCCCGATATCGACGAGCCCTCTACAAACGCAAACAACTTGTTTTCATGGCTGGAACAACAGCCTGAAGCACAGGCCCAAGAGTAAGACATAAAATCAAATGAGATATTCTCATACCGTGTATCCGTGTATCTGCTGACATTCAACCGCCAAACAGACTGGCAGAAGCTCTGTTTGTACAGCTCCTGGCGAACGCGGCCAAATCTCGCGTCTCGTCTGTCAATGCCTGCGCCAAGCTCTGCGGCTTTGTCCAGCATTGTGCGACACGGGCACCGGCTGCCGTCACAGAATGGGCGTTCAGGTCCGCTACGGCGCTGCGGCTGTTCCACTTCTACATTGAGTGGAACGAGAAGGACCAACACCGCTCGCTCAAGCTCGTACTTGATTTGGTGGCTCTGTTGATCCTGCAGAACCCGGACGACGCAACACGGACCGCTCTGCGAAACGAAATCCTGCAGACGCTCGTGGCCATTGTCAGCCGCAAGTCGACCCGGCCACTTGTCAAGTCGTCGATTGGGTCGCTGCATTACCTGCTGGCCAAGGGCGTGTATGATTACGAAGAGGTGGCGAGGGCGTACAGCCGCGAGGTGGGTGACGATGACGATGTTCCCGTGGAGCCGAGCCTTGACACCTGGCGGCGGCTTGTTGCGGACATGTTCGCGTGGATGACGCTGCACTATGTCTGCCCTGTAGCCGGCAAGTTTCTGGTGGCCGTCTTTGCCTACCTGCAGACAGCAGCGACATTTCAAGAAGACGGCAGCAGCGCACAGTTCCCCGAGTTTTCCGTCGAGCTGTGGCTGCACTGGTTGCGCAACAGCTTGGAAGTGCATCCCACCATTTTGGAGGATGTCAAGCTGTATTTTTTTATCCCATTTTTCAAGACCGACCGCGCACGGTCGCTACAGCTTCTCGAGATTCTCAACAAGAACGAGGTATCCACTGCAACCGAGAAGGAGAACAATGACACGGTCGGTGCGGTCCTTCAGCTTGCCGCTCTTGAAGTCGGCAAAAAGGCGGGTCTCGTTGACGACCCGGGCTTGAACTTAACGGGCAAGGCTGCAAAGGGCGGTGTCATTGTGCTCAACGAGTCGGTCCTGGACAGTGTGCTGGCACGAGCTCCGACAGACGTGCGTTCGCTGGCACTCTCCCTGCTCGTCTCGTCCCAGTCAACCACGAAACCCTACTCCTCCACTGCATTCGAGCTTCTGCAACAGTATCTGCCAACGTACCACGCCGAGTCGGACGCCAAGTTCCGTTACGAGCTGCTGGCACACACGCGTGACATGACTGTGCGGTTAAAGAGCGCCATCGCCACGATGCAGCGTTGGGGACGTGGTGGCGAGGGCGACCCGAACGGCCAAAGCAAGTCGAGCCTCAAAAAGATGGAAGCAGTCAAGATCGACGATGCCACTATCCAGAAGACTCTCACCGAGCACGAGGCCTTCTTGACATGGTACCTGACGTTCCTCCGTGCCGAGCTGGCTCCGACAGCATCCTACCAGCGCCACTTTACATCGCTCAAGGCTACATCATGGCTACTGCGGCAACGGCGAGACGTGTCGGGTGGCGTGTCGGATGTACTAGACATGGCACTGGTGCGGCGATTGTTTGAGGACAATGCATGGGTGCGGTGTGTCCTAGACCTTATTATGGATCCCTTTGACGATGTGCGCGAGGTGGCCACGTCTCTGCTTGTGTTGGCACCGCCAGAACTTGTAGCCGCCGAAAAGGGCTCTCTTCGGGATGTTCTTGCCAACTTCAGCCGGCGTGCTGATCACTGGGCATCCCAAACTGCTCGTCAGGATCATGCTGATGGTGCTGCACGTTGCCAGGGCCTGATGTGCACCTGGGCTGTCAACGACCTGGAGGCGCAAAAGGCTATTTTGTCTCGAGTACTTGACGTCCTGGAGACCAAGATTGAGCGGGCTGAGACGGATTTGGCCTCTGCTGCTATCAGGGGACCTGTCCACGGCGAGTTTGCATCGATTAGGTTCATCTGGGCCGTCTTGGCCAAGTCCAAGTACTCGGATACTGACCTGGCGGCGCTCGTTGAGGTCCAGGCTCGGATTGTGAAGAGCTGTGAGCGCGTCTGGCATGTTGTGAAGCACGTACTGTGCGATGACTCACCCGAGGGACATATCCCTGACGACTTGGAAGACCAGGGTGTTTCCAATCTCGACTCCAAGGACCTGTTGAGTTTTAGCTTCCGGTCCATCAACGAGTCGAGCAACACGATGCGGGCCATTGTGTCTCACATCCGCTTCAGCCGTGTCAAGGGAACACTGACGCCGGGCCGGGCCGTGTTTGAAGGCATCGGTAACCTGGCCTTTGAGCAGCTGTCGACCCTGCGTCACCGGGGTGCGCTGACAACGGTCGCGCAGACTTTCACCATGTGCTGCCAGCTGGCACAAGACCCATCCGTGACAGTGCCCGGTACACCGGAAGATGCCACCTTAGTGGCGACATGGTACAAGGTGGGTGGCCTCGCCTACTTAAACATACGTGAGAGTGTTAAAAGTATAATTGCTAACATTTCAGGGCACGCTCAATTGCATTCGAAGTCAAGTCTCGACGACGCGGCGATCAGCCGGCATTCCCGCCCTCTTCTCAGGCATTTTGGCCTCATCGAGCACTTCACAGCCAGCCTTTTTTGACGATGCCATCCGTACGGCATGCAATATTGCCCAACAGCCGGCCAACTCTGCCGAGCGCGCCGCCGACGGCTCGCGACTGCCACAGGTGCACGCTTTCAACTGCCTCCGCGATGTGTTCCGCAGTTCACTTCTTAGCAAACGTGCGGAGCGATTACTGCCCGAGTGTCTTCAATTGGCGGCCAACAGTTTGCGGTCGGACGTGTGGGCGATCCGCAACTGCGGTCTGTTGCTGCTGCGTAGTCTGATTGACTGCTTGTTTGGCACAGGCGAATCCAAGGCGTCGCTTGAGTCCGGATGGGACGGCCGGACGATCCGCATTTCCTACAATAAGTACCCGACGTTGCCTGGTGTCCTTTTGAGTCTACTTCGTACCGACAAGGCTCTGTCAGATGAGGCAGCCTCGTCCAGCAGCGGCCATCTGCAGATCGAGTCGCAACAGGCGGCTGCCGAGTCTGTTTTCCCGGCCCTGGATATCATCCGCCGTGCAGGGCCGCCGGAAACACACCGCGTCGAGCTGTACGAGGCGGTTGTGCATTACTTGGGCAGCCACCTGTGGCATGTGCGTGAGATGGCAGCTCGTACTGTATGCTCATTCCTGGTAAACAATGGCAACTGGCTTACTGGCGTCCAACATGTTCTCCTCGACAAATCGGCCATGACCTCTGTCAATCGCTGGCACGGATCGCTCCTCGCGGTGCGATTTGTTTTGGTTCGAGTGGCCAGCGTCTCTGGTGCTTCCGTCACGGACAGCCTGCTGCCACTGTTGTCGGTTCTTGATACTCTGGCAACCGCGAACGGTGAATTTACGACATGTCCAGAGGTGCGGGCGGCTTACCTCGAAGCACGCAACACGATTGCCAGTCTTGCTCTACAGTTCAATCTCGTCCTTGGTGAGGCCATCTCCAAAATGGTCGCCACGGCCGCGGACAATGTAGAGGTCCCGTCGGCACTTCTCAAAGCACAGACTGTTCTCCAAGCCAACTATACTGCCGTGGAGCTTGACGACCGTCGCATGCTTGAGAACCTCGTTGCGAGCGTCGCTGTCTCAGATCCCGACAGTGCTACACGCCTGCTCGAGACTGTGCAGGCGTCGTGGTTCGGCGTCACCAAGCAGACCCAGGATACTGCATCGTGGCTTGCAACGGTGTATGTCAGTGTTGCTCTCGAGATTTCTGCGGCGCCCGAGGTGCGAGCAGTTGCCCTCCTCAACCTGGCTGAGGTTATGGATTGCCTATTGTTTGGCAATGGTCGTGGCAACGACAGCCTACTTCCCGCCACCGACAGCCTTGTACATGTGTGGTCGGTCACCAGCCAAGGCGCCATCAACCCCATGCTGTCGTGCGCCGTGCTGCGGGCCAGCGGGCCCATCCTTGCAGCGTCAGTCCGGGCGAAAGACAAACCCAGCCTCGGCCTCCTCTCAGTCTCCGCTTGGGCGGCCATGATCCAGGCTGCGATTGATCCTGCGCAGACATTTGATACTCGTATGGCGGCGACTGAGGCACTGCGATCGTTTGCCCTTGCCACGGCTACTCCCTTTTCCACGGTGGCGAACGACGATGACTTGCTGCTGTTCGTGTCTTGCGTCTACGACACTCTCAATGACGATGACGACGAAATCCGCGACGTGGCGGCTGAGGCGGCAGGCGCGGTCTTGGAAACACCGCTCATTCCGGGTGAGGCAGCACGGCGGTTGCCATTGTGGCTCGCTAGCCGGTTTGGCGCATCTGTCGGCTTTGTCAAACAGGCTGCTGCGCGGATGGAAGGCCAAGCGAGCACAGTCGAAGTCACATTGTGGCCTTCTGCAGGGACTCTGTTGGCAAATGCGCTCCAGTTTGATGACGCTCTTTTCCTTGTCGAGGAGCACAATCTGTACGTGGACGAGGTGCGGGAGGCGGAGCGGTGGGCTGGTGTCATTGCCGGCAACACTGAAGGAGAGGGAGTTGACAGTCTGACTGTGTGGCTGGCCAACGGTCTGGAGGCACTCGTCTCTCACGTGCAAGGTCCCGATGGCGACGATGGTCCGCTGGGCTGGACGGCCGCGCCGGGCGTGTTTGCGGTGTGTGCTCGGTTAGTCCTGGGCGCCCGGGCCGTCCTTGCACGTCAAAGCAATCCCACTGACACCAATCTGCAACGTCTGTCTATTCTTTTGACGACTTTCCTAGAGGCGGGTGAGAAGGCCCACGTTCATGGCCTACTTCTGGCCATGGCCAAGGGAAAGGTGGAGATATGAGAACGCAGAATCTGATTTTTTGGCGGAGTTTTGGATCGGAAGCGATAGAGCAAATATCATGTTTTTGTTGGAATTTTGAGCATTTTGCAAAACGTTTTATTGTAAAATCGCTATGGTGTCTTAACCTTGTCACGGTCCTCAACAGTTCTCAATATTCTCCAGCATCCTCTACTTTGGCATTCAACTTGGCGTTGCCCGTCGCCTGGGCCACCTCGGCCGCCAACAGCTCGTTCTGGGCCTCCAACTGCCGCACTCGCTCGGCCAACATCTCAATCTCTTTGCGGGCCACGTCCCGCTCGGCACGCGCGTGGGTCAGCTGTCGCGCCGTGTCGGCCTTGTCGTCGCGCTCCTGTTGTTTGCGCAGCCGCGCAGCCTCCTTTGCGGCGTGCTGCTGACGCTTCTTCTCAAGCTTCTCCATTTCCTTTTTGTACTGAGCCTCTTGACGGGCAACGGCACGGTCGTGTTTCTCGCGCAGCTTCTGGAGCTCGGTGTTGGCTGGATCGGCCGAGATGGAGGAGGACGACGAGCGGGCGGCCACGGCAGACGCAGACCCAGAGGCGTTCGTCGCGCTGTCGGCACTCTTGGTGCTCTGAGCACTGTTGTCGACGTCACTCTTTTCTTTTTCTCTGGTATCCAGACTCGTCTTGCCTTTGTTCGCCTCCAGAATATCGAGCTCGGCCTTGCGCTGGCGGTCCTGCAGTTTCTGCAGCTCTTTTTCGTGCTTCTTGCGGGCGGCCTCGGCGGCCTTGGCAGCTTTCGCAGCTTTGGCGGCGGCTTGCTGTTCGATCTTGTTCTTTTTCTTGGAGGATGGCATGGCACTACCTGTCTCCGTGTCGTCGATATCGCTGGCCATGACACTGGATCCGCCCGTCGACAATCCCGTGAGTGACCGGTTTTCGCGGCGCAGGGCCAGGGTGCGGTCGTGGGCCAAGATTTCGAGAGCCGTTGTTGGGGGCGGTGGTTGAATGGAGGCGGCAGAACCTGCCGAGGCAGTGTGTGTTGAAGCTGCAGACGTTGGCCTTTCGGTGGTCCTTGTCTTCTGATCGTGCGTCGACTGTCGGCCAAGCATGTTCTCTTCACCAACAACATCGTCCTCGTGGTCAATATCGCTGTACATGTCACCACTATCATCCGAGAAATCAATTTCGCCGTCGTCTTCGTTGTCGTCGGCGTCGTCGTCAACGTCGAGCTGGCTTTCATAGGACGAGTGCAATATCTGGGCGGCACTTCCAAAGGGGTTCGGCAACTTGGATGCAACAGCTGTACCAGCACCACCCAAAGCACCGGACAGCATATTAAAGAGCTTTGTTGATGAGGCCGCGCCCCCGCTGCTCTCGAGGGACAAGATGGTCACCGACGGAGACGTGCTCGAGCGGTCACCGTTGTTGCGGGTGGTGTCGTCCGCCGCAAGATTGATATCGCTCGCCTCGTCGAGCGATGCTTCCTTTTGCGCAGGCACCTCTTCGTCCTCCTCTTCCAGGATGGCCGCTGGCAGTGGTGTTTTTGGAACTGACTTTGCTGCAGCGATGCGTTTCTCCTGTAGCTTCTTTGACGCGTTTGACTCTTTTGACTCCTTTTTCAGAGTCTCCTCGACATGCTGCGCCACCATCCAGTCCAAGAACTTGTTCGCATCGCTAATGATGCTCGACGGCGTGCTCCTGTCGACGAGGAAGCGCGGTACGTTGCCGCCCGGGTTGTTGCGGGTGATCATGAGCCACTCAATGGCGGTTTCGTGGCCGTCAGAGTCAATGTCCGAAGCGTCGGTGTCGGTCGTGTCGGCGTGCCCGAGATCAATCGACGAGCGCGTCTTGCGCGAGTCGCTCGCCAGTCGCCGTGCTGCCGACTCCGCCACCGGCACGCGCACTTCACGAATGACCTCGACCGACTCGTACTGGGCGCGCACATAGCCGGGGCGTTGCGGTGTTTCGGGGTGTTGGCACGGTTTAGAGACGACCATGAACTGGCGAAGGTCACGGCCATTACTTTGGGACGGGGAGGAAGAGGTGGAGTTGGAAGAAGGCGGTGTGGATGGTGCTTGGCATGGACCCTGTGCGGTCAGGAGCATGGTGACAAAGTCGCGTGCGGCCGTCGGCCCGGGGAACTCGGCTTCGAGGAGGTAGACATCAAGCTGGCGAGAGACGGGGGACGAGCCACCATGGCCGTGGTTTGTTTCGGTCGCCTTCGTGTCAGCCGTGTCCTCTTTTGCCTCATGTGCATCATCATGCGCATCGTGGCCCTTGCCGTTGACGACAACGTGCTCGACCCGCTTCTTTGTGATCATTGTCCGGACAGTCGACGATCCGCTCGTCTGTCCGTCTGCGTCGCCGGTCTCGGGCAGTGAAAACTCTTTCAGCAACGCCCGCCGGAACATGTCCAAGTCAATCTCGACATCCCGTGCTATCAGATCCTTCTTGTCTTTTGCCTTTGCCGCGGCAGGCTTCGCCTTCTCTACGCGGTGCACACTCCGCCGTGCAAACCAGCTGCTCCCCGCATATCCATCACGCCCGCCGTTCATCTTGTACACCACAATGTTGCGCGGGTTCGCCCCGCCCGCCTTGACCTCTTTCCACGACTGCCGCAGGTCCTGCCGCAGCTTCTCGGCCTTGGCGGCGCTCATGTCGTCGGCTGCCGCCGAGGGCGTGGCCGTACCGGGGCCATGGTGAGGGACGGGCGTCAAGTGCAAGCCGTACGACACGGCGCCGTCGGTCTGGGAGCGCGGTCTGCCGGTACTGGACGAGGGTGTCGAAACAGAAGAGGTCGTCGGGATAGAGTCGGTCAGGATCTGGGCACAGGTGAATGTGTCGGAGAGAAAATGATCGAGCGCGTCCTGGTCGAGGTTGTCCCAGGCCACAGGGCCGAGGGCCGCCAGCGGGTTGTCGTTGATGCTCATAGTGTGAAGTGAGGGCGATCAAAGTACGGTGCGCCAGTTGCGGCCACTGAGGCAAAACGATAAGACAAACGAACAGTCGACACAACCCAAAATCATAGGTACCCAGGGGAGAAGGAGGCAGGAAAACAAAAGAGAAACGAAAAGAGAATGCCGACAAGGAGACGAAGCTTCGCTATTCAATGGCTAAAGAGCGACCGCAAAATAATCAAGGGGCGCTGAATCAGGAACGGGCGGGTCGGACGAGTGCTGTGCATGTGCTGGTCGGCTGCCTGTTTTGTGGTTCGTCAAGACAGAAAGAAAGAAATAAAGAAACGAAAGCCGACGAAAACAGATTCGTCGAAGCAACACCGTTGGAATCACGACAGCGCAATCTCGCGTCAAATTCCCTGCCTCGTTATCTTGACATCGTCATTGTTCTCAGATTCTCCCTCTTCGCCAGCGCAACAACGTCGCCGCTTTTGCCCATTGTGTCGGGAAGCCTGCATGCTGGCCGGAATGGCTGGAGATCGCTCTAGTTTGGGTGGCCGTTCGCCAATGACGTCACCGCATCGACAACACTATCGGGCTCCACAAGCATATCTGCGCCCGCTAAAGCTACCACGGTGGCCTAGACCTCCGCTTTACGACAGCACTCAGTCTTCACTTCACCAGCCCCCGGTACACAGTTCACGCCGGTCTCATGTCCAAACGCAGAGGCCGCATATGACAAAGAAGGCAGTGAGTTGGCTTGAACTGAAATATACATATTCGCTCGCTATATACACGCGCCCGCGTTTCTCTACCAATTACTTTGTGCCGTCTTATAGTACAGACCAGAATAGAAGAAAAAAACGAAGAGAACCAGTTGGTCCAAAAGAACTCTGTACTTGAATCCAATCACGGTCTGCCCATCAGATCATCGATCGTCGCCATTCCTGGTCGTCTAGTGCGCGCTGGTCCGCGTGGCAGCTGCCGCAATAGTCTGCGTGCCAGTGTGCAAGGAGGGCCATTCGTTCGTCCGTCTTGTCGGTTTTCTTGTCTTCACTCTTCTTGTCCTCACTCTTTTTGTCCTCGCTTCGCTCGCCAGCCGCCCGCTTCGTGAGCATCGCCTTCACCTGGTCGCACCGCTGCGTCTCGTCCGCCAGCCAGTTCTCCCACTCCGACTGCACCATCTCGCGCTCGACGCTGTTGACCACCCGCATGGCCACCACCAGGTCGTGCCGGTACGACCCGAGTTTCTGGCGTGTCCGCCGCAGCCGCTGCGCCGTGGCCCGGCTCGTCGGTGACGACAGGAGGGCGCCGGCATCCTCGTACGGCGCGTCCAAGTCCGTCGCATTGGCAATCGACAGAAACGTAGAATAGCAAATGCTGTCGTTGTCGCTACGACTACTGCCGCTGTGCGGCGTGGCCGCGTCGCTGCGAGCGTGTGCCGCCGCCTCCAGGTCACTCAGGGAGATCGACTTGCTCATCATGACATTGGGTCCGACGCCCAGCTTGCGCATGTACGTCGTGGCGTGCCGCTCGGTCCACCAGGCGGCAGTCTCGCGGGACGAAAAGACGAGATTGGCCGCGACGCTCAAGCCCAGCACGGCCAGCAGCAGTCGGTGCGCCGAGGCCATGCGGAACAGAGAGCGGCACCCGGCAAAGGCCCACATGACCAGGCTGGTGACGACCGACTCCATGAAACTCCGGAACGTCTCCAGCAGCATCTCTGTCAGTGTGCGCGGCTTCATTTGCGTCGCGTTGCGCTGCTTGCTGCCCGCGCCCTCGTTGGGCGCAAACTTGACCACCTTGGTCTGCTGCCCAATGTTGCCGTACACCTGCATCGCCCGCTTCGTGCGGCTGTGCGCGCCCAGCTTACGCACCTCGTCCGTCGCCACCTCCGCCAGCTCCTCGGCGTCGCGCGACGCGTCGTCGAGCGCCTGCCTCTCCACCAGATTCTTGCTGAACGCCGGCGGGTTCGACCAGTCCACTTTGACATAGACCGCCAGCTTGCACTTGGACTTGGCCACGTGTGTAATCACAATCTTGGTCACCTGCTTGAAGGCCGTCGAGTGCGGCAGGTGCCACGCCGTCTTGACGTGCGAGACCACGTACGTCACATGGTCCTGGAAGATGTCGATGGTCTGCTGGTCGGCCACGTTCTCGTCCTTTTTGCGTCCCAGCATGTCGACCGCTTCGACTCTGAACAAAAACTGCCGCGTCGTCAAGCCGTGGTCCGACAGCACCCACGGCCCCTGCTCGATCTCGCGCGCCTGCCGGTCAAAGTACAGCTTGGGGAAGATGAAGGACTTGTCGCCAAACAGCACATGGAAGCACGCCTTGGCGCTGATTTCAAAGTGCCGCTCCGCCACCTTCTTCTGCATGTCGTTTGGCTCAAAGACGACCGGGTGTGCCGGCAGCTGCAGCTTGCCGAGCGTGCGGCCCGTGTGGGTGGTTGCGGACAGACCGCGGCCACCCGCGCTGGTGATGCGTCGACCGCCGCCGCCATGGCTGTGGCTCGAGAACGTGCGGTGGCCGCCGTGCCGTGCCAAATGCAAAATGTTGCCGTGCTCGTCAACGGGCGACGCAAGCGACAAATGGTCCCAGCTGGCCACGCTCGGACTCTTGCGTCCGGTCGCGTCCTCGTCGTGCACAATGCTCTGCAGCGCGACGAGAATGTCCGACACACCCATCGGCTCCGCCGCCTGCAGGTCGTCAATCAGCAGGTTCAGACGCGCCTGCAGCACGTTCATGTCCTCCAAGAACGTCTTGATCGTAATGCGCGTGAACCCCGTCTCGTTCATGACGTCCTGGCTGAGGTGCAAAAAGGTGTAGTCGCAGTCTTTGCCTGGCGCTGCCGTCACTTCCGTAATCAGATCCAGGCTCACCGCGTAGGCCACCACGAGACCCATGCTCGTGCTGTAAAAGTACATGTTATCCGACGTGACGTAGATGCGGCCGCTGCCCACCAGACCCTGGTTCGCCGTGCCGGCCTCGGACGCGCTGGACCACGCCGCGTTGAAGACCAGCACCAGCTTTTCCGAGAGCGGGACCGACGGGAACAGCAGGCGGAACTGCGCATGCTGCGTGCGCAGCTCAGTCGGGTAGTTGGGCGGGAACATCTCGGGCACGCCGCGGTCGTTGCTGCCTCCGTGGCGGGCATCGGCCAGCTTGGCGGTGTCGACGCTAACAGTCTTGCGGTGCCCCGAGGCGGGCGTGCCAACAGCGGGGGAGCTGACGGTCGGCGTGCCGGGTGAGTTGACCACAGCCAAGTCGCTGTTCTCAAAGGCGGCCCCATCGTTTGTGTACTCGTTGCCCTTGGACACAAAACTGTCGCCCCAGGGCTGGCTGCCCCAGTAGTTGGCCAGGATGCCCGATGGCAGGCCGCCGATGTGGCTGGTACGGCACAGGACACGCTCGCTGCTGGCATTGACGGCGACTTTGCTCAAAAAGGTGACGAGCGGGGGCTTGGCAAATGTGATGGGCGCCAGCAGGCCGCGGCGCGTTTCCGAGGGGGATAGCGTGGCGCCGCCAGGTCCACGCGGCTGTTGCTGCTGCTGTTGTGGGTCGGAAAGGGATGCTGTCGTCGCCTGGCCAAGAGTCAGGTTGGCAGGGAAGTTGGGCAGCATATTGTGGCTGGCCGAGATGAGGCTGGCAATCCCCGGCAGCTGCTGAGACAGATTCGACGAGGACATGCCGCCGTTGGCGCCGAGGCCACCGCCACCACCACTGTTGCCGGGGCTGTCACCGAATTTGTCCGCACCGGAACCAAAGGCGGCCTTGCGGTGCAGATCCAGTCTCTGCATGATGCGGGCGGCGTGCTCTCTGCCGCTCTCTCCTTCTTCACGCCGCAGCTCCTGGCCCAGCATGGTGATGGAGCGCCGGGGGGCCACTGCCGAGACGTCAAAGCTATTGCGCGCGACCAGCCCCGCATCGGGCCCGCCGCCGGGGACGGGCAGCGTACCGGAATGGCTCATGGTGAGACCGGCGCCGCTATCGCCACGCTCGCGGTCTCCGCCGCGCTCACCACGGTCACGATCGCCACCGGACTCGTCCACCGTGCCGAGCTGGATAGCATCGAGTGCGCGCGCAGAAAAGTCAGCGACAGAGGGTGGGGTGATGGCGAAGGCCGGGTCCACGCCGCCTAGAGGCGTGGCGGCGTTGTCGCGGGCCATGCTGGCCTCAAAAGCCTTACGCTTGGCGACTTCAAAGACCTCGAGCCACTCGGTCAGCTGGCCTTGGGTTTCGGCCTGCAGCATGAGGTTCTGGCTCTTGGTCTTGACCTCGAAACAGAACCGGCGGTCTTCCTGGACGGCGGGCTTGGCGCTGCACAGCAGCACCCCAATGTCGTCGCCTTGCAGGACGCCCTGAGGCCCCTGCACCAGGTAGCCAAAGATGCCGTCGCGGCAGTAGAACCAGCGGTGAAGCCAGTTGACACGGGCGGGCTTGCCTGTGACAGTCCGGAGAAACAGCCAGCCCTGCTTTTCGGAGATGACGGCTCCTGGTGAGCCGGCCGAGGAGGGGGCCACTGCCGACGGCGGGCCCCGCGACCCCAGGAACGGCACGGTGGAGGCGCTGTAGTCCTCGAGCTCGCGCGAGGGCCGGATGGCGGCCAGCGTGGTCTCGCCAATCTCGCGCCGGCACAGCTGCAGCTCGCGTTTGAGGGGCGCCTCGGCCAGCTCAATGTCCTTGGCCCAGCCGCGGATGCGCTCCATCTCGGCGCCCCACTGGGTGGCGCTGGCGACGGCATTGCTGGTCTCGCGCGTACGCTTCATCTCACGCCAGACCTCGGCGGACGCGCGCGTCAGAAGCTTGTCGAGGCCGGACCGCAGCTGCGGCGCCAACTGACAGAAGTCCATGGACGCCTTGAGGTACGCGCGGCGGGTCTCGTACACGGCGAAGGCGTCTTCGCGCAGCGCAGAGGGCTCTTTGGCTTTGCTCTGCGCGACATAGCGGGCGAGGGCGGTGTCGTACGTCTTTTGCGCAAGCTCGAGGATGCGGCGGGTCTCTTTGAAAATGCGAATGTCGTTGTGCAAAAAGACGCGTATGGGCTCGGCATTGACCGTATCGAAGCGACGCAGCGCGGCCGACACCCCGGCCCACCAGTCGCGGGAGCCGTCGCTGACGCGCTTGAGGGCCAGCAGGGTGTGGTCGGCGTCGATCACGCCGTCGGCCACGCCGGGTGGAGGCACGATTTTGGACAGGTAGGCATGGATGGTGTCCTCGAGGCCGGCAAAGTCGTGGACGAGTTTGGCGGTGCTCTTGGCATAGCTCTCGAGCCAGCGTTCGATGCCGTCGACCTGCTCGGCGAAAAGGACAGCGCTGGCGCGGAAGGAGGGTGAGTCGAGGGCGGCCTCGTGCAAGCTGACGGCAATAGAGGAGCGCGGTGCAGCGCCGGTCGAGGATTTGGCAGAGACAGCTGGTGGCCTAGTGGTGGAGGAAGAGGTGGTCGGGTTGGGTGTCGTGGACGCGGGGGAAACGTTGGAGCCGTTGCCGTTGCTGATACCGGCCGGACGTGCCGCCAGCGACTTTGAGACGGGCGACCCAGGGTCCGCCATTGTGTCTCGTGAGTCTGGCGATGGAGAGATGAGAGGATTGGCTGTCGATGGGAAATGGACGATGGTCAACGTCGGATAGATGTGTGATTCGGGTCAAATCACTCGCCAGCGACCGTACCGTCGCACATGGTCGTCGCGAGGAGGCTGAGGGATGTTGGGAGACGAGGTCGAGACGGGAGATGGAGATGGGTTGCGTCAGCAATGCAGCTTGGCGATGAAGTCATCAATTGACGATGATGTTTTTTGTTGTTGTTGTGGTCGTTTTGTCGTTTGGTCCTTCCGTAGTCGCAATCGTCGTCGCCGTCGGAAAGCGCGGATGCGATAGGCCGGCTGTCGTGGAAGCTACGATGGAGGTCGGGGAGTCGAGTCGTGCGTTGACCGAAGCTTCCTAATCCGTTCGCTCACGCGTTGTTTTAGGCTGTGGACACACTGAAAGGCAGGAGCTGTGACGTCGCCGGGGCTCAGCTTACTGTAATCTTACGAGGGAATCTGTAACAATTATTGGCCGCATTCTGGCGGTCAGGTCACGTGCACATTTAATACCAAACTGTCAATTCCAAACTGTCGGCAACCAGTTTTCACTCGAAGATAGTGCCTATCACAAAGTAAACATGACGATGTTTACAAAGTATGTGAACATCGCCCAGTCTTCAACCATTACGTCTTCTTGCAGAGCTGCGTTCTTCAACAGATAGCCAAGCCTTGCTGAACTCCTTGCTTCGGCCACAGTCTTCAAAATGACTAAGCAAATGTCCACCGGCCTAGATCTACGAAGTTCTGCGCACTGTCAGCTCGCATGAGACCAGAGTCTTGGAGGCTGTGGAAATGCCCGTCACCGGAGTCGATTTGCGGAAGTTAAACAGACTAAAAATAAACCCAAGAATCCTCGCAGAAAGATTTCTTCTCGCGTCTCCGGCATCGATAGCCCTGCATTTGTCTGACTCTCGGTTGCATAGTTTGAGCCAATTTTGCGGGCTCGACAAAAAAAGGGAAAATGTGGCGAGGCTGTTGGGAGCGAAGGCAAAGCGCAGGGAAGAAGCGAGGCAAGGCAAAACACAGTGAGGAATACCAATACCAATGCAGTCGGGTGGAGCATCCCAAAGCCAGGAACTGGGAGTGAGGCTGGGTGCAGGAAGCGGCCTGGCAAAACGTTTGGTGCAGTTTTTGGAGTCCACGGCATGCGGGCCTCTGGGCCTATTCCTGCTGGACCTGCAGATAGGCCTAGCCGGCTGCCTCCCACCAAAATGCAGAGTCAGTCCATGCAGGGACAACGCAGCAACAGACGGCGTGAGGCGAAGACCGTGACCGAGATGTGTTGTTAACAGAGAGCTTGATGAACATCAAAGCTATTTACCAAAACCATGCAAAAATAGAAGAAGAAAAAAATTGGAAATATAAAATCTATGAAGACCCCTGCTAGCGGCTTCTCCAGCTTTTTATTTCTTTTTCTGGTTGCTCTGCCTGCGTATTACGGTCCGGCGTGGTGGACTGCATTATGGCTAGGCAGACACATAAAGAAACATGCCCAGAAAAAAAAAAAAAAAAAAAGAAAAAAAAAAAAAAAAAAAAAAAGGAAGAGAAAGAAAAGACGACGCAGAATCAAGGAGAGAGTGGCAAAGCGCCTTGCAGATATGCACTCCTGATAGCCATAAAAAAGCTTACGATGTACGTTAAAGCAGGGCCAGGGTGGGCCGCTCTGGCGAGGCCGTGATATTGGATGTTCTCTGTCGTTATTCTCCCATCATATTCTCGTCTGTCTCGTCTCTCTCGTTTTAGATCCACTCCCTTCCTGCACGCCAACGAGATCGGCGTTCACGAGCAGGATCAAGAGGCCATACAGAGTAGCAGAGTATTGGGTCAGACTGATAATGGCTGTTGCCCCAGTCTGGCCTTGATTGTGCATCGTGCATTCAGCTGGTCATGGATCAGGGACACGTTTTGGCTGGTACGGAGTAATTGGTGTGGTCTTTTTGCCTCGGCCAGAAGAGGTTGTCCGGGTTTCCAAGGACGGAGATAGCAGAGCAAACGCGCAGCGACCTGTCTTCTAAACACCTCCAACTCGTTAGTTGCAACATCAGGACCAAACCAAGGCCGTCGATGGCCAACCATCCTGGCCAGTCATCGGGCCAACATGGCCTGCCCCTGGGCGGTGCATATCGTTGGAAGGTAATACTGTGTAAGAATGATGCGAGGGCGTGTCATTGCACGGGGCGTAATTGTATTTGGTCAGTGGCCATTGGTGCTAGGGCGTGTCGACTGTCATCAACCTGTACTGGCAAGAGGCATAAGGGAGACGGGGCGTATGTCACAGGATGTGCTTTTGTGGCTCGGGTTGCTCGCTTAAACGAGGGAACGAGGGAACGAGGGACTGGCAGTGTGCGATGGCCGATCACGTCCCATCCACCTGCGTATCACGTACATCTCACTCGACGCCGGCAAACGGCGGCAGATGCTTGAAGATGTACGATCAAGAAGTCGAACTGCCAAAGTACGGTCGAACGGTGAGCATATCGCCATGGATTAGGCGCCGTGGATGGTGACTGACGGCACCTCACGACGAGACGGGGAGGTAGCATTGCCAAACTATCGGAAACTGATCGAGAACAACTGGTGAGACGAGAGAAGCTATTTCGAGTCGAGTCACGAAGCAGCCGTGTTCCTTGGACCTTGCGCCGACCATACAATCCATCCACTGTCACCACTTTCGAGAAGAACGCCGTTTTGAGCTTTCAAGGGCGTCAGAGCGGGAGGAAGAAGCAATCAAAGGAGACAAATAGAGTCACGTAAAAGGATTGTTGGAGCTGTATATACTAGTCGACTGCCATGGTTGGAAGGAACGGGAATGGGTATCGTTTGGCCATAATAGGAAAGCACGATCGGCCATCGCGAGGATGAAAGACACATTAGATCAAGGCAATACAGCATACAATCGAAAGGAAAACGTTGCTAAAGGACATACCATGGTCGACCGATGGATGAAGAGACTACTCTTTCGTGACGTAGATCGAGGTTATACAAGTTGTCCTCTAGGTTTGAATGGCATCTCGGAATGAGTCTTCTTGTTCAACAATGTGCGTCAACGATCGAATGCCAACAAATATGACCGACATGCAAGATATCTACCTACTTTTGACTTGCGCACGTAGCTACAGTACTCGTAGGGTCGAAGTTATCCATTTCCTACTTTTATAAGCAAAACCATCCATGTATTCATGAGCACATAATTTTTTCATGCAAAGCAATTTCTGTTGTTTTGGACACAATGTATATTGCAAATCCCCTGAGTACCGTAACGACATTAGAGTCCCTGTCTCACTTTTATTTCGATTCGTTTTTGTAGACCTCACTCATCAAACTCAACTCATGATTGAAAGGAGTTTTACATCCAATCCTGCGACTGCCATCCTAGTAGCAATCTCGTACTCGACTCATCAAATTGCAATGACACCGGAAATTCGAATAAAAAATCCACTGGGACTTTCATGGTCGGCTGGTGCTGACAACGAATGTTGTTATGTTGGTTGTTGATGTTGTCGAGGTCAAGCCTTGGTCGCTGTGGCTTTCCTCTTTTAGCGCTGATCATGTGGACTACAGCCCTGGCACCAAAAGTCGCCCCTTTAGCAACGCTCCCGTAAGGGCAACCCCGGGCCAGAGTGTGGTGCGTGCACAGTACTTTCCGTACGGTGGCCGAACAAGGGCCACTCGGCCTGTATTTCTGTGGCCCCAAAAGAGGCAACCCGCATCTGCACGGCTGGCAGCATGTGATCAATTCTGGGGAAATCCAGGAAAACTCAAAGGCAGATATTGGAAGAGACGCATATCCTAGGAGAATATGAAGGCGGAAAGAACAAAATAAAAATAAAAAATAAAACGAAAAGAACAAAACAACAAACGGATACTCACACCGGTCACTTGTTGTCGGCTGCATGCTGTCAGCTCGGCAGGGTCCATGACGGACGGAAGAGACCGAAAAGGGGACACAAAAAGTGGTCAAGTGACTGCAAATGGATCCATTTCGAGACAGTTTCCTGGGGTCAGAGAGTCGTCACGAGTTGTCAGGAGTATACCATGCTGGGGAAGAAGGGATAAGCAGAGCGTTGTTGGAGGAAGTCCAGTTGCATGTGGCATTATTCTGTCGAGCTTTCGTTTGCTTTTCCCTTTTCGATTGTGTTTATTGTTTTTATTGTTTTCGTCCTGCTTATTCCTCACTACGATGTATGACGTCCTCATCTTCAACCGACCTCTGTGTACTCCGATTGCTTTTATTCCTTTTATCCTCTGTTCCAGCTTTCTTTTACTCGTCGGTAATGCGTCTGCCTAGAAGCTCAAACGCAAGGAAAGTCGTCGTGAGTTGCACCGCCTCCATGCAGCATGTTACACTACAGTAGCCAATCTACATACTCGATTTCTCAGGACGTCTCACGAGGCATCAGTGCTATGCATCCTCCTTGCGTCTTATTCTGCGTCTTATCCTGCATACTCCGACAGCGGTTTCTGCTGATGCCTTGACCACAACGCCGGAGCCGGTCAACAGTATCTTCCTCTTGTGTCAGTGAGAATAAAGTACCCGTAGACGGCTGTAAATTGCAACACCTTCATCGGCCATCTTTCAACATATTGAGTGCATTCGCGAATGCACAATTGCCTGTTGTCGTTGTATGTGTGTTGGTGCATTTGAAGGTTGTCGTTTAGCAGCGTCTATTATTGCATTTAGTGTGTTCCATCCAGGGAATCCCCCTGTTTCTTCAGCGTCTAAGGCTTGTTGGTTGTTGTTAGTGCCCGGGGCGAACTCACAGTCAGTTTCCACGCGGATCAAGTGGAAAAAGACAAATGCGAGACGGGATTTTGGAACGGCAATCTTGTCTCCGACCTCGACTTCGACCTCGACCTTGACGCGTCGTGTCCTCTCACTCGTTTAAGAGACTGGCGCGTCGTTTTGTGCAGCCTCCCTTTCTTTCGAAAAGCGCGGCACTCCTTGCTTAGTTCATTTGTTCTTTTTCGACGAATTGTTTGGTTCCTGTTGCATGTCTGCATGGACAAGAATTCGCCACACATTGCACAGCCCCCTGGTTGGTGACTTGGTCGGCATTGAGCCGAAACCAGAACCTGGTGACATAACGATACAAACAAAAAGGAAAAGCAAAGTAAAATCAATAAAAAGAAATAATCTCACCCACGGCAGCATGGGGAAAACGCCACCCAGTCCATGCTGCCGCGTCTTTCCACGATACAACCTTTGCTTCCGTGTCTGTCCTCCCTGTCTTCTTGTCTTTCCCCGGCCTAAGCTCGGCTCTTGCTTTCCTTGTGGGCATAGATGGACTGCTTTTAAGCCGTACCACTGGGATTTAGACCAGGTCATTTGGGCACGGAGTATTGTTTGATTTGGGAAGTAACGTGTACGAGGTTGTGGCTTGCGGATATTGCCTTTTTGCCTCTCCCTTTATTTTCCCTGGATGTCATCTCGTCTGGTCCTACATTTTCTCGGCGCAATAAGAACCAAGACGATCGCGGGCGGCGCTCGGCGCAAATTGTAACAAAAGGAAAGGGATACGTACTATGCAATACACTTTGAGCTTTCGTTCTAGACACCCATGATCGTCACCATTGGACGCCATCTGCTGCCATCCCGTTTGATGTAGAGTCACTTTTCCATTCTTCCTATGTCCCTTTGATGACAGCTCCTCTTCAACACCGGCCTTTTCCTGTTTGAGACATTCGGTCTCCTTCAGTCGTTCAAACCAACATTATGAAGGCTGGCCGGGCGTGTCTGGTCGAACGTGATCAACAGACGCGCTGGGACCCGGGATTGGCTGTTGCTTTCGGTACTGTTAAATAAGGGGGGTAACTAGACAAAGAAAGGAACAAAAAAGAAACTTGAACATGAAAACGTGGTGGCTCGAACGGGAACTACAAGACCTTCCCGTCGGCTTCCCTGGAACGGACACTTGGGGTCAGCCGAGAAAGAACAAAGAGGGGAAAGAATAGTTTGAAGGCTGATCTGATGGAGCTGGTGGAAGTCGATAAAGAGCTCCGTATAGACCATATTTGACCTGCAATTCTTATTGGTACACTCTGGGAAGATACTACGAACCTATGACTCTTTGCTTCGGTTGTTTATTTCTTCTTTGCCCTCGTTATCAAAACCGTGTCATTTCCCTTCGTTGCTCATCAAGAAAATACTGAAGCTGACAGCCACATCCATGTTCGGCCAGGGGCAGTATGAGAAGGCCAAAACTGTAGTGACCGGTACGCGAGAGTGAACAAGAGAGAGAAGGGGCGTGTTCTTATAGACTTTTCTTTTTTATCCTTTTCCTTCGTCTCAACCTTACTTTCTCCTTACTCTGTGTAAGTGCAAAAGTTGGACCGGCGGACACACGCCCCTCCCTTTTTTTCGTTACCATTTTAGTGTCCGAAGTCTTGTGCGCCATTGGCTGGAAAAGAATTCCAAACAACCAATCACAACATCTAGAGGCTCTGTCATCGACAAGACCAAAGACAAATGGGCCCTTTGGGACACCATTTTCCCACCAAAATGGACACCAAGAGACGGCATGCTCACCGGGGTCAAGAACGACAAGGGTCGCTACGCAGTCTCATTGGCTGATGAGACTTTTGCGACCATTTTGCTTTTGGATGAGGGTGAGGTCGAGAAGAAAAATGAATATGGCCGATGCCTTCTTCCAGACTCGTTGTATAAAACATATCCCTTCCAGGTGGCTGGTCACTGCGCAGAAACCTACGACGTCCTGTCCTCATCCTCACCACATGCGCTGTAGGTGAAAGTAAATGTGGCGATACTCGAGACAAATGTAACTCTGGCCTTTACATTGCGTCACTTATCGTCAGTCTTTATTGTTGCCCTCGTCTAGTTCTCATCTCTCACCCTGCATTAACTGGAATGGGATAAATGATATGAGTCTGCAAAAGAGACTGTTGATTTTGATTCGTGCTGCACGTTGCAGCCGATTTAAATATTTGTTTCGCCTTTTGACATCTACAAGCCAAGTCGTCTCCATTTTCGATATGTAGTCAATTTTGTATCAATTTTATATTATGTCTCCTCTCCCGAGACGATCCTTCTTCGGTATGCACTTGTTCTGGTTTGAAACAGACGCCTCTTCCTCACGCTCTGGCTCTCTCTTTATCGTGATGCCCCCTTTTTCGTGATCTTCCACACAGAAAGCAGCCCACACCCCCTCTTCATTGTGTCCTTCCTTTCCGTCGTACTGCTCTTCCTTTTTTTTGTGATTGTCCCGCTTCCTGTCTTGTCTTATTTGCTTCTCTTGCTTCTTCTGCTCGTCTATTCGGCCTTGGTATTCCCCTTCCGTTGCTTCAGCTCCCGCGAAACGAATGTCTTGACCTTCTTTGATTTCAAAAGAGGACAACGTAGCTTTACTAATTTTATTTTTTGCTATAGTTTCCCATTTCTTTCTCGGCCTCCATAGAAACAATTTCAAACAGGGCATTAGAAGAGAACGCAGACAGTGTCTCCGTAGATGGTCCAGACCCAAGACGATCTCACCATTGCCTGTTTTCCTATTCCCACACCTCCCTCGTCTACGACGTAACGGTTGTCAACTCGTTGGCTTTTCGACCTCTGTCCTTTTTGGCCTCCTGCAGCATGCTTGGTCTCATGGTCTTTCGATAGTCTCCCGGCGGTCTCTTATCGTCGTATGTCCTACCCGTCTCTTTTTACTTCCCCTCTCTTCATGCAACATCAACAATGCCACCTCCTCTCTCCTTCTCGGAACCAATGCTATTGGTAGTGCAGGAGAAAAGAAACAGAACAACTATCTCATCGACCAAGAAAATGAAACAGAATTAGAAATAGACGACGAGGTTGGCCCGAGCAAGGGACATCTCGGGAAACAGCGCGCTTACAGCTTGTTTCAAGTGGTCCGCTCCTCTCTTGTCTGTTCCTGCGAAGTACTCCGTATGTGGGTGGAAAAAGGAAGAAGAAACCAAAGACAGGAGTGCAGGTCTCGGGCCATTGTCCTCGCCGGCGTCTGCTCTGAAAATACTACTTCACTCTCCACATGGGCTCTCTCGCATAGTCTCCCCACCCTTTTCTTTGTTCTCGAGTCCACGGTCCACTATCTTCATTAGTCTCTCGCATTGGTCTTCACGCTTTCCGCAGCCGATGTTAACGGTTTGCCCTTGTACGGAGTACTTCGTAGCTCTCCTGTCTCTTTTGTCAAGGACAGGGCTCGCGGTACACGCAACACTTTTCCCACACTCACCAAGAACTACTGCACGATTGGAATGCTAGATGCTTCTGGCCATCCTCGTCCCTCTTTGCCATCCGTTCCGCCGCTTGCTGATCGTCCCGACCCACCCCCTCTTTCTCTTGTGCCTCTGGTGCCTCTTGTCGTTCCTCTTTGGTCGTTCCCCTGTTCATTCTGCACGGAGGCTAGGTTGGCCCGTTCCATGTCGTTGACCCAAACGTGCAAATACGTTATGCCTACAACATACAAAAGACTGACATACGCACAGCATACACGCAACCCCGGCTGTAATATCCGCCGGCCATCAGCCTTGTGGGAGTGACGCTGGCTGTCAGCTCATTTCGTGGAGATGATGCCTCGAAATGGCAGAAATTCCGGGTGCTCGATTGGAATTGATCAAAATAGTGCTAAATGAGAATGGCAGGAAGTAGCTTTCCTGTCCTCGATTGCCGTTGATTGTCTTCGATTGTCATCGACAGGAATATAGACTTGCATTTTGAGTGTGTGGCTGGCCTGGTCGTGCACGCTTCATGCTAGATTCTGCACGCACACTTGCATTAGTAGTATGCATTTGCAGCGTCGTATGCGGTTCTTTTTCTGCGCGGACTCTACGACCGCCGACCGAGACGCATGCAACGTTTCAAGACTAATCTACCTGTACAATGAACCTGGTCGGCCGGGACAGCTCGCCTACACTTCCGGAGCATCCATCTCGGCCGGTCCTGCTGGCCTTGTTGATGTCCTGCTGGCCTTGTTGATGTCCTGCTGGCCTTGTTGATGTCCTGCAGATGAGCAAGGAATTGAGAGGTTTACTCCCGCGAAGAGTGAGAAGATTCATATATGTCGCACGCAAAAAATATTCGACGAAAATTGGAAAATAACAGCAGAGGCGATATTTGATACTCTGTCGCTGCGATGGCGGAAGGACCAAAGATGCGGGATAGATTAATATTACAACGTGCTGTAATAATTGCTTCGAATACGATCTCAACAAACAGCGAGCATATGAGCGTGTCATGCTCAGCTCGCCTCCCGCCGCTTTCTGATCTGTCCTTCCAATTTGAAAACTAAGTCCCCCAAGAGCTGGGATTTAACTCCCGTTCTGTCATAACTCACATTTCGAGAAATAAATGGGTGGGCAGCCGGCCGGTGTCTGAAAACATATAATTTAATCAAGTACGTCGTGATTGTGCCGCAATTCAACAAAACAAAAACACCCCCATCCTGGCAACAAGGACTCTACTTTCAATGCACATCCTGCATGTTGGGACCGTCACGTTTTGTGTTGCGTCGACAGTGCCGTGTTGACGTGCATTGATTGGACTCGTAACATGTCATTTTTGAAGCAAACTGCACGGCGAATAGAGCGGATGTCGACGACCTCTCACCATCTTCAAAATTATATAGCTAAAATGCATGTCTGTCCGCGGAAGTCATCCGGAGAAGATGCATTCATGCACGACGAAGGAGATGATGAGAAGCAGCGAGAAATCTACGACGCATTCTCACATCGTTTTTGTAGCGCGTTGACACGCGTTGTGCCGGTTGCCCTGTTTGCATTCTTTCCATTCGCAAGAAGACAACTTGGCGGCCCTGCAGGAAGACCAGAATGGATGTGAATGGGATTTCAGTGTGATATTGAGTGAGAGTGCGTCGTAATGCGTCGTAGGATGACTGTGCAATCAACGTCCACAACAATCTTCGATGTCGCTGCAAAACAAATACTGTCTGTGCGGACCAACCCCCCTGGCCCCTGGTCAAATGCCTTTCTCCGAACGCTCGTCATTGGCAGGCATCGGCAGTGAGAGCGCCATATTCCTTGTTCCCATAATCAGGGAGACGGGGACGAAGTAAAAGAAACCATCTCGCAAAAGGATGGGCACGCAATTCGCGCGGTCGCTGTGGCCCAGCAGGCTGGTGCGCCGTGAGTCAATGAGTGGGCGAGCGAAATGAAAGCGAGTGGTGACAGTAATACGCAGCTGGCAACCAGCCACAGCTGAATTGAACCGCATTCGTAAATGCATCGCCAATTGTGTCGCTGAAGTGATTTTACGGTCCAGAGTACGAAAAATACAGAAAAGGAAATCAACAGGTCGTCAGTTGCGCCTTCTTCGAAATGTACGACAAACGCGCCTTCCCAATATCGTGTGTTGTTGTTGCCAATCGCTCTTTCAGCTGTAGTGTGCAATTGTGGAAGGTTGGGGGCTGGGCAGGACTTCCAGAAACGGGAGGCAGCTTCAGCTTCCTGGTGCTCCCGATGCATGTTGTCCATTCTTTCCTGTTTGGGCTTCGCACCCGACCTCTTTACACTCCAGTGACGACAGGTAAGGAGGGTGCCCTTTATGCAGGTCGCACTTGCTCCGCCGCCCACCAGCTGCTGGAAGGTGCTGTATGCAGCATGCACCTGCTTTTCTTTTTTTTTTTTTCTTTTCCTATTCAACTCCAATGTTCAACAGGCAACCCACTTTTTTTTGCATTTCTGCATGTTTGCACCTGCCCTCTTTTTCTGCAGTCTCTTCGCCTCCAGTCTGCCTTGGCCCAAAGCCGCACATGACCGCAACTGCAGCCAAAAAAAAATACCATTCACTCCATATTTACTATGGCGGCCCTTTGCTCCCTCCCGTATCCACGCTGCAGCGCAAACCGTATCAACGAAAAGGCCCTTGCACATTTGTCTGTGTAATACCCATCGTCTATTGTACACAAAAGTGCTGCACCGCGTACGATACAATGTATGCCAACGTATGGTAGAAAAGAGGGCACGAATCGTAGCAAAGATCACAAAAATACAGCCACACGGTCGCTCTTTCCTGGCCTGCCAGGTCTGATTTGTCGTCGCTGCTGTCTCCTGTTGTCTCCCCTCCTTCCCTGTGACGTCCTCGCCCGGCTCGCTCTGTCTGTACTGGCGCGGCCTGCCGACCCGTTTTGTTGGGACAGGAAACAATCTGCGAATCATGGAAAGAGCGAGCAGGCAGACATGGCGGACGCACTTGACATCGAAATAAACAAACCAACAGAGAGCGACGATAACGGCATGCACGACCACGGCGACAATGGTGGTGGAGGAAGGCGCGGTGCAGCGACAGGCAGACGGCAAGAAGCAGTTGTAAATACTTCAAAGTAAACAATTGATAAAATAAAACCCCAATCCACGGCAAACGACAATACCGTGTTAAAGCGCCTGTCAACTCAAGTATCTCCCCTGCATTCCCTGCACTCTGCCTCCTGCATCGCTACATCGCTCCGACGTACATACATCGCACCCTCCGGACTGTTCTATTTTTCGCTTCGTGCATCGGCGGCAGCGGCAGCCCTGGTACAGACTGCCCCTGCCCTGGCATGGCCCTACCGAAGCCAATGTACTCTTATGTCGTAGTCATGCTGAATGTACTCCGAAAAGGCGTCGCAGTTTGCACCTTCCTTCCACACTCGAACGCTCACACACCCCTCCTTCCTCCACACCCCCCTTGTCTTCGCCTTCTGCCCCACTGCATGCCCACACTGCAGAACCGCTCCTGCCCTGCAGCGACGGACCCATTGTCCCTCCTCCGACCCTCTTTTGCGGTCACCACTGCACGTCTTCTATTCTTCCTTTTTTCTTCTTTTTTTGTTTTCTTTTTACCGTCTCTCACTCTCCCCCGGTGGCATGTCCCGCACCGCTGGCCCTACTGAACGGCGGATCCCCCAGCCAGATGGCTGACTGCCAGACTGCCAGCCTGCCAGGGACAGCCCAGAAAGCGGAGGGCTGTGATTTTTGTATATCTCTCCCCACCACCCTCCTCTTCTTCTTTTCGCCCGTCTTCCTTTTACGAGATTCTCACCCTCCCTCTTCCTCTTCCTCTTCACGAGCTCTTCGTCCAGCCTCTTCCCCCCATCCCCTCTCCCCCTTCTATTCATCCAGTCGTGGCGTCGTCTTAGTTCTCCGTTCCGCTCTCCCTTCACGATATTTCTCTCCATTATATGCCTCTCTTCATCTATTCATCTCGTCTTCTCTCGTCCTCTCCTTCGTCACTTCATCATAGCCCTCCTCCTCGCTGAGAACCGCCCGACTGCTCTCTTTTTTGCCTTCGTCCACCTTTATTGCTTCTGCCTGGAAGCTCCTCTTCTTCCTTTTCTTCCTCGTCTTTTTTTTCTTTTTCTTTTGTTTTATATATTCCATTCTTTCCCCCCCGGTCTTCGCTCCGGCCTTCGTCAACTCACACCTGCTGTTCCTGTTCCCAGACCTGAGGTCTGCCACCCGTCTACAACATTTTGGCATCTTTCACGCCTCTTCCTCCTGTCTCCCGTTGATACCATCTCACAATCTGATATATACCTTGCCTTTCTCCCGAGTTTGCTCATCCTGATCGACAACCACAGCTGCCTCTCTCGTCTGCCTTCGCCACCCGCCCTGCAAACGATACACCTCTTAGTGTTTTTATATTCACAGCCAGCTCACATTCGTTCACATCATGCCTCCGCAATTGTTACCGGCGTCCGCCGCGGCCTTTGCGCCCCGTGCCTCCTCCGTCAACGTCGTCCTGGGCTCCAAAGTCGAGCCATGGCTGACCCAGAACCTAAAGCGCATCAACAGGGTCAAGCGCCCACTCAACAGCGTGGCCCAGCACCAGCGCTGCCTCACCGAGACTCTTTCGTCGGAAAACGCCATCTGGACATTGACCTCGCTCATGGTGCCCAAGGCCCCCGAGGCCGAGCTGCGCCAGGACCCCAACCCCCTCGTCGAAGCCCTCTTCAACTACCAGCTCATCACTGTCGAAGCCTACATTGTCCATGTCGACATGGTCCTGCGCAATGAGGTCGCCTTCAAGCTCACACCGGACTCCATTGAGGCCCTCATCGAGTACCACAAGGACATCCACACCGTCGACAACAAGGCCAACACCTTTGACTGGCCCGAGAAGGAGCAGCAAGCCAAGAAGATGCACAACGACTTTGTCCAGGCCATCAACAAATACGTCTACCGCACCCACGTTACCGCCCTCGAGGGCCTCGAGGAGGACGGTGCCGGCGAGCTGCTGTGTGGCAAGAGCGACGAAGTCAAGACCAACATCATGGCCCTCTTTAAGACCCTCACGCCGCCACCGCCCAAGCCCGTCGAGGTCTTCCGCCAGCCGCCCCTTCTTCCCAGCAACGCCGGCTCTGCCAATCTGAGCAGCTTGTGGACACAACCGTCGCTTTCGCCCCATCCTGCCAATGCCATGGCTGCCGCCATCGCCGCCACTGCTTCTGCTATCACATCAACCCTGCCTGCCCCTGTCGAAGCCTGGCGCGTGCTTCCGTCCAGCCCCAACATCTCGGCCACCTCGGTCGAGTCGACCAACACCATCTGGGCCAACATGAGCATGCAAGAGATGCAGCATGACATGCCGCACGATATGCAGCACCAGCACCAGCACCAGCACATCTCGCCTTCGCCGCCAATGCACTACAGCCAGGCCTACTCCACCGCCCCCCTCTACTACGCGTCGCCCCTTGTCACTGAGCCCATGCCCCAGCTGACGCTTCCCAGCATGCTAACACCACAGCAATGCGGTGTCAGCGTCGGGTACGGCGGCTTCGGCTGGGATAGGTATCAAGAGTACACTGCCGCCATGATCTGACAACCAGCGGCCGTCACTGGAACAATCTCAAATACCGGGTTTCCAACGGTGCCAATGGCGCCACCGACAACTACCACAATGGCGCCCACGACGACTGCTCCCTCTCCTTATTCATCATAGGATTGGATGCGAGCAAGTTGGACCACTGTTTCTTCCCTTGTGGTCACCTCGTTTTCTCGAGTCAACAAAAAAAAACCTTCGAAAAGCTTCCGAAAAAAGAAACATTTCTTATGTATCTTTACTTCTTTATCCCTTTTTTCTGTTCATTTTTGGGGTTGTTTCAGGGACGGCGTTTACGAGTCTGGGGCTCTGTTTTTATTTTATTTTCACTTTCACTTCGAAACCGCATCGAAAATAAAAAACAAAACAGGGGTTACGTGGCGCGGCGGCAACGGCATAGCGACTTTGCTTTTTTCGAATTTTTCTCTCGATTTACTTCGATTTCTTCGATCTGGCATCTCGAAAGCGGCGACGCGATCTTCATTACAGCGCAGCAAAAAGACTACACTGCAGCGGACACACTTTGCACTTCAACTCCGGCATAAAATTCGGCAGGCACGTTTGCCTCTTACACTCGGTTTCGATTTTTTTTTTTCAACAAGGCACATATATCAGCATTCATCTTCGGCATTTTCATTGTTTTAGCACAGGAGCGATCGGGTCCGGCACTTGCACATACCATTCACCACTCTGGGAACTTAATCTTTTTCGAAGTTTTTGAATTTTCAACAGCGTAGCGAGCGATTTCCTTTTTTCCTTTTATCATATCCCCCATTTTCCTTCGTGTTTTACCTTTCTTTTCCATTTCCATGGGGTCACAGGGAAGAGGTGAAGACTTTCTCACTATCAGCACGATCCGCAAGGTCGGTCACACAGCTTATTGTTTTCTGTCTTTTTCCTATCTTTCACTACTGTTTCCTTTTTCATCTACCCCCTCATCACGGCTGGGCCTTCAGACGGGTACACTATTGCATCTTGGGAAGGGCGAATATAGGCGGAACTTGGTATTTATTAAAGACATATGCAGCAATGCAGTCTGGCAAGACTCCAGACAAGACACTTTTTCCTGTTTTCCTTATTATATTTTTACCCTTTTTTATTTCTTTTCTCCTCTACTTCTCTTGCTACCCCTCCATTTGTCTTTGGTTTACGGCGGCACTGGCAATATTTTTTTTTCATCCGACGATACCCACCACACGCATGTCGTCCGGTCGAGCTACCGACGGCTGCGTTTCGCTCGCTGCACGGGCTTTCGATTCTTTTTCTTCTTCTCCCCTTTCCCTTCTCTTGTTCATATTTCATTTGCAGCCTTGCGGACCTGGTTATCTTTTTCCGGTCCCTTCTTCATTGTTTCCTGGGTTTCGTTTGGGTTTTCTTTCATCGGCATTCGGAATGATTTACGACCTTTTACGACGAATATACCCCTAATACGAGCATTGACGACAAAAAGAAAGCGGCTGTTTTATCCTTTGATAGGAAGCGGTCTACAGAAGCACTACTTGTTTTCGACAGTGATACTTTCTTTCTTTTTCACGAAAACGCAAGCATACGATATATTCGGAACAGTCAAGCTTGTTTTTGGCTTACGACGACTAGAAACCGGTTTTCTCGACTCGACCAAAACGAATTGCTTTAATACGCAAAAGGCCTAAAACAACAACATGCAAAAACGACAGCACCATCGATACTTTGCAACATTTCGATCCCGGAACCCAAGGCCCCCCCGGGCAACAAGAACAAAGGAAGGACTGAGATCGCCAGACACACCCTACTCGCAACTGGTTTTGCATGGAGGCTTTGTCTCTCGTCCTCTCCTTTTATTCTGTTTGCTGCGGCCGTCTTGGTTCATATTCCCAGTCGTTTCCTTGAAACAATCAGGGCTTAACGCAAATTGACAATATTAATTTTTGAAGCTCGAAGAGGCTCGCTTCAAAGGACAAAATCAGCAGGATACCAAGCTTTCTCTTCTTTGGCCGCCGCAAAATGCACTGCAGGACCAGTCGTTTTTTGTTTACGTTGGTCAGTTGACACAGCTTTCTCTGGTTTTGCTCCCTGCCCGCCATTGCCAACCGACTCTCCCTCTCTTCTTTCCTTCGACTTCCGACACTGTTCTCTTTGGTATCGAGTTCCGAGCCAGTCTGAGGACTGTGCTGGTGATGGTGAACCGGACAGAAGAGATTGGAAGGGAATATTCTGGCAAGTTCACCGACTGTAGCTCACCTCGCTACAAAGGCTGTCTCCCTTGTTTTCTAGCAATCAGTTTGCTGAGCATGGGATAAAGTCGGCCCCTGGAATAGCCATCTTGGGATAGGAAAGTACAAACAAGCTGCGAGTGACCGAGAGCCGACAAATGGCTGAGGCTGGCACGGGCACAGGAGAGAAATAAAGGACTCGCCGCGCGAGCGCTCCTACTGTCCGATGACCACCCTCCCCATCTTGTGCGCTCTCCTCCCTTCGCCTTCTTGCCCCTTGCCTTTTTCCCGTGGCTAGGGCCATCTCGAGGTGCTGGACATATATATTTTCTACTATATCTTTTCTTTTGTCAACCCTGTGTCTCCTTTGTCTCTTTCCACCTCTTTTCCTATTTTCTGGGGCGATGGGATGAAAATTAAGATGTTGGTTCAGCCATTTGTAGGGAACGGCCGAGACAGCGGAACACATCCGGGTGATGGCGTTCCCCCCTGTCCGGACGTTCATCTCAACTCGGCTGCCTCCTCTTTAGTTTTCGACAATCCCACCAACATTCAACCTCTTTCCGTAGTGACTCCATGCGATTTGCTTCAACTATTAGTTAATTTCTGGACGTCTCCCAAATACAAGCTATTTTCAGTATTGAAAAGCCATCTTCCAGAATGGCGTAACCTCTCCCTTAAAAGCTAAGCGTAAGCATAAAAGTTTAACACTAAAAATTAAAACAAAATAAAAAGTTGGCCAACATCCTTGACGACGTGGCGGTCGGGAAACACAACATGTTTCCTTTGCGTTTACCTGTGGTGATGCCTCTGCTTTTTGCCCTGCTTGTCGTGTTTGTATTGTTTCTCATTATCTCGCTTCGGCAAGGCTACGTGTATTTTATGATCTGCAATGCAACAACAGCGGTTGCACTCCGTACATTTTGGAGGTAATGGTCTTATTCCCCGTCCTTTCTCTGTATCATCACTTAAGCCTGTGTCCTGCACAATCTGGGAGGAAGGTCCAGACTTACGCAAGGGGCCTGGTGTAGGTGGAACGCGACGTTACGCTTTCACTGCATACTTTCGTTTGCTCGATTAGGTAACAACTCCGTGAGTTTGTGGTGCCTACTTTTGTTTTGTGTTCTTCCCCTGCATTCTTCCATACGCGTGGTACATAACAAGAAGGTATTTTGTTCAACTTAAACAATTGTTGTTCTTGCTTGTTAAGTAACAAAATTTAATTTGTGCTTTTTCTTATTTTGTTTTTTGAAAAAAAAAAAAAAAATACCGATATTAGTTTTCGCTGAAGATAGTGTTTTTATTTGAAGTACAATATATTTTCAATTTGTTCTTGTGCATTTCATTTCCCCGAAAAAAGTCAACTTTAAGCAATAATTTACTTAAATTTAATTTAACTGTGTGGAATTGATACAAAAATGTAAAAATCATAAAACGCCAAAGGAGACATCAAAGAAAGGTCACGGTATCAACTACAAACATTGGCACTCGGCTCCAGGACAACCAGAGGACTCACACCCGCATTTAAATCAAACGTGTGAAAATTGAATTCAAGACCCAACATCCAAGATCCACGATCAAAGTGCTTGCCAAAACCCGGATTAGTTGCTCGACAACTCCTTGGCCAAGCCGTTCGCAATATGGTCGGCAAACGACATCGTCGTCACCATCGGGTTTACACCACTGGCGCTCGGGAACACGCTTGCGTCTGCCACGTACAGATCCCGTGTGCCCCAGACCTGGCCACGCGGGTTGACCACGCTGGCCTTGCCTTCGTCGTCGCCCATGCGGCACGTGCCCATCTGGTGCGCCGAAATAAACGCCGTGGCCACGTTCCAGCCGCCCCACAGAGGCGACGACGACAGCGCGGCCTTGCGCACGTCCTTGAGCCAGGCCTCGAAGACCGGATCGTCTTTGGTGCTGTCGCTCTGGCTCTTGTTGCCCCGTATGAACGGCTTGGTATGCGCAACAAACGCGCGGATCTCGTTGGCGCCGGCGGCATAGCACAGACGGGCGATGCCGATAACGCCCTCGACACCGTGCTCGCGGTCAAGAGCGGACGGATGGTAGTCGACGACGGGCTGGCCTGTGGTAGGATCGGGGAAGACACGGCCGCTGTCGCGGTCGCGGATCAGCGCAATGAAGCCGTCCATGTGCTGGTAGCGCATGGCGGCCAGCTTAAAGTCAAGGCTGTTGTTCCAAGGCAGGTTGGTCAGGATGGCGTAGGGCTGAGAGAATGTCAGTAACTGTGACTAATATGGTATGTGACAAGTAGCAACGACAACAAGAATAAAACAAAATTACGTACCACCATGCACGTAGACTCAAGCCGAGGACCGTGGTATTCGCCGTCAAGGTCTTCAAAGCTGGTGCAGATACTTGTAATGATACCCTCTGTAGCAGAAGATGGTTAATGTTCTGTGGCATACATTCTTATGATGCAAAACTGTCATAGGCACTTACTGTCCATAGGCTTCGTCTCTTCGTCAAAAAAGGCCGTAACAAAGTTGCAAGGATGAATATGGAGGTTCTTGCCGATTTGCGGGTTCTGTGATTGTCAGTAGCTGGCTTTTCAAACATCATTTCGGAATCCACTATCCCATCGCAAAACAAAAAGAAAAAAAAAAAACATACCGCAAGACCACTCTTTTTGAGCACAACAGGACTCCACAGACTGCCAGCGGACACAACGACCTTCTTCGCTTTGATGACCACACGCGTCTTGGTGCGCTCGTCGCCCGTGCCGGCAACGCCGCCGTTGGCGTCTCTGGACGTCCATGTACCGACGACACCAATGGCCTTAGCGCCTGAGGCCGACGTGGAATGGGGAATGGATTTGGTGGCTGCGCCCTCGGTTGTGCCGTCGTCGCCCTCAAAGAGCACGCGTTCCACGTGGAAGCCCTCAATAAACTGGGCGCCCGCATTCGCGGCAGCCGGCAGCCAGCTGACCGATGTGCCCTGCTTCTCGGCCGTGGCACAGCCCAGGTGGCAGTAGCCGTCGTCGTGCGGCTTACCACCCTTGCTGTTTTGGAGAAGAGTGTCGGCCTTGAAGCCCAGCTTGACGGCACTGTCGAGAAGAACGCGACCGCGATGGGACTGCTCGTCGTCGACCTTTGCGACCTCGTCAGTTGTGGCCGTGGCCGGTGTATCCTCGATGACACTGTTGACGCCCATAAAGTCACACACCCGGTCCATGGATGCATCAAACTCGGGCGACGTGAGGAAGCTCATTCCGGGCTGGTCCTTGGGGGCCCATTCCTGTCGCACACGGTCGGGGGTGCGCAGGCTGACGGACCAATTGACGGTGCCGCCGCCGCCCCAACAGGCACCGGCCGCCACGTTGATACCCGGATCGGTCGAGGCCAAAACTCCATTGTTCTCAAAGAGCAGCCGGGCACCCTCGTTCTGCGGCATGGGCAGTTGTGTCTGCGGGTAGTGGTAGCCCTTCTCCACAACAACGACGCGGTGGCCCGCCGATGCGAGAATCTTGGCAGACACGGCACCACCGCAGCCCGAGCCAACAATCACAACGTCGGTCTCAATGGTCTCGAGCTTGCCGTTGGCGCTGCCGTCTTTGCCAAACTGCAAAAAGTTGTACTCGAAGCCTGGGCCGGCCTTCCAGTTCGGGGGAATGTCTCTGAAGCCAGTAATCTGGCGAAACATGGGAGACGACATGAGCCACGATGTCTGTGCCAGAGCTTGGAAGGACCGGGCCGCAATCCGGATGATTGGGAGCCAGGAGTTGGACCATTTTTGGAGGATCTTCTCCCGGATGTGAATGGGCTGCTTCTGCACCGGAACGCAGTAGCCTGTCAAAGCCAGTGCACCTGCTCGACCGCTGTTGGAAGCGCTCTGTTAGTGATTGTTATGAAAGATACAATGAAAGAAGAAATATACTAGGGGGAGGCACGTACGAAAGTAGGGTCAACAGCTGGCCTAGTTCCTTTCGGGTGCCTGGAGAGACGCCGGACACAGTACGCCGGACACCCATGAGGAACTTCGGGTTATCAGAAGCCCGGTCAGCCAGGTAGTCAGTTACGTCAACGGCTTCGGGCGGGCCCAAAACGGCGGCACGCGCCCCGGCGATGGCTTTGTCGAGCTCGGCCTTAGGCAGCTGCTTGAAGGTCGCCCGGTTGAACTGAAGGCCGTCGGTCGGTGCAGCCTTATTGGCCCTCTGCTGCTCGATGCGTGCATCGCCCTTTGCGACGACGGGTGCCAGGACGGCATCGAGCAGAGACACAAGGACAGACCATTGGGTCTCGTCCCACCAGTCGCCGGTGGGCGGCGGCGCAAGGATGGGTGTATTGGGAGCCGTCTGCGCCTTCGCTTGCGCTGTCGCTTGTGTCTTTGCTTTCGTCATGGTATCGTTCCGTTACGTCGTAGTTGGTGGATGCGCTTGTCGATGTGAGTGAGGGACGCTATGGGGTAAATGGGCCGAGGCTCACGAGTTGGAGAAGGAGAACGGATTTTGGAGAATCGAGGTCGAACACAGAAACAGAGAAAAAGAGAAACAAATAAGGATCCGAGGCGATGAAGAGAATAAGAAGAAGAGGAACGACACGACGAGAGACGAGAGACGAGAGATGAGACAACAGGACGTCCAGCCTCTCGTCAACTCGCGACAATCGTATTAAGGAGTTAAGCGTTAACTTGTGATTTCGTGCTTCCCCGCATATGCTGCCAGCTTAAAGACGCCGCTGTACCCAGTGGCCTCGGCACTGGCTCAACCAACATGGCGCCGGGAAAGCTAAGCTCCAGCTTCTGACAACAATTACTGCCTCACAGCATTTTTGTATGGGGAAATTGGGCGCTAGGGCGATCGCCGTTTTCAAGGGACAACGTGTATCACGTCGGTGACACAAACTAGTACAGATGGCGGGGCCGCATTTTGATGCGCTTGGTCCGATATGTGTCGAGCGTACGCTGTACGATGCATTGTGAATCGAATTTTACTACAAGTCATGTAGTGGTGAGACGATGCCCTACGTCCCGTCGGTGACGATTCTGACGTGAGGCGCAAGTTAAAGGGTGTCATTCGGGCGCCGCCATTCGGGAACCTACTTGGAGGTCGACGCAACGGTGGGTTTCTTCGCATGTTATTCATTCTATTTGTATTTTTCGGCCGTCGACAGGTGGTACGACAGGGCCCGAGTTGTCTCGACTGAATTGATGCATTGGACATGATTGACAGCAAAGTCTGGGGGAGATACCCCAGAATGCGGAGGAGCTGGGCTCTCACTGTGTCGACACTGTGCTAATACAAAGCATATGATCTGACAGCTGATTTGGCAGCCGGAGCCTCTTCTAACCTGCTGTCGACACGCCATTCCTCAATGGGCGCGCTGTGATGGTTAATGTTGCCGCGGAACATTTTGCCAGTCGAAGAAAGCCTGTTTGGATACGGCGTACGCTGTACGTCGTATCAGCTGGCATCTTGTAACGGTATGCAAAATACCAAATAAAAAAGCAGACATCACGACATGGGCCTAGTCTGGAGATCTTGAAACCCGAGATATATTATACCGGAAGACCTGGGACAAGCTAGCCGAAGGGCATCGGAGCAGCTGAATGCCGGGGAACGGCCCAGGGATCCGGGTGATGGGTGATATTCCATGGATGAATTAGGATGCAAACACGGGCGGGACGAGAAAACGGGGTACGGAAGTATGTCGTGATCTGCCATGCACGGAGTGGGCAATGTTTGAGACCCGAGAGGCAGACGGTGGATGGCAAGCATCGCGTGGGTATGGGGCAAAGAAGATCTAGAGAGGAATCTTTGTTGAGGAGATATCAGGACAGAAACGGAGAAAGTGAAGCTGAGAGCAGGGCAGAAATGTCTCCACAGTTGAGATTTTTGTTGGCAGCCTCGGTAGTTTTCCAGAAGGAAGCAGCGGCGGACACTACAGAAGCCCCCTGCGCTAATATTTCTCCTGCCCCATGCAGATGGTTATGACAAAAGAGGAAAGGGGGGAAAAGGTGGTCAGAAACGGAAAAATTGCACGTGAAAATGGGGTTGACGGTTGTCCCTGCCCTATTTTGGCATTCGTCCCGGGACCACTACAGTCTGATAAAAACTTGCGTCTTCTGCGCCCAGACGCAAGTGCTATGTCGTCGATTGGGCCTTCCTGTGCAGCGGCGCATCTCTGGTTTTTGTTGGGGATGGTGCGGGGCATGTTTGACTCTTGCCTTCTCGTTTTTTTACACGGCGGTGGGAAGAAGGCAAGGGGTGTTTCTACAACAAAGCAAGCTTGCAGCTGGGCAGTGGTACTTTCCAGGGGACAAAACGTTTGAGACTTGGTCGTGCCTTCTGTGTCTACAGAAAAATAGAGGAATATAAAAACTAAGCACAAAATCCAAAATCCAAAATCCTAAAAAAAAAAAAAAAAAAAAAAAAAAAAAAAAAAAAAAAAAAAAAAAAAAAAAAAAAAAAAAAAAAAAAAAAAAAAAAAAAAAAAAAAAAACAGAAACGGCCAAGCACCGGCGATTGCACGTTGTACAGATAATGAAGGAGCGTTCCGTAAGGTCAACCAGGCGTGAGTGGTGGTTTAGGCTCTTTTGGGCAACAACAGCCAACATGAGCGACGAGCGACGGTGAGGAACGCAACGAAGACGGAAAGCGCGGGGCCGGACAGAGTGTGTGGCAACTCGACGGGGCCCTGGCTGTAAGTCGCACTTTCCTATTGGCCAATTCGCACTTTCCCAACAGTTTTTCTTAACTTTTTTTTCCACCTCAAAGTTCCAAATATGGAAGGAAACACTGGGGACGGCATGAGAAGGCTGATAAAGAAATGCATCATTTGGTCAAGAAATGAAGCAACGACAGGTTGTTCTGCTGATCATGTGAAAGCAAACCAAACATCGATTGCTTCTTTGCTGACTACTGAAGCTCAAGAAGAAGTAGCGACTCCCATGCCTTCGACAACGACGTGTTTTGGATGGCGCAGGGGACTGAGGAACGAGATACGGTGGAATGGTACTCTGCACTGGCACCTCTACTGCCGATGAAACATGGCGATTACGGAAGCCCGTTTCCCGTCAGCAATCTGATGCTCTGCCGTAATTCGATCTTTTTCACGACGCAATTTATCGAGTCTTCTGTGACAAAGGGCAGCCAAAGAACGTGTTTGTATCTGTAATTTCTGTCGCAAAACATGGGCAGACCGGGATCATGTTAACGGGAACCAAGGCGTGTTGGGTCGCGATTACCGTGCACGTCCAGCTCTTCCTGGCTCTGGAATGTTTCTCAGATCTCATAGAAGCAGGGTAGGAGCGACTGGAAAAATGCCAGTTGCTTCATCGAACCTGGTACGGCATTCATGGCCGGCCGTTGCTTCCCCAGTGTCACGAGCAGAAAGTCGCACCTTCTGTCACAGGACAAGCTCGCCTTGCTCCAAAGCTTGAGACAAACAAGACCAAAGCGCTCAACAAAAAACAGCTTCAACCTCCTAGTTCTGGCACCGATTTTCTCGGCCCCGTTCTACTTGCAGGTGAGCTGCAGAGGATAAACTTAAGAACAACGAAACGTTATCGACTTGGCACTTGAGAATTCGCCTCATCTAGCCGCCAGAACACCATCGGCGCTGGGGCAGGAAACGACGACTCCACTGCGTCCCTTGGACAGGCTTTTTTGTATAGACAATTGTGGCTCATTATCCCTTCCGGCGGTCGGTCACTGTTCATTACGGTTGGTTCAATTGCCAGACGGTCGCGCTTTCCTAAGGGCTTTTTACGACTTTGGACCTTTGCTCTTGCTCTTCCCGTTCTCTTTGTAAATAGCACATGCCGCTCGCTGCTTCCTCATCCTTCGTTCTTTCTTATTTGAATGTTGTTTTGGTTTCAGTCATTGTTGTCCTTCCTACCTTGTTGTCATATCTGTTTGGCTGTTGTTCTTCACTTAGCAGATCCAGCTCGCTCCCCCAAGTCCCCTCTTTTACTTCTCCCCCTCCCTTTTTGCAACAAACTCGCGAGACCGACCACATCCCACGTCGTGTGCCTCTTTTCAACCTTTGTCTGGCACGCTGGCATTCCCAGTCCTCGTCACTCTTCCTGCTTCATTTTATCCCTCTTCGTCTCAATACCACCGCCCTACATTGGCCCTCCTGAGTCTTTCTTCCTTTAGCCTCGCATTTCAAATACTCTGGCGCACAGACGTCCTCCTTTCCGTTTATTCCGTCTTGAATATTTTCTTGACTGCCCAGTTGCAATCCGTCGACATGGCTGCTTCACAGATTGCCGCGAAGCTCCCTAAGCTCTCATACTTCCGTCTTCCCCCCAGCTCTGAGCCGGCTTTCCTTCCACTACCACAGCCGGGCTCGCTGGCCTACAACCCTCCATTCAAGATCTCGGATAGCTTCTATGCGGCGGCTCTTGACGTCCGCGTGCCTCTAACCATCGCGGCCGTCTACGCTGTCACGGCCAAGCTGCTCAACAAGTACAACAAGTCCACCAACCGCCGCCCCTGGGCCATTAGCCAGACCAAGGCCTTCTTTGCCTTTGTTGTTGCTCACAATATATTCCTTGCCGTCTACTCTGCATGGACCTGGATCGGCATGGTCAACATGCTCCGCCGCACCCTCGCCAACCCCTTTGCCAACACCGGTGACCCGAGCACGAGCGGCTGGGCGGCGACCGTCGACAGCATTTGCCGGATGAGCGGTGCTCCTGGCCTGGGCAACGGACTTGTCTACGACGAAGCTTCTGGCATCTGGTTGACCCAGTCGAGCCCCATTTCGCCCGAGTTTGCTCTCACTCCTGACCGCAACCAGCCCGGCCGCATGTGGAACGAGGGTCTCGCTTTCTACGGCTGGCTGTTCTACCTCAGCAAGTTTTACGAGGTTCTCGACACTTTTATCATTCTTGCCAAGGGTAAATACAGCTCAACTCTTCAGACCTATCACCACGCCGGCGCCATGATGTGCATGTGGGCTGGGATGCGTTACATGAGCGCTCCTATCTGGATGTTTGTGTTTATGAATTCCTTCATCCACACCCTGATGGTACGTATTCTCTTCTTCCTTATCCATGCACTCTCTCTCGCCCTCTCACTCACTCTCGCTGTCTCACTCCTTCCCCTTACTGTTTTCACTTTCAAAGGCTAACAACCTCATAGTACAGCTACTTCACCTTCACGGCCTTCTCCGTCCGGGTTCCCAACAAGGTGAAGCGATCGCTGACTTCGGCTCAAATCACCCAATTCCTTGTCGGTGCCTCAGTCGCCATGTCTCACTCTTTCATCGGGTACACTGTTCCCGCCACCCAGGCGCCCGGCGATGACAGTGCTATCGTGGCTAGCCCCAACAGTGCGGCCAACTCCACCTCTCCCCTGGCCGGTCACGCTGCTCCGACGCCTCTCAAGGCCATATCATGCATTGCGACGTCTAGTGAGACATTTGCGATCTGGCTTAATGTTCTGTATCTCGCACCCCTGACGTACCTCTTCGTGAAATTCTTTGTCACGTCTTACCTCGCTCGCAGCAGTGCGGAGAGCACTCGCTCCGCAGTTAGCAAGGGCAAGGAAGGAGTTGATGGCACCATTGAGTCTAAGACACGCAAGTCGGCTGCTGCGTCTCCCAATGCGCCTGCCAGCCTTGTCGCCTCTATTGCTACGACCGAGGAAGAGGTTCGCCGTCGCCTAAGCAACGTCGGCAACCTTGCCGAGAAGGCTGGCTGGGACGCGGCTATTGGCCTCGAGAAGGAGGTCTACGGAGTCTCTGCCGAGGCCATTGACACAGACGACTCCCACGACAGCCCTGCCGCACCGGCACAGAGCAAGTCCAACAAGTCGAAGACCAAGCACAGCAAGTAATGGCCGCCACAGTAGACCAGCTGCGTTGATATGATCGAGAAGACTTGTTCGTCTCTCCTCATTTTATGTCTTTAAGGAGCCAGACGGACGTCCTAAGAATTGGCCAGATGATGAACGCCTGTAGTGATCTAACGACGGGAACCGGAGAGGTGTTGGACGGATAGAGAACAGAAGTTGAGAGTGTTGTGTTTTGCTTTCACAAAAGGAATATTTCATAGTCAAACCGGAGTTTGGAAGGGCGTCTTGTATTTTGGGGCCCCTATGGAAACATTGCGTAAAAGGCCATGCCTGCAACATCAGTCACTAAATTAAATTTGTATACGTCATTCGCTGCAAAGAAAATTGTGACTATACATGAAGTGCGAGGCAGTAAATTGTGTTGCACTCAAAGACCGTATTATTGGATATGCTCGTCCGTTTTGGTACACTGCGTCAGTATGGCATACAGCGGTACACCTATATACCGAAGATGTGTTCACGAGAAATGGATCAGAAGCTAATTGAAACTTTTGTTTTCATATTTGAGGATACTTTCCGAGGATCAGATAGACTACAATAAGACTTGATCCATCAAACCCTGTTGAGGCAAATTTGTGTCATTCCATGACCAGTTCTGTCACCCCTTTTTGTGGCTCTTTCAGCCCAAGTTGACCGTTGTACTCCGTTCTCCCTTTCCTTCGCCATCTCCGAATCCTTTCCGCCTAACAAGAATACAGAACAAGACGCCGGACAAACAGCCGAAATCGCATCAAGGACATTTTTGAAAGCATCAAAGACAAGGAGACCGAATAAAAAGCAGGGGAAGTAAGAAAATCAAAATCAAATAAAAGGACAGGATACTTGAACCCTTCGTTAAGAGAAACCTGCGAGAAGAGAAGACAAGAAAACAAATACACGAGAGATAAAAACAACAGATAGACAGATAGCCATTGCCCTTGAAAACGCCGCCAGAGTTAGATAAGAAAAATGGTGCTATGAGTAAAAGACGAGAGCCACGTCGGACGGGCTCTCGTATTTTTTGTCGAGCAATCAAGCAGGAGACATGCAGCCGTGGTGGGGATAAATAGGGGTAGGGGGTGGATAAAGCGAGAGAAAGGAAGTGGTTGGTGATGTCGTTGGATAAGGCTGGTTTGCTGCAAGAGGCATTGCGAAGCCCCACTGTCGTTGCCATTTCGTCTGCTTGTTCTCTTCACCAACCATGGCTCCCTAGAGACCGTATTTGCTCCACAACCACTCCATACCAGAAACAAAACAGGTTTGAGTCTAACCATACAAAGCAAGACGTCACCAGCGCCTTTACTTTTGTCCTCTTTCAATGCCTTTTGTCGACACCGACAGTTCCAGTCTACAGACGACTGAAATACAAACAAGATGGCGAAGGCAGGAGGGGTAAAAGAGAAAAAGAAACACAGGCGAACAGGTAACATTGTATCATGACGAGGAACCAGCGACGAAAAGACGATGAAAATTAAAAAAAAAATCAGAACATGAAGCCGACCAGAACGAGTTTGGAAAGGCAAAAGATAAAACAAAGGAAATGTTTGGTATCATCAAAAGGAGACGAGAGAAAACCCGTGATCGCACCTAGAGCGTATCTGTCATCTCCATATTCACTTGCCAAACTCGACCTCGCATCAAATGAGGGGGAGTTGTGTGGCAAGAACAACCCACTTAGTTCTTCTCCTCAGCCTTGGCCTTCTCGCCTTCCTCGGCGGGAGACTGGTTCTTGACGTACTCCTGGTAGACGCCAAGAGCCTCCTCGACCTTGGACTTCAGAGCAGCCTCGTCGTCAACCAGGTGCACCAGCTCCTGGTTCTCCATCTCCAGAAGCATACCAGTGATCTTGCCAGCAAGCTCGGGCTGCAGGGCTTGGATCTTGGGGAAGATGACCTCACCCAGAATCTGCTTCTGCTGCTGCGGGTTGTTGCCGACGTTGTTCAGCTGCGCCTGGAGCAGAGCAGCCTGGCTCAGTTCCGGGCCGGCAGCGCTGGGAGCCGCTACGTTCTGGCCACCGCGGCCACCCTGGGGGCCGTTGAAGCCGCCACGGCCACGGCCGCCGTTCTGACGGGTCGAGGGAGGGAAGCCAGGCAGGCCCGGGCCGCCTAGGTTGTTACCGTGAATGCCCGGGATGGGGCCACGGCCGCCAGCCGGAGCACCGCCGCGGCCAACGGTCTGCTGCACCTGCTGCATGGCAGCAATGTACTGGGCGTTGTTGGGGCCGTTGTTGAACGGAACGCCTGGGGGGAACTGGCCCGGCAGGTACATGTTAGGGGGGAGCTGCTGGGGAGGGATACCGCCACGGCCGCCCTGGGGGAAGCCACCGGGGCCGAACTGGCCAGGACGGCCGCCGGGAATGCCCATGCCACCCTGGGGGAAACCCATACCACGGCCACCAGTCTGGGGCAGGAAGCTCTGCTGCTGGTTGGGCTGGTAGAAGACCTGGGGCTGCATGTAGGACTGGGGCATACCGGCCACGGCAGCAGCCTGCTGCATACGCAAGGTGTTGCGGGCCTGGATGCTGGCTTCTAGTTGGCTCTTGCGAACCTCCTTCTTCTGCGCAATGGCAACGTACAGCGGCTTGCCGTTCACCATGCGCTGGTTCATCTCCGTAACAGCCTTGGTGGCATCGTCGGGGTTGCTGAAGCAAACGAAGCCGAAGCCCTTGCTCTTGCCGAGCTTTGGGCCCTTGGTGGCCTTGTCCTCAGTGGCGGTATCGCCCTCGGCAGCCTCCGTCTTGTCCTCGGCGGCCTCCTCCTCCTCTTTCTCGTCCTTGGCGGCCTCCTCCTCGCCCTCGGCCAGCGTCTCGCGCATGACCTTGGCAGAGGTGATGGGGCCGTACGGAGCAAACAGCTCACGGAGCTTCTCGTCGTCGACCTCGTCATCAAGGTTCTTGATGTACAGGTTGACGCCGACGTACTTGCTGGCCTTCTCCTGGCGAGCGGCCTCATAAGACTTGCGGAGTTCCTCCTCACGCTCGTGTTTCTTCTGAGCACGGCCAACGTACAGCTCCTGACCGTGGAATTCATGCTCGTTCAGCTCAGCCACCGCAGCGGCCGCAGCTTCGTGGGCAGTGAAGTTGATGAAGCCGAAACCACGGCTCTTGCCGGTCTCCTGGTCACGGGCAATGGTCGACGAGGTGACCGTGCCGAACTTCTCGAACAGCTCGCGGAACTCCTCATCGGTGACGTCAGGGTTCAGGTTCTTGATGTAGATGTTGGTGTAGTTGGCCTTCATCTCCTCAAACTTGCTCTGGCGGTCCTTCTTGGGGATGTGATGGCCGACGTACACCTTCTTCTCGTTCAGAAGCATGCCGTTAACGTTCTTGATGGCCTGCTGCGCGGCCTCATCGGTCTCGTAGTGCACGAAACCGTAGCCCTTGGAGGCACCGTGCTCGTCCTGGGCGACCTTGCAGCTCAGGATGTTGCCGAAAGCGGCAAACGTATCGTGCAGGGCCTTGTTGTCGATGGCAGCGTCGAGGTTCTTGATGAAGATGTTGCCCTGGCCGGTCTTGCGAAGGGCAGGGTCGCGCTGCGACCACATGATGCGGCAAGGGCGGTTCTTGATGAGGGTGTAGTTCAGCTCCTCGAGGGCCTTCTCGCCATCGGGGGTGCTGTTGTAGTTGACGTAGGCGTAGCCCAGCGAGCGGCGGGTCACAGCATCACGGCAAACGCGGATCGAGGCAACGGGGCCGATCTGCGAGAACAGCTCGAAGAGCATGGCCTCGGTGACGGACTCATCGAGCTCGCCAACATACAGTGAAGCAGAGGCCTGCTGATGAGCGGCCGCCGAGCTGGGGGTAGGGCCGGCAGCATCGAGGTCGGTGGCTTCACCGACGCTGGTGTTGATGGCGGGAGCGGCCTTGTCGCCACCGTTGAGGGAGGTGTTGTTGAGCTCGTTGGCGAGCTGGTCGACCGAAGCAGAGGGAGCAGCCATTTTGACGGTTTGGATGAGTGGAAAAGGAGAGTCTGCGTACGTGCAAAGATATGTTTGTTAGCTATGGTGTCTAGTATCAAGACGAATGTAGTCGAGGATCTTTGGATGCATGCACCACGTCGTGGCAAACTGGGAGATGCGAAAAGGATCGTTGAAACGGCAGACGACGGGGACGGAAAAGTGCCTGCGTGGCGAACAAAGAGCCAAAAATGGCACCAGACAAAGGCTGTTGGAGAGGAGCAGTGCCGCGTACCTGTTAAGAGAGAATCGAAATGTAGTGCAAGGACTGTTTTCTGGTCTTGGGAGACTTGAGTTTGACAATTCCGTTCGGCTGGCGAGATGGAATATCGTGATTTTTTTTTTTGGTTTCCGTGGAAATTAGCTTGACGGAAGTTGGTTTGGATTTTGGATTTTTGAACGATTTTCAATTTTTTTTGTGATTTGAGCAGTGAAATGCAGTGTTGAGAACAGAAATCAAGTACGGTGAAGTACTGTCAAATCGTGTTCTCTTTTGATTGTGGGCGTTTGGGTTTTTGAAGGTGGTTGACGAGGGAGAAAGGAAGAGGAGAGGGGGAGAGAGAATTTCGTCGTCGCGCTTTTAGTTTTAGGTATCTCAATTTTTTTTTCACTTAATTTTTTTCTGCCCTGCCCATTCATCTCAGCGCAGAAATTGGCTTGTGTAGGCTTATGTAATGTTTGTTGTGGAGCTACGAAATGAGGGTTGGTTGGGAAAGAACCGCTAGGCGGTGTGGCAGGTCACCATCACAACTCCCATCCCAGCGATATCATAGCACATATATGGCCACGTGACTGATACTCGCCATCGTTCTTTCCTTCCAGAAGCAACAAGAAAGGAGGCGGGAAGGCGCAACCGGAAATGTTTCTTGTTTATGTTGCTTCCTATTTATGACAAAGAGGGCCTTGGGAAACAGCTCTCACGGGTTCATCGCTCTTGCAGCCAGGTTAAATTAGCAGTGCTGGTCTTTTGTGCTGCCCGTTTTGATGAAGAAGGCACGGAGTGGCCGGCATTGTGCCCCCACCGTCTCACTTCTTATTTCAACGGCTAGTTCTTGTTTACGAGCCAACAGTCTCTCCTTCCTTACGGCCGTCCGTCTCCTTCGTTCCTGCTACAGAAAAGCTCATCGCTTCCGAAGAGAAGGAACATTGCACAGCACAAATATGCCATGAGGAAGGTACGACGATGTGGGATCCCGCCGATGTATTACAAGGAAACTGCGCTCCGTGCAACCAACGTCGTAGGAAAAGCTCTTTCAAATTAGCGAGGCAAGAACATTCGCCGCCCTTTCTCTTGCTTCGCCTCGTGGAGGCAACAAGGCTGGCCGCACATACGGAAAGTGCCAATTCCCTACTCCCTTCCAGGTAACGTTCACTAGAAAGCGCTGGCCTGGGCGACACATCAGCTTAGCGCCTCCTGACTAACGCTGAACCTCTCACTTGAGGCTGGTGAACTTTCTAGAACGCGACAGGCAATTCTTACCTATCAGGGACAAGTGGGTGCCAGCCGCAGGTTCCCGCAGTTAGGACCACCCTGCCTTTTGCCTGCCTGGCCCGTAAAGTACCAAGTGCCAGGGCGGCTTTATCTGCCTAACATAACATCAGGTAGTCGCTTCCCGTTTTGTCAACCCGTGCCTCCTTCCAAAGTAATCAGTACTCCTCTTCTCAACCTCGACATTCTCACATTGCAGTGACAAATCGACTCCTACAAATTTCGCTGCTCTGTAGGATAGCATTACATCTTCGACAGCGCTCGAGGACGCCTCTACGACTCCTCGTCGCTCCGGTCCGAACTGACATATCGTTCGCGAGCTAGGACCCCGCGCTCGCACCATCTTTCAGCCCTGACGGTGGCTGCAAACGAGCTGCAGTGTTTCTTGATCGTCAAAACACGCAAGAAAACAAGCCGCAGCAGCCATGTTCCCGACATTCTCTGGAAACTCCAGGCGGCTACGAAACGTTAACCTCAGCGGCCAGAGGCACACTAACCCGTTCACAGCGCACTCGCTATCTCCGGGGACCGGCTCTGGTGCTTCCAAAACCGTTGCAGATGCCCAGGCCGGCCGCCGGCAACGCCAACAGGAACGCGAGGAGCTCAAGGCCGCACGATCGATACAGCGAACATGGCGTGGCCATCGAGCAAGACGGCAGGTGAAAGCCGGGCGGCGGCAAGCTCTGACTGAGCTGTTTGACTTGTCGACCTCCGTGACGTCCGAGGAGCGGATCCCACGAGCCTTCCCACTCCTACTCTCGTCCTTTAACGTTCGAGAGGAGGGCGACTTGCAGCTGCTTTTCTTGTTTGCCAATGATCTGGCACAGACAGACTATGCAGCTCTCACAAACGGGCAGCTGCCACAGGCAAGGCTCTGGCACCTTGTGCACATCCTCGTGTTGGCATTGGGCCAAGACCAGTACGTTGCGGCAGTTCCCCATCCACTCTCACAACGGGCCCTGTTCTGTTTACTAAATATTCGTCCTTACAGAGCGCAAAAAGCATCCTCACAGTCTCTCTTCGACCTTCTTATCCGCATCGTCCAGTTGCGACCACATGCCCTCCTCAACAGCCTCAAAGCCTACTACAAAATGCTCGCCAAATTCTATTGCATGGATGCGGCTGCCCTGGGCGAAAACACGGCGTCCTATCTACAAAAATCTCTTTTAGTACCTTTGTTGGCTGCTGATTCAACACCGGAAGCATTTACCCAACGAGCCTACCTCGAGTTAGCGGCGTCTTTCCTTACACAACCCATTGTTCTCTTGAAAAACACTGTCGCCTCCCTCTCTCAACACATCAGCCTCGATGTCCTATCCCAAGCTGTGATGGATATTTATGAGACCGCAACAAATAAACCAAGCCGCAGCGCCGACGAGTTGCTTTGGCTTCTTGCCCACGTTGTTGATTTTCAGAGGCGGCTGATCGGGGCGAGTCAGGGCTCGCCTCTGTACCTCCGAGCCATCTACACACAGCTTTCGTTCCTGAATGGCGACGTGCGGTTGCAGTTCGCCAGTGGCCACATGTCGGAAGATAAAACACCCCAGGAAGAGTACCTGGCCACCCAGATCCGGTCCTTGGTCAATAAGGAGGAGATTACAAAGCTCCTTGAGCGGTTCACGGCCAGTCAAGCGAGCTCTTCGGGCCAAGACTATGCAAGTCTCCTCGCCGGATATGCTATTGTACTCATTCGGTGCTTTCCAGACAAGGGAGACGACATTCGCATGCAGTTCTTCTTGGCCGATCTTCCGACAAAGTCTGGGCCCGTGCCAGCCGTACGCTTCTTCTGGGAAGCGTCCAGTGCCACTTCACTTTTCGGTCAAGTGCTCAAGTCTCCGAAAACAACCTTGGACTATTTATTGCAGCGGAAACGCTCTCGCACGGTCGCGATGACGACGCCAACATCGCAAATCGAGTCGACATGGGATCGAGAGTGGCGCACTGTGCTTTTGTTCCTCGAGCTCTACACGTTTGTGTTGAGACTCACAGACGATGACGACTTCTTCTCTGGATTTTCTAACCTGTCTCCTTTCAGAGAGACTGAGAAGCAGCCTGGCTCGCGTCTCCGGTCTTCGGCGTTGTCCCTTGATGCGCTTAAGAGTCTGACTTTGTTCCTGAAGAATCTGTCCTTCACACTTTTGTACAACGCATCAGATCTGCTGAACAATGATTCTTCGGATACTGTCTTCCAGCCATCTTATTCCACCAAATCCAAGCGCTCTGATGAGGTCGGCAATTACTTTGTCGTGCCGGGCCTGGAATTTCGTATGTTCAAGACCATTGTGACGACGGCGATCCAAATGCTGTACGAGCGCGACTCTCGGCGCCAGTTTCTCCCACCTGGCCACTGGCACATGACCTCGCATTTCGATATGGCACAGTTTGTACCGGCTGTCGTTACCGAGGAGCAGAGACAGCACGACCTACAGCATGCGGGTGATGGCAGCGGGAATGAGGACGTGGACATGGACGACGACGATAGTGAAGACGACAACATGGAAGAGCACACCCACACGGCGACGTCCCGCACATTTGCACGCACATCCCGATACGCGATGCTGGAGAGAATGCGGCGCCAGCGCGAAAAATCGACGCGCGAGCGGCAGCTGGCGACGATTGGACCGAAACTTGAAATTTTGCGAAACATGCCGTACATCCTTCCGTTCGAGGCGCGTGTGCGGATCTTCCGGGAATTTGTCCAGCTCGACAAATTTCGGAGGCGGGAGGGATTCACCGATCCCGATTCGTGGCGTGCCCACATAATGAACCAGCACGGTGGCTGGGGCGAAAATAGCCCCGCGCGGGATATCGTTGCGCGCCATAGTGGACGAATTCATCGAGATGCGATCTTCGAATCGGCCTTGCAAGATTTCTGGGAGCTTGGCGAAGGTCTGAAGGAGCCTATCCAGATCACGTTTATTGACGAGTACGGCAACGAAGAGGCCGGCATTGATGGTGGTGGCGTGACGAAGGAATTTCTCACTTGTGCCCTTATGCAGGTGCTTTCTCAACAAGACGAAATTTTCTCTGCAAACAAGGAGAACGCAATCTATCCCAACCCGACGAGGCTTGACCAGCTGAAGGTGTGGATGCCGAAGCATGGCCTCACGGAGGGGACGGAAGGTTGGGACGACAGGGTTGCATACCTGTTGCGCACCTACGAGTTCATTGGACGGATGATTGGCAAGTGCTTGTACGAGGGCATCCTTATTGACTTTGTGTTTGCGGGATTCTTCTTGTCGAAGTGGACCCTATCAGCGACGGACTCGGTGTACCGGGCCAACATCAACGACCTGCGCGAGATGGACGAGCAGCTGTACGAGGGTATGCTGAAGCTGAAGAACTACGACGGCGACGTGGCCGACCTGGACCTAGACTTTACGATCGAGGACCAGGTCTCCAGCAACAACGAGCGGCTGCAGACGGAGACGCGCAACCTCGTGCCCAACGGCGACAAGCTGCGTGTGACCAACGAGAACCGCCCGCTGTATATTTCCTACGTGGCGCGGCACCGGCTCATGGCGCAGCCGTACCTGGTGACCAAGGCGTTTCTGCGCGGTCTGGGCACGATTATTGACCCGGTTTGGCTACGCATGTTCAACCAGAACGAGCTCCAGCGGCTCGTGGGCGGCGACTCGTCCGAGATTGACGTGGACGATCTGCGGCGCAACACAATCTACGGCGGCCTCTATGTCATCGGCGACGACCACGAGGAGCACCCGACGGTCAAGCTCTTTTGGGACGTGGTACAGTCGCTGCCGGATGACGACCGGCGGTTGCTGCTCAAGTATGTGACATCGACGCCGCGCGCGCCGCTGTTGGGATTCTCGCAGCTCAGCCCCAAGTTCAGCATTCGCGACGGGGGTAACGATGAGGCGCGGCTGCCGAGCACGAGCACGTGTGTTAACCTGTTGAAGCTGCCACGGTACTCGACGGAGGAGACGCTGCGGGACAAGTTGCTATATGCGATCCGGTCGAACGCGCGGTTCGATCTGAGCTGAGGTGAGCGTTGGGTTGCTATTGAGACGGTGTGGACTTTAGTATGACTATGTCGCTTGACGAATGCTATGTTTTATGTTCTGGCATCGTCCATGTCTTGTTTTCTATCTCTGTGGTTATTTTTCGTTTCCCTTTACCTTCGTGTCTTATGTCGTTTGCCATTTTGCCACTTTGTCAATTGTTACCGCAAACGTGTGGAGCGAGTTTGCCGCCATCGACATAGCGACTGCATCTAAATCTATATCATGTTAATAAATAAAAATTAAAACAGGCATGGTGCGTTGTTTTGTTATATGAACGTGAGGATGCAAACAGATATTGGAGGCGGAAAGGCATTACGAAGTACATTTGTCTTTGGCACTGTACTTTAATAAGCCAAGACACTTCCCATGAGACTTTATCCGGCGGGTGCGATGAGAGCTGTGCAGGGCAGCTACCAAAAGTTGATTGCAGGGTGCTTATAGTGGGCCCAGGTAGTGTGGTATGGGGGGGCGCCCCGGTATGGGGCACTCCGACTTGTAGCTTTGGCGATCAGCCAAAAGACATTCGAAATTCAACATGACGGACCGGGTTCTTTTCCATTTTCCACACCGGGAATAATGACGACGGTATACGACATTTCGCAGTCGTGAGGCGTTTCCATGGGTTTTGATACGAGCCAGACAACAACCGTTCGCACCTGCCTTGAATCGCCCTATCGCGACTGCCTTGGGTTGCATTCGCCGCTGTCTGCGCTATGGTTTTCACGTGAAAGGGGCTAAAGGAGAGACGACACACGATCCATTTGGACAGGCACCCCAAAGACGCGTCCGCGGTCGACGGCGTACGACAAAAGAGACGCAGAGGATCTCGCCAATTGAGAACATGGTTCGGCTCGGACGAATCATCGGCGTGGCTGCAGCGGTTGCAGCGGCTGTGGCGCCAGTCTCTGCGCGACCGTCCGGCGACGCCAGCTATGACAGCCATGGCAGCGACGGCAGACAGTCGAAAAGGGACGGGGCCGATACCGTCGGCTGTCCCGACTACACTTCGCACGCCACCAGCCGCGACCACCAGCCTTTTTCGGGCGGCCGCTTCAACCTGCCGTACCAGCGGCCGGCGCCCGAGTGCAGGCGGTTCACGGCGCCGGAGGTGGAAGATACGATTGACGCGATGCGCAAGCTCGTGCGCGACCCGGACCTGTTTCGGCTGTTTGAGAACTGCTTTCCCAATACGCTCGACACGGCGATTGCATGGCACGGTGTCGGAGCCGGCACGATGTACGAGGAGCTGACGTTTGTGACGACGGGCGACATCAACGCCATGTGGCTGCGGGACAGTGCGAACCAGCTGCAGTCGTATCGGTCGCTGCTGCGGCCAAAGGGCAAGAAGGGCAAGAAGGACAAGAAGGACACAAAAGACGACGAGGGGCTGTCAACACTTGCCTCCCTCTTCCGCGGCACGATCAACCTGCAGGCACGCTACATCCAGAACTCGCCGCACTGCAACGCCTTCCGGCCGCCGGTCGAGAGCGGCCTGACGGTGACGGGCGGGTTCGGCGGCGGCGACATTGTGTACCCGCCCGTGGCGCACGACGTGGTGTTTGAGTGCAAGTACGAGCTGGACTCGCTGGCGGCGTTTTTGCAGCTGTCGTACGACTACTACGCGGCGACCGACGACGGTGCCTTTTTCGGCAAGGTGTACCACAAAGACGGCGATGACGGCGACGACAGCGAGTTCCGCAGCACGTGGGTGCTTGCCGTCGAGGCCATCATGGCGACGGCCGAGGAAATGACCAAAGGCACGTACGGCCCCGACGGGCGGCCGCAGTTCTCGCCGTACCAGTTCCAGCGGCCGACAAGCGTCGCCACGGAGACGCTGCCTAACGGCGGTGCCGGTCCGCCGGTGCAAGGCGGCACGGGCATGGTGCGCAGCGCGTTCCGGCCGTCGGACGACGCCTGCACGCACCAGCTGTTTGTGCCGGCCAACATGATGCTGGCGCGCTATCTGGCGGCGTGTGCGCCCATCATGGCAAAGCTGGGCCGCAGCCGGCCCCCGGCCAAGACTGATTCGTTGCGGGAAAGCCCCCTGGTGGACGCTGCTGCCGTTGCCGACGACGACTACAGCAACTACCGGCAGGGCCACCGCTCGCGCTACTTCCACGAGCTTGCGCTGCGCATGACCAACTTTGCTGCGGCAATTCGTGTCGGCATCGAGCGCCACAGCCGCGTGTCCCACCCGGTCTATGGCGACGTCTACGCCTACGAAGTCGACGGGTTTGGCTCGCACAACCTGATGGACGACGCCAACATTCCGTCCCTGCTCAGCGCCCCCCTCCTGGGCTACGTCGACCGCCACGACCCCGTCTACCGCAACACGCGCCGCCTCGTCCTGAGCCGCGCCAACCCTTACTATATGACGGGCCCCGTCCTCAACGGCACCGGCGGGCCCCATGTCGGCACGGGCATGGCCTGGCCCATGAGCTTGGTGGTGCAGATCATGACGACCGACGACGACTACGAAATCGTGGCGGCGCTGCGGCAGCTGGTGTCGTCGACCGACGGCCTGGGCCTGATGCACGAGTCGGTCAGCAGCCACGACGAGAGCGCATGGACGCGCCAATGGTTCTCCTGGGCTAACGGCCTGTTTGGCCAGATGCTGCTCGACCTGCGGGACCGCAAACCGCATCTGCTGGCAACGAGTTTTCAATAGTGAAGTGTTGTGGGTTCAAGCTTCAAGACGGTGACACATAGCATGAGAGGCAGAGATTTTTGGGCACAAATTGCTGAGAAGCAAAGGCGTTTGGCGTTATGACGGATTTATTTTACTATGGGAGAAGCCCCATCCGTCTGGGGTAAGAATTACTGCGCTGTTATTTAAGGCAGCTAGCTACAATACCAATTATTATCAGACCTTATGTGTGTGGGGTAGTTACGATTGACGGCAGCAGCCAATTCAGCCGAGAGAAGACAGCTTAAATTGCATGTGTTCTCCAATGTTTCTTTGCTTGCTGTCATTACCATTAGACAGCCACAGTGTATTACCGCATCGCAGCCGTCTTTCCGCCCCTATAGCGGTCGATTTACGGTTGATTTAAGCTTGCACCCCTGCACCGCTAGTGATGGCACATGGGCTAGAAGTGGAAAGAGCGGACAACTTTAAAGGAAGGAGCAATAGAGCTAAACTATGAAATGCGTGTGAAGCTGAAAGGCGATGAAAAATGGGGGGACGAGACGAAAGGAAAAGAAGAGACACGATATTTGAACAACAACACGACACACAGGTCAAACAGGAACCAGGCAGAACAACTCACGAACAGGGTCACACTGTCGGACAGTCGGCAAGAGAGCGTCTTGGCGGTCGAACAGCCCGTTGCAGATTGCACTAGGATGTCGTCCATAAGCCAGGAGGTCTGACGCCGTAAGAGACCGAGAACTGTGGGGAGAGCTGCACAATTCATGTTTGTCGTAGAAGGACTTTTATGTCTCCAGGAGCTCCAGGCCGTCTGGGGTCACTTGCCGCTTGCCGAGAGGTGGCATTCCCGAAGAGACACCAGTTCCAACGTCTCTAAGTGCTCTCATCGAATGGTTCCCCGTGCAAGTCCCTCGCCTCCGTCCTTGTTCTCTTGTATACCGTCCGGAATCGAGAAACAGCTGTCCTTTCCAGACCGCTTGCGCACGTTTATTGCCAAGCTTTCGTCGGTTCTTGTCACCGTTGAATTTCATTTCATTTATAGTATTGCATTCTTACGTCCTTCCCTTTATTCTTCCATCGCCGGTGTCCCTCGCGCTTTCCTTCCTTTTCCTCTTGTCCTCCCTCGCTCTTTCTTCTGCTTTTCCTCTTGCCCCGTGTTTGCGTTGTCGTCTTTCGCTCCTTCCTCGAGTGCGTCACTGTCCCACACTCCACGATCTCCACTCCTCGCTGCTCACTCCTTCCCGGCCACGTCGTATGACCGCCTCCCTTGTCTCACCCCAAGACATGCCCGTGTGAACCAGAACCTCTCTTCGCTCGCTTCCACCTCTCTCCCGCCCCATCGAGGGCATGTCGACGGCGGTGTCGTGGGAGCAAGACACCACGCACTAGACGCCCACCAGCGACATAGACCGACTGTCAATCGCCAGCATGTCGTTTATCCGGGTCTTTGGCCGGCGCCGCAGCCGACTCGGCATGCTCGTGCTCTTTGCCTTTTGCGTGCTGATGCTGCTTCCGACGCCTCGACACGAGCTTGGCAACGCCCTTTACTTCGTCCTCTTCTCGCCGTCCAGCCACCTGCCGCTGTCGACGTTCTCCTCGTCGTTTCAAGGCTCGTCGTCTTCCTTTGACGTCATCCGCTATATCAACCCGCTCATCGGCACCGTCAATGGCGGCCACGTCTTCCCCGGCGCCACTTTGCCCTATGGCATGGCCAAGGCCGTCGCCGACACCAACAGTCCGGCCGAGAATGCTGCCGGTTTCGTATCCGACTACAGCGAGATTACTGGCTTCTCGCACCTGCACGACTCGGGCACCGGTGGCAGCCCGTCCATGGGCCAGTTCCCCATCTTCGTGCACCCCGGCTGCCCACAAAACGACTACAGCAAGTGTGAGTTCCCGTCGTTTCGGCGCGCCGTTCATCGCCGCAACAACACCGCCCGCGCCAGCCCCGGGTACTTTGCCATTGAGCTCAACAACTCGGTCAGCGCCGAGATGACGGCCACACAGCATGCGGCGCTGTATCGGTTTTCCTTTCCGGATGCTGTGGCAGCCGATGTGGCGGCTGCCAAGTCACCCAGAACCCCCAGAACCCCCAGCGCACCCACATCGCCTCCGTCACCCCTCCAACTGTGGTGCGGCGATGCCTACGTGCCGTATAGCCCACTGGTCTTGATCGACCTGTCGGACCTGGGCAACTCGCGCACAGGTGGCGGCATCCAGGTCTACCCCGACGGCCGCATCATCGGCGACGGCCGCTACCAGCCGTCCTTTGGCATGGGCCAGTACTCGGCCTTTTTCTGTGCTGACTTCCGCGGTGCTGCGATACGTAAGACGGGCGCCTTTGCCGGCACACGTGTCTCAGACGCCGTCAACTTTATCGGCAATTTGGGAGAGGACTATTTTCGCGATCCCCGGGGCGCTGCTGGTGCCTGGATCCAGTTCGAGCCACCAGCTGCCGGTTCCGACCACACCATCACGGCCCGCGTCGGCGTGTCGTTTATTTCGACAGACCAGGCCTGTGCCAATGCCGAGGCCGAGATCCCAGACTGGGACTTTGACGGCACGGTCCACGCTGCCCAAAACGCCTGGCGCGACAAGCTGTCGCCCATCCGGGTCGACGCCACCGGTGTGTCCTCGGCCATGCAGACCACGTTTTGGTCCGGTCTCTACCGCTCGCTTCTCTCGCCGCAAAACTACACGGGTGAGAACCAAAAATGGGACTCGGACGAGCCCTACTTCGATTCCTTCTACTGCATCTGGGACTCGTTCCGCGCCCAGCATCCGCTGCTTACCATCATCGATCCCCCCGCGCAGACGGAAATGGTGCGGGCCCTGCTCGACATTTTCCGACATGACGGCAAGCTACCTGACTGCCGTATGAGCTTTTGTAAGGGCTACACACAAGGCGGATCCAATGCCGACGTTGTCGTGGCCGATGCCTTTGTCAAGAACCTGACAGAAGGCATCGACTGGGCAACGGCCTATGCTGCGGTAGTGTCGGATGCGGAGGTCGAACCGGGCTTCTGGGGTGTCGAGGGCCGCGGCAGCCTCGAGAGCTACCACGCTCTGGGCTTCATTCCCTGGAACGACAACGACGTCAACGGCACGGGGCCGATGAGCCGCAGCATTTCACGGTTGGTCGAGTACGCCTACGACGATTTCGTAATTTCCGAACTGGCCAAGGGGCTACAATCCTTGGGCGGGGTCAAGAGTACCATCACGCCGACGGACCAACAAACGCTTGTCCAGACAACGTCGGCTGCGTTCAGTTTCACCCCATCCCGCTTGGCCGTAGACGCCGACAAGTACCATGGCCGTGGCGCCAACTGGCGCAACATTTGGAACGCCGAGCAGCGCGACCTATACCGCGATGCGCAGGACGAGATCGTACAGAGTGACTTTGTCGGCTTTTTGCAGCCACGCCTCTTGAACGGCTCCTGGCGCTACCACAACACGCGCCGCTGCAGCCCCGTCTATGACATGCACAGCTGTTACTACGATACGGCCTACGAGACCTACGAGGGCAGCCCGTGGCTGTACTCATTTTACGCTCCGCAGGACATGCGCACGCTCGTGCGCCTCATGGGCGGGCCCGCCACATTCGCACGCCGCCTGCATTATTTCCACGAGTCGGGCATTGCCTACATGGGCAACGAGCAGACGTTCCTGCCCGTCTTCCAGTTCCACTACGCCGGCCGGCCCGCCCTCAGCAGCTACTGGGCCCACCGCTACATCCCCTCTCTCTTCAATGCCACCGTCAATGGCATCCCCGGCAACGACGACTGCGCCATGGGCGCCTTTTCAGCGTTTGTGTACATGGGCTTCTTCCCGGTGGCCGGCCAGAACGTGTACCTATTGACGCCGCCCTTCTTCCGCGAGGTCCGCTTGCGCGCACGCAACGGCCGCGACGCCGTGTTCCGCGTGCTCAACTTTGACTCGACGTACACCAGCAAATACATTCAGAGCGCGACACTCGACGGCAAACCGTATACGCGCAACTGGATTACGCACGACATCTTTTTGACGGGCGGCGTACTCGAATACGTCGTGGGGCCCGAGGAGAGTGCCTGGGGTACGCACGACGAGGACTTGCCGCCAAGTTATTACGAGGGTGATTAAGTGGCGGTGAACATGAACAAAAGACAACGGGAGTGAACGATGTCGTCAATGATACCATATATCGCATATTTTGCTATTTATTTTATATTTTGTTTCTTTGAATGCCCCCAAACAATCAAAAATTATGTAATACAATGAGCGAAGAAACATATCCAAATGCAGCGCTCAAAAGTCTGGTATGGCCAGCTCATCCTCTTCTGCGTCCTCTTCCTCTTTTTCATCATCCTCTTCATCTTCTTCCTCGTCGTCCTCCTCGGCCTCGTCCCCTTCGCCTTCTTCGCTGTCTGAATCATCGCCCGGGTCCGGCCGGACAATGCGGTTCAGAAGTGTCACAAAGGGCGTCAGAGCACTCAGTATCTCAATGAGATGGTCTTGCCCATCGGGATCCGTAAACATGCTGTCAGGAATCTTCTTGTGCATCGTGAAATTGCGCAGTTTCAAGAGCTCAATGTCCCGGTGGTCGGCACTATAGCCCATCGGCTTCGTCTTGAGAGCGCCGTCCGCGTTGCTCTTGGCAAATGCCCTCTTGATGGCCTTTTCGTTGGCTTTGCCCGTCGCCACGCCCGCGCCGCCCCTGAGCCACGTCTTCCGCAGCGTCTCGTCCTCCACAAGCACACGCCGCCACCAACGGGGCCGCTCATCAATGCTCGCCCGCAGCAGGCGTAGCGAGTCGTTGTCTGGGTGCCACAGGCCGCCGCCGGCAAAGCACGAGCCCGGTTCGCAGTGCACATAGTAGCACGCATACGGACCCTTTTTCCCCGTGCGCGACCACGCCGCCGAGAAGTGCGGCTTGTAGGGCCGCTGGTCTTTGCTGAACCGCACGTCCCGGTAGATGCGGAAAACGACATCCTTGGCCGGCAGTTCGGGGATGGTCTCGTCGGCGTCGGACGCCAGGCGGAGGCCGAGCGTGTCGACAAACGAGAGCCAGTCCTTTTGGGCACGCCGGAACTCGGCGTCGTTGCCCTTGAGCCACTCGCGGCGGTTGTTGGCCTTTAGGTCCTTGAGGAAATCCATCGTCACGAAGTGGACGCGTTCGTCGACGTAATCGATGCCGCCGAGGTCGCGCAGCTTCTTGTGCGGGACGAAGGTGACTTTGGGAGCGGCATCCGAGTCGGAGTCAGAGTCAGCGTCGCCTTGCTTGTACCTGCCGGCAGGTCCGCCCTTCTTCGCACTCTTTCGATCTCCGCCGTCATCCTCATCGTCATCAGCGTCACCATCGTTGTCGTCGCCATCCTCTTCATCGCTATCGTCTTCGTCCTCTTTGTACGAATCGGCATCGCTGTCGCCGCTGTCATCAACCTGTCGACGCGCTCCATTCCGTCTTCTGGCAGACGAAGCAGTTGTCTTGGCGCGCTTTCCTGGCCGCTCATCCATATCGGCGTCCGAGTCGTCGCCTTCAAAGTACTGGCTCTTTTGGCCCGAGAGGCTGATGCGCGTCGACCGTCGGCGACCTGACGGCTCGGGCGTGGGAGGTGCCTGTCGCTTGGGTGGCATTTTCGCAGGAAGGGGAGCAAGAAATGAACAGATGTGATAGCTTAATGATAAATGATGGTTGATAATAATGGAGAGAGTGGCTCCAGATGGTGGACGCCGTCGTCGTCAATGGGAAAGTCGCGAAGGACGCCTCCTCGATCCTCGGACAGCTAATGGACGCGACAAATCGCAACGCTAGTCCATCTTGGGTTGCACAATTGAACACGCTATCACGTGTTCAATTAAACATGGTGTTTCTCCAAAAATCTGGCGGGACATTTTCTATTGGGCAGGGTGCAGTTTCCTGGGCGTTCCCCACCAACCTTACAGGGCATCTCCCCCGCGCTTTGAAACGGCTTGCCCTCTCCGGATGTCGCTTCCAGCGGCTCCTGGTGTTCCTACAGCGCAGTTTCGGGACACCAGATACGTCGCATTAGCGCTTGACCTTCGATCCACAGGGCCAGACTAGCACCGTCTAACATCACATCGAACACGTTACATGGGGCCGTTTTCGTTGGTGGGCAAGATCCAACTGGCACCAGCCCTTCCACGCCTGTAGCACCTTTTCGGATGCTGCATGTAACAATCAACTTTGCCCACCACGAGGGGCCAACACTGTGTACCTTGCCTCATACCAAAAGTATCGTGTTATCTTGGACCGACTTAGTTGGAGTCAGCAAGCGGAGACGCTGGCACCACAAGACAGAAAAACAAGGAAAGCAGAGGAGAGCAAAGAGGGGAAAGCCTCGGAAACGATACGAAGTAGACCTTGTATCATCCAACGGATAATATTCTCGAAAGCATAAAGACGAAGCCAGTCGCTTCTCCAGACCCCAGACTTTCACGTCTCCGCAAAGCAAAAGATCCAACGATACACACGCAAATACAAACAAAACAACCAACACCCAGCCGCTCACCATGACCGTCACCGAAGACCCCTACCTCACCAGCCTCAAGGCCGACGGCTTCGTCGTCGTCCGCAACGTCGTCAGCGGCGACGCCCTCAAGGCCCTCCAGGACGCCGCCATCCGTACCGCCAACAAGGCCCGCGCCGGCGACTGGCCGCACGTGCGCACCGTCGGCAAGCAGTTCCCGCCCTGGGACCGGTGGGACCGGGCAGCGGCCGAAAAGGCCAAGGCGAGCAACGGCGTCGACCAGCCGGGCATCTGGGGCGTGCAGCACCTGATGCGCCCCGAGATGGGCGCCCAGGACGCCGGCATCTTTACGCAGTCGTACTTTGCGCAGGACGGCGTGCTCGACGTGGCGAAGCGTGTGCTGGCGTGCGGCGACGACGAGCTGGTCATGGAGCTGTACAACATGCTGGTGCGGCCCGACTACAAGGACTATGAGCTGCGGTGGCACCGGGACGACATTGGCCCGGACGCGACGCCGGCCGAGGAGATGGAGCGGCTGCGGGCGCCCGCGTTCCATGCGCAGTGGAACCTGGCGCTGTGGGACGACGCCAGCTTGATTGTGGTGCCCGGGTCGCACAAGCGGGCGCGCACCGAGGGCGAGCGCGCGGCCGATCCGTACCAGGCGACGCTGCCGTGCGACGAGGCGGCAGGCCACCGTCCCCAGCTCACCGTGCAGCTGGGCCCGGGCGACGCCGTGTTCTATAACAACAACATTCTGCATCGGGGCGTGTACCAGACGGCTGTGGAGCGCACGACGCTGCACGGGTCGGTAGGCCATGTGGGCGGCAACGCACTGCGGGCGCGCAACGTGCTGCAGCACGGCGTGGGCGACTGGGTGGAGCGGTGCGACTTCAGCGTGCTGACGGAGACGGAGCGGGCGCGAGCCGAAGGCATGCGTGCGCGGCTGATCAAGATGGGCCGCGAGAGTGGTCCGGTCGGCTACTCGTTGAAGGATTAGGTCGGGCACGGACTGTGTGTGGGTGTTTTTCATGATAATGAGTAAGGAGTAAGATTGATCTCAAGATGACATGCAAATAAACGTAAAACAAAAGAAACGAAAAGGGGTCCAAATCCAAGTGAGTGAAAAGAACATAAAATAAAAGAAAAAGAAACGAATAAAGCAGGTCCAAACGCTATCCCAAGTAACCACCCAAAAATCAAGCCATCCAAATTAATACCAAAGCCATCTTAAATCATCCAAGAACGCCAAATAGACAGTCATCGCCTTTTCAAGAGCTACGCTGGTTCAGCTCGCCTAGCTCTGGAACAGAGCAATGGTGTCCGGGTAGACATTTTTATTGTCGGCCGCGCTCGCCAGCGACGTACCATCCCTGTCGAGCATGCTCGTGACGCCAATGGTGTTGAGGTTGTAAATGTTGACTGCTGGCGAGCTGCCCTCGATCGAGGTGATGCGCGCCTGACACGAGCGGCCGGGGATGCAGGTTTGGCCGTAGTTGCTAAAGAACGAGTAGAGGCCGGCGCCGTACACGAGAATCGTGTCCGAGTCCAAAACGCGTAGACCCCAGGCCAAAGCACAGGTGGCATCCGCGGCATCGCAGGCCGAAAAGTCCGGGTCGTTGTAGGTCGCATTGGCCTCGAACGGTGTCGTGGCCACAGGGTTTGGCTGAAAGTAGGGCGTCTCGGACTGGATCTGGCCCATGAACACGTGGCGGGCATTGGCGACCTGGTACTGGTACAGCGTGTGGTGCTCGGAGCCGGTGCCAACAAGCCACACCGGACCCGACGACGACTCGACGTAGAGGCCGCGACCGCTGTAAATAGAAATCTGGGTATTGTTCCAGTCGTCCATGTCGTGGTCGGCCGTCCACAGCCAGACGTTTTCGGCATAAACGGCGGCGGCAGACTTGGTCACATGCATGGACATGAACGCGCCGATGCAGTTGGCGTTCACAGTGGACGACTGCGGGTTCTTGAGGCAGTCAGCAACCTGGAGGCTAGAGCCCATAAAGCCGCCGATGCGGGTGTGGACGTCCCAGATACCGCCCAGGTCCGACGAGGCCGACGCATCCAGGTTCCACTGGATCAGGATGGTGCCCGCCTGCGCTCCCTGTGTCGCAAGCACAAAGTCGGAGAGCTCGACGGTGCCCTGCTCGCCCGAATAGGCACCGACCTGCAGCAGCGGCCGGGGGTCGCTGTCACTCTTGAAGAAGGAGTCGCCGCCCGCCAGGATGATGGGGTACGCCTCGCCGACGATGCGTGCACCAGGCGGAACGATCAGCGTCTTCGTCACCACGTACAGACCGTAATCGAGGTAGACAACCTTGCCGGTGAGTGTGGCCGAGTCGATCAGTTCCTGGAGGACAGCCGTATCGTCGGTGACGCCGTCGCCCTTGGCACCAGCCGCACGGGCACTGCGGAAGTTGCAAGCAAGGAGGTCCTCGTACTGCGGCTTAGCGCGGGCGTAGTAGGAACCAGGAACGCCTGCAGCCGAAGCTACGGGGTTGCCCGAGGCCAGCAGCGAGGAAGGCCGAGGGTTGCCGTTGAAGCCGCCCTGGAGCGGTGTGGGGCCGTCGGGAATGTACTGGTGGCCCTGGCCCCAAGCGGCGACGGTGACAGCGACGCCGCCGGTCAACAGGTTACCGTCGGGGGTCTGCACGATGACAGGGACCTGGTTGGCGACAATGTTCTCGAGAACGATGCTGCCGGCGGTCTCGGGCTGCGACGTGTTGGGCACATATGCCGACACAATGGCGACGCTGACGCTCGTAAAGACACTGTCAAACACGGTGATGGAGCCGACAGACTGGGCACTGCTGCCGCCCGATGAGACATTGAGGCCCACGTCGCAGTTCTTGATGTCAAGGCCGTAGTAGGTCCAGCCCCAGTCCCAGAGCTGGTTGATGGCCGTGACACAGCTGTCAAAAGCCAGATTGCGCATCGTGAACTGCTGGTTCCCGAGAGACGCGCCAATGGCGCCGCCATCAAAGGACAGGTCCGTCATAAAACCGCCGCTGCCGCTCTCGATAAAGAGACCAATGTGTGCTACGCCGTTTGTTCTGGGCATGACAAAGTGCACATTCTGCAGGCTCGTGGCCTGGGCGGTCGGCCAGTGGACGCCGTATGCGAGCTTGGTGGCGTCAATGGCCGTGGTGTCGAGCACGAAGTTGCGGATCTGGCGGTAAAACAGGTTGGTTGATAACCAATTGGGGTCCGGGCCGCTGTAGTAGGGGTCGCCGTCGATGAGGCCGAGACCGACAAAGTTGGACGCGGCCTTGAGGGTGGGCAGGTTGGTGGCATCGCCGATCAGCTGGGTCATGTAGGCCGGCAGGATGGACGTGGACAGGAGATAGGTACCGGCCGGGAAGTAGATGACGGCAGGCGTAGTGGTCGAAGACTGGCAGCCCTTGCCGCAGCGGTTGCCGTCAGCAATGGCGGCGTTGATGGCGGCCGAGTCGTCGGTCACGCCGTCACCCTTGGCGCCATAGTCGAGCACGTTGCGGAAGACGACGTAGCCATCCTCGGCGTAGGGCGCAAGACCATTGTGTGGCACTTCTTCCATCCAGAAGGCAGCCTGGATGGCGGCCACAAAGCAGCCCAGCAGGGCCAACAATACCAGCGAGGGTGAAGCAGACTTCATGATGACAATGTCGAAGTCGACAGAGCGAACAGAAATGGCGTTGCAGAAAGGGAAAGAGAACGAGTGACGAGCAGAAAATGAAGTAAACAACAAACGTAAAGAACGACGCTGGCGATGGAAGTTGGAAGGAGAGACTATCGCCAGACTGCGGAGGATTAGGGAGTGGTAGACGACGCCGAAGATGAGGAGGAGGCGGGAAAGGAAACAAGAAAAGTACGGTCCGAAGACGAGAATGGAGAAGGAAAAGACGAAAACAAGAGACTCGCCGCCCGGCCGAAATTCTCGTGATTTACATATCTCCCAACGCGAGGCGAAAGAACGAGCCTGACACGGGCGTGAAAGCGTGCGGCGGCAAGAATTCAAAAGAAACAGGAAGCAGAGCCAAATGACGTCGAAAGAATGAAGGAATTAGAAGCGAGCGTGACGGGCGTGTCGAGTGGGTAAGATGTAAAGACGCGATTGGCATTTTGGAGATGCTCCAGGTAATTGTACATATGCAATTTGTTATGCCCCTTTTCGGTAGAAGATCTTCAGGCCTCGCCAGGCAGTTGGTACAAGGTAGACTGTACCCAAGGAAAGAACGACTGTACATTCTGGAGGAAAACAATGTACACAGAAAGAACGACTGTCGCCGAACACAAATTCAGGGGCAGCGACCGAGAAAACGGGAAATGCGGAAGGGTCGACCGATGCAAGGGGTGCCGACGGAGATGAGCTGTTATGGAGCTGTGGTAGATGTTTACTACGTATGTTGTACTCTTGGCATAATTCGGGCGGGCACGGTACTGTACATACGACAGAGCTACAACGAACAGGGTGCATTTGCGTTCGAGTAATTGAAAGAAGGGCAACGTGTGCTTCATCGTGGAATTGGCTCTCTGTTCAATTCTATGATCTTTTGGCGGAATGTCGACGCGCGTGAGTCGTACTTGCTGTTTTTAAAAACGCATTATTGCCTGTTTTGTGCTTGCGTCGCGCCGCTCTTTCCTCATTCTCTTCCGTCCAAAATGTCTCACCAAAGCTTGCCAAGCGGGAAAGGTGTTTGGAGGAAGAATGAGATGGAGAAAGAGCGCGCGGGTGTGCAGATGCAAACTAGAATAAGGAAGGAACGACGCGTCCAAACGTGCAATGGTTCGCGGAAGGAAGAAAAGGAAGAGATGTTAAAAAATACGCAGCAAAGTAAAAAACAAAGGGCACTAGATTCGTCGACCACCCGTGCTTCCATGGTATGTATCATACTGAATATTCTGTTCCTGTACTCGCTTTCTTCTTGAGACAATGCTTCGCGACCCAACCGAAGCCGAGTTGTGATTTCTAAGTCTTAACTTTTGCTCCTACTGGGCGACGAGTGACAAAAGGTCAAGAAGTAGCGAGACAGGAACGACAGTAGCATCGTTGAAGTGTGGTCCAGGCAGTTTCAAGGAATACATCATGCTCGTCTATTATGGTATAAAATGCTGGGCGCTGAATCAACAAATTGACAACAAATAAACACGACATACAGCAGGCCCAAAAAGACGCCGACAAGACGCAAAGACACACGTCTCGCATCTCTCCTCTTACTTCTTCTCCTTCATTTGCTCCCTGGCCTGGGCGGCGGCCTCGATCTCGGCGCGCTTTCGTGCATAGAAATGCTCGCCGTAGTAGCTTTCCCCAACGACCGGTTCCCGCTCCTTTTCTTTGCCCTTGCCACGGCCAAAGACACGGCCGAACCAGCCAGAAGACGAGGAGCCGTGGCTGGCGCCGGGACCACTACCAGGGGCCGTGGCGTAGGCGCTTCTACCGCCGTCAGTGCTTCCGCTGCTGCTGGGGCCGCCACTGGAGAAGAAACCGCCCGTCTTTTCCGTCTGGGGTGGCGGGTTGGCCGCCACCCCACCAGCAGCGACTTGCCGATTCGGTCCGTAGGCATTCGTAGAGGAGAGGGTGACGCGGGTGGCGGTGGTGGACGAGGTGGGCAAGGATGTGGTGGTGGCGGTGGGCGTCGTCGTCGATGTCGCCCGGCGGTGATCGCGGTAACTGTCGGCGAGTGCAGCCTTTTCCGCCATGGCAGAACGGTCCGAGGCCGACATGCCGGACAAGTCTGACATGTGCGGCATGCTGGGTTGCCGGCCTGGGGCCGCGGGATTTGCAGGGGTTGGAACGGCCCGCAGTTCGCGCATGCGGATCCGGTGGTCCAGGTGCGCCACGCGCGCGCGCTTCTCGGCAAGCTGCCGCTCCAGATCGGCGGCCTGCAGCTGGGCCTGCCGACGCATGTCGCGCAGCACGGTGAGGTCGGCAGCGTCCTTGGCCGCGCGCTCCCGTTCTTCTTGCTCGACGCGGGCGCGCTCGTCGGCCGCCTGCTCCTGGTCGGTCATGCGCTGGGCGTGGCGTTCGCGACGTATGTGTTTCTTGGTGTGCGTCATGTAGTATATTGGGTTCTGCTCGTAGGCGATGTGGGATTGTTCCTGCTGCTGCTGCTTCGTCTTGTTGTGGTCATCGACCCCTTTGTCTTCGTCCAGCCTGGCCTGTGCCTCACGGATCTGGTCGGCGGCGTCGTCCTTGGCTTGCATGCGCGCCGTGCGATCCATCTCGGCCTGCCGCCGGGCCTCGCGACGCGCGCGCCGCATGGCGGCGACATCGGGCAGCCGAGCCTCACTGTCGTCCGTTGTGCCTCTGCGGCGCGCCGCGGCGCGCTCGTGCTCTTTGCACGGCGTGCAGTAGTGGGCCCAGCGCGTGGTGGAACCGAACCGGTCGCCCATGCCATCAACATAGACAGGGTACCGTCCGTCGGGACGGTGCTCGCGGCGGTCGAGACAGGAGCAGCACCGCCGCGGGCCTGACGTCATCGAGCAGCCACGCCTCGCCCAGTGACCACAGTCGAGGGACGACATGGCCGACGAGGAGGAGCCTTTGCCAGCAGTCTCTTTGTCCGCATAGGTCCAGCTGGACTTCGTTTCAGGGAGAGCCGATGGACGAGCAACGGTCTCGCTGCGGCTGCGAGCATGGTCATGGTAGGTCGCCTCATATGAGGGCGGCGATAGAGATGGGGTGCCACTGATGTCGTCACCGAGATCGATCAAATCGCCTTGCGCGTCCGCTGGCGCAGTTGCGAAGCCAGGGGCATCGCCGAAGCCGTGTACTCTGTACGGCGGCGGCGGCGCATTGTCGTCGTTGGCGCTGTGCATGGTGGGAAGAGAGAGAAGGCGGAGGACGTCCGACGGTCGATGATGTGGCCAAGGCGGAGCCGCCCAAGGGCAGGCGCTGAAAGGGAAACTACAGATGGTTCGAGGCAGGCGCTATGCACTGGAGCCGCTGTACGCAGAACAGGAAAGAGCAATCACGAGAGTCGTAAAAGGTGCAGCTGGTCGATGTCGCTAAAAAATCTTGGTCGCTGAAGCTACTATTGCAACGAGCCATAGAAGACGGACGGCGGCAACCTTTTGTATTGTATTCTCGTTATCGTTATTTCTCAAGGCTGCCTGCAGTGCCTTGCCGCATGGTCTCATTGTCGCTGGGCGCATTTTGACATTCTGCCAATGCAATTTGAACGCCTTGGAAGGCGTGGAGGCTGTGCCCAACCTTGTAACCCACGCCACTTACACCCGACAAGGAAAGACCCCACATTTTATGGGATCGGGCTCACAGTCATTCGGCGGTTTTGCGTTTGGACAGCCAAGAGAGATGCCAAAACAGCCAAAGAAAGGACCAAGAACACACCCGCAGCAACCCCTGATTCACCTTGCGGAGAGACTGCACGGCACCCAGGAGAGACAGTCCATCTTTGAGAATTCATCGGTCCCCCAAGTTGCGACGCGGAATCGGACAAAATGTATTGCGACGAAAGAGGAAACAGCGAACAGATGACGGCTTAAGAGAAGGGCAAAAAAGAAAGAGCAAAATGGAGAATGCGTGGTTTGGCAGGCAAAGGACGAGAGGTGGCTTCCAAATGAGGCGCTAGGTTCTGGCGTTGGGTGTTGTTGACTTCCCGCTAGACCCCCTTTCAAGTCAACAAACAAGGCAAGGGCTCGCATCGCAGAACAAAGAAGTCGCGATGTACCACAACACCATTGGAGGCAACAGGTCAAGCGGTGCAGATTTGTGCCAACGATCTGAAAATATGGGTTGGATTTTCCAAGAGCAGAAAAAAGTCGGATAAAATGTATCACATTTCAAGGAAAATTAGCAGCCTGAGGAAACCCGTATTTCAAGTCAACAAAAAAGCCTCTCAAAAAAAAATATTTATATATATTGTATACGGCAGGAGAGGGATTCGAACCCCGGTCCCCAAAGGGCCTGCGTGCCCCCGCCGCCAACGAGTTTTCCAGGCTCAAGAGTAGAAAAGACAATAGATATACAGTAGAAACACAGCAGAAAGACAGTAGAGAAGACGAATGTAAGTTAAATGGAAAGACACATGAAAAGACAGAGCAAACGCAAAGGTTGCAAACGAGTCAATCAGGCCAGACACGACTGGCAGGCCATTCCAGGCTCCGTTTAACCTGTTCCCCTTTCAGTAGAAAGCAGCACGAACAGCACATACAGTGCACAATGCCGACGCTCGACGACCAAGACTCGCCGAATAGCCCGTCGCCGTTGTCGTGAATTGTTGCCGCTTGTAGGTTTGCTGTTGTTTAGAACAAGTGTTGGCCGTTTTATGTGGGATTTTGTGTGGTGTTGCGGAATTCCAGTTTTGTTGTTGCTCCTGCTCGGGGCCTTTTTTGGTCCAATTTTTCGGTTTTTTTTCTTCATTTTTGTTCGTTTGTCTGAGCGTCGTATATTGCCAGAAAGGGGGTTTTTATTGCAGCGTATTTGAAAGTGGGAACCAGAAACCAAAAACCGAACACCGATACCGAAACAGAATGAAACACAATGATACAGAACGAAACAGAACGAACAGAACGAAACATGATCGCATACGCTTGCGCAGACCGCCTTCTGAGGGTCACCACGGAGAACGGCTGCGAGGAAAACTTGTTGGCGTGGCGGGGCCGGCACAGGGTCTTAACCACTCGACCACCCTGCCTTTCAAGAGAGTATTGCAAAGTGAACGGGCGCAGCTGTATATAAAGGATGGGCTGCACAGTTCCAGAAAAAAGAAGACGAGGAGGGTGGGGAGACGCATCGTGGACAAGAAGGCGCAATGGTTCGTTACTGGCGTAGAGGGAAGGAGTTGGGGGGAGGGGCCGAGGCGGGAAAGAGCCGGCGGATGGAGACATGTAAAGACGTTCAGACAATCACTTTTTATAGACATGGATATGGCGGGTATCAAAACGTACTGGTCAAACAAAAAGTATGTCCTAAGAATAGGGGTGGTCAAAATAATCAAAATAATCAAACACGCTGGTACTTGTGAAGCAACCAAATCCAAGAGTTATATAAACAATACGGCCGGACCGAACCCCCGGGCCGTCAAGAAGTCACACCAAAGTCCCCAAGTTTTCACAAACGCCAGGGCTCGCCGAGGCCAAGGAAATACCGAGTCGAAACAAATGTAAACAGCAGGAAAGGAAAGGACTAAATATGCAAAGAAAGGAGACAGACACAACGGACTCTACAGACCGCCAGTGGCGGAAATCCGCGCCATTGGGGTCCGGTCGCCTGGCTTCTCCAGAATGTCCGCATAGCTCTCGAGACCGAGACCCATGATGCTAATCACCTCGAAAATGTGCGTGCCCTTGAACGTCTCCGCCCATAGGTGGATCACGGCCGTCGCCAGCTGACGCAGCTTGGCGCCGTCATTCCCCGACGCCGTCGACGAAGCCGAGACTGCGGCCGACGCGCCCGGTGGCGCACCGCCCGACAATGACGGGTCAATGGGCACGGCAAACTCCGTCTCGTCCAGCAGCCGGCGCACGTTGTCGAGCAGCGTCTTTTCCTCGGCCGAGATGGGTGCGTCGTTGGGGCCAATGGACGCCAGCGTAATCAGCCACTTGGACAGCAGCAGGGCACACTCCATATTGCACACTAGATTGCGACGTTAGAACAAAATAAAAAACAAAACTTAAAAAACTAGTGGGCTTGCTCTGGGAGACACGATTTGACTCACAAGACAGCTGCATGCTCCACTCCAGGGACTTGGTCCGCGCCACGTAGTTGACGCCGGCCTTGACGAGCATCGCCAGCGCGTGGATCGCTTGCACGACGGCGCGCGTCGTGCGTGGGCTGCGAACTAAGAGGGGCACGTCGTTGAATGCGTTGGCGATGATGCCGTGGTCGCGCGTCTCCAGCCGCCGGCTCGGGTTGAGGTCCGTGTACAGCCGGATGTATGCTAGCCGCAAAAGCGCCGTCGCGTTGAACGCCACGGACCCACTGTGGTAGTTGTCCGCCGGGTTCATGCCAGCCTGCTGGTGCTGGTGGGCACTCTCGGCGGCGCGCATTTGTCGGTGCTGCTCGAAACCAATCTGCCACAGCCGCAAGCCGTGCGCAGTCTCCTCGACGTCGTCAATCTTGAGACCACGGTGGATGCCGTACGGCGTGGCAATGCCGACAGAGGTCTGCTTCAGCAGGTAAATGTGCTGGATGAAGCAGTGCATCAGGATGTAGTTGCCGAGTGATGTCACATGACTGAGCGGCGCCTGGACGTTGCGGTTGAGGATTCTCGAAAAGGCCTCCTGCAGAGGCAGCTCGACACTCCCATAAGCCTGGCGTGTTTCCTGCCACTGCCACGCCGTCTCCATTCTCCAGAGTCGCGAGGGCTGCGGGAGAACCAGGTTGACCTCGGAAGTCAGCAGCAGGGGTGGCGTGTTGTACACGACGCTGCATAGATTGAAGAAGCAAAACGCGATCAGCTTGGTGCGCGTACTGCCTTCAACGCGGATCCACGTGTCCCAGTCAGTCACCTGGCTGGACGGCTGGGATTCGAGGCCCTCTTCGCGGACAAGAACGGCCAGCTGGCTTTGCAGAGACAGCGCTTCGTGCAGGATGGTCTTGGGACCCCACAAGCCGACGGCAAAGAGGAGCAGGAGAGCCTGGATGGTTTCGAGACGAGCCTGCGGCGTATTTGGCGAGCTAAAGGCAGGTCAGTAATTTTTATTTCTCAGGTATTATTTTTTTCCGCAAGAAAAGGGGGCGTGGGTGGGTGGGTACGTACTATGGCTCGCGATGTGTGTCCTGGGTCAGGGGACGGTCGTGTTGCACCGAATTGAACGAGTGCCGGTAGCCCGTGCTGGGTGAAGGGCGTGTTGAGTGTGGGCTGTAGGCGGCCGAGGTAGGAAGCAGGCTGTGCACCTCGTGACTATGACGACGGCGAATCTGCTCAAACGCAATGGCCTTGGCGGCGTACCACAGCGCATAGCCACGGTGACTCTCGAAGCGGTACTGAGCACCAACAGCGAGGATGGCCAGGGTCAATTCAGGCGACAGCTCGCCTGGCGACAGGGTCGGCAAATGCAAAAATGGGAGGTGCTCATGGAAGCCGCTAATGTATCCCTCGAGGAAGCGGGTCAGTGTGTGCCGGGACGGGCAGACAAAGTCGGTAGGCAGAACCGACGAGAACTCTTCGAGGCGGCTCTTGATCGTGTTGTGATCGGCCAGTCCAATGCGCCATCCGGGAGCGCGCATAGAGCCTTCGTCTTGCGAACGCTGGGGACCGGATTCCGCGTGTACGTCACGCATGTCTGGTTGCACTGACGGGAACCGTGTCGACGGGAATGACGAGCCAGCCATCTTGGACATGTTGTTGCTGCCACCACGGCCCATTTCGGTGGCAGGCCGGCCCCACATGCCAAAAGGCTGGTCGGACTCGAGTGCTGTAGGCAAGAAGTGCGATGACGACGTAAAGTCGTCGAGGAACAGGTGGTAGTCGTCGAACGACGCGGCAGGCGGCTGGCCGGCGTAGGCTGGCGGGATGGCCTCCTGTGGCGCCGGTGCCTCACGACTGCGATCATTATAAGGCGGTGGCGTGGTATCAAAAGACTTCACGGGCGGGATCGGGCCAGTCGACGACGAGGGGCCAAGATCCTGCATCATGGGTGGCATGGCGCTAATTTCGGCGGCCGAGGCCAAGTGCGTGGCCGCATCAGAAAGCAGATCCAAGTTACATGCCGGCACGTTTCTGGATGCGAGTCGGGGGTCGGTCGGTTGCGGTGGCGGCAACGACGCAATAGAATGTGACGGGTGGGCGGCATGGACCGAATGCTGTGATGGCGACGGAATTGGCTGCGGTGCCTGGGCGGGGTATCTGGAAGTTGACGACTGGCGCCGTTGCATGCCCATCATACTCATCTCGCCATGGTCGTCCGAGGACATTGTGTGGCCGCTACCCGATGACGTTTTCCGGATCCGGCTGGCATCCTTGCCGCCCTCATTGAGATGAACAAGCTTCTCATGGCGGACTAGAAGGTCACTGATGTCCATGTATGAGCATATGTGTTATACGTTGGGGTGGTACGACGCAAGGCAAAAGGTGTAAAATGGGTAGGATATGTTTGATATGCGGATGCACGCGCACCTTATGAGGTGCGTTTATCAGGCAGGATTCGTAATACAGTGGGATGGCGACATATGTAGTCGTAGTGCAAGTGGTAATGCGTATGAGGGTAGCTGGTAATAGTATGTAGGGTAAACAGACGAGTAGCAGGTGATTGGAGAGTAGCCAGAAAAACGCAGGCTTGGGCAGATCGCATGAGAGATCCGGAACGAGACGAGGCTGGGAGAAACAACAAGACAAAAAAGTATATGGGGAAGGAGGCTGAAGCGTAAGGCATGAAAGACAGCAAGGAAAACAGCAATAATGTGGACGGGTAGGGAGGAGAGGGAATTAGGGACCACGAGGCTTGGGGGAGTGCAAGGGGAGGGCCTCGAGCATGCGTAGGTTCGGTCCGGATTCCGTGATGAATAGAATAGCGTATCCGACGTTGTTGCTTTTGCTCGCACTTGTATGAGTTGGATCCTGAAATTTAATTTGTTTTGGCGCCGACCCTCATTACCCCATGAGACAATCTGTTGTCTGTAGTAGACAAATCCCAAGATCGGTATCAAAAAGGGAGATCGCAGAGGCAAACGATGTGAAATGTAGCGAATGGAGGATACAAGTCGCCGAGGTGATACGAATGTACAAAGGGAGACGCAACGACGGGCATGTGAACGAAATACGCAGTCGATATCGGGCGAAACCAACGGTGAAAGGGGAGATGAGGAGATGAAAAGAATGAAACAGACGAAACCAGCAATCGCTTGATGAGAATGGTGCAAAAAAAAAGTCATCAAGAAGATTAAACATGGGGGGAAGGACGATCAAAACTCACCGTCGACCAAAGGTCTTTCCACAACGCGCCCAGTTGCAGGCAAAGGGCTTCTCTTTGGTATGTGTCCGCTCGTGTCTTTGCACATGCTCCACACGCCTAAAAGAGAAAGAACGAGTTCAATGTAAGCTAATATGCGCGGAAAGCGGAGGTTGGAGAAGGGATGGTCTAAGGGGGTGAAGAGGGTGGGTTGCAAGAGGGGAGAGGACCGGCGAAGAGGAGGCGAGGAGACGATGGTAACGGGGAACAGAACCGCTCATCGGCTGTATCACAAATCAAGATCAGAAGCGGCTGAGGGGGGCTCGGGATCTGGAAGTCGAAAATCGACAAAATGGGGTCAAAAAGGTGCATATTGCACATACCTAAACCGTTTGCTGCAGTATTTGCACGGCAGTGTCTTGGGCTTCAACGGCCGGCCTTCTGCACTGTGTTCAGTCATTCCTAAGTTTGAAGGTGCTTCGATGGGCTGAATGGCTAGCATGATCTGGCTTCAGGCTTTCATGTGCTTCGTTTTGGTTTGTCTTTTCGGCCGACTTCTGCTGTTGTTCGGTACTCAAGCGACAACACGTAGGCTAGCAGAAAAGCAGTGTCCGTCTTCTTGGGCGTGTGCGGAGTAGCAAATGCGAGTCGTCCAAAATCGAGAGTTGAAGGTTGAAAATCCCCAAAGTTTGTAGCCAACAAACACACTTGCGCTTGATTTTCGTGTGGACGGCGGAGACGAGCTGGACTGCAAGATCAAATAGTAAAAATGAGCCGCCGAGTTAGTTGCCGACGGTATTGCTGCGTAGTTGTTCCGGAGTTTTGTCGTGTCCTGGGGATTTTCTTGTTGACCGTCTTTTGCGGTTGCCTGTTTTGACGCTGATGATACTTGGTGGTCGGTGAGAGGTGGAAATTACGAAGTGCTGTATATTTGAGATGTGAGCGCGTCCAAAAAACCCGAAGACGGAATGCCAATGGCGCACAGCGTAAAGCGTTGAGTGGGGGGCTGGGTAAGCTGGGCAGTTGGGTATTCAGGGCAAGGCAAGGAAACCTGAAAGGTATGATGAGACGATGGGTGTTTATGGAAGAATAGGAGGACGTTATGTGGGAGGGGAAGAGGAGAAGTATGAAGGGGAGAGGAAAAGAGGAAAGAAAAAAGAGAAAATAAAAAAAGAGAAAAAGATGGGGGAAATTCGGGTTGAAAATAAAAAGAGAATCAACACGTCGCCTAACAGCGGGCTGTCTATTTGCGGGGAGGGAAATAAAAGACAATAAAAATGGAGGGTATGGGGAAGGAGGAGACGTGAAAAAGAATGAATAGAAAAGCGGTTCTCCGCTCCCAAGAAAATAGGGTGCTGCAGTGTGGGAATTATGGAATATGGGGGCGGAACCAAGATGGAAGCTAGGAAACCAAAGAGGAGACGGGGACGGAGAGGGGAAGGCAGCAAAAGGTCAAGGATAAAGGTAAAGGGGAAAGTCTGGAACGCACAACCGTTGTGTATCCTTTGTCCCCCTGTTTTCCTTTTTTTTTTAACTTCTTACCCTAATCCAATCGATGAGTCCTAACCCTTGCTGGGCGATGTTTCTGCAGACTTCCGCGGCGGTTGCAGTGGCAGCGTATCAGACTGCGTTGTGCCTCTTTTCGGGTTGGGAGGAGGGGTGTTTGCGGTAGGGTAGCAAAACGGTAGGCCCTGGTGGGAGAGATATCCGGTACACACGGTAATATTCTCCGCGCGATGCGAGAGCTGTGAGTAAGGAAAGCAGGGAAAACAAAAGAGGTGGACGCTCTTTGGCCACTCGTTTTCGGACGGGCCGCCTAGACCAAACTAAGAAGGGAAGGCTGGGGAACCGAAGGTGAGGGGGTGAAAAGCGGGCATGGAGTCCTGGGAAAGCACCAGGAGCGATAGGAGGGAGTGGGTGGCCTTGAGACGGCTCCAATTATGCGTGTTCTCAAGATAGTGGGCGCGGAGGATGGGACAGGAAGGGGCAACATTGGGACAGAAGTTGTCGATGATACAGGAACGATTGGTACGGTGTTCCTTTGCTGTGAACGACGGGTCTCGTATTTTGGTTCTGCAATGAATGGGTTTATGTCGGCCACATCCATTCGTTGAAGAGCCAGAGCCGATCCAGTCCTTCGATGGTGGAGAAGTGGAGAACAGACAGGGAGTCAACTAGGCGGGAAATGAAGACAGAAAGGTTCAATATGAGGAAAAGGGAAACTACGAGACGCAATATGTCGTAGTGAGCGTAGCCAGTCGTGTTGGTGCGGAGAGGTGCGAACGAGAGTGCGAACAAAGGGCAGCTCCTTAGTGACGCCCGTAAAATATCGGGAAAACGAACGAGACGATCTCTCCCTGGAATGAGCCAAAAAGGCGGGGAAATTTTGTGCTTTGAATACGGCCAATATGGCGTGTTCATGGCGTGTTGGAAATGTGTTATGCGCCGTCGTGTATTCAGACAAATGAATCCGCCTCGCAATGGCAGACAACAGTGGACGACGTGGTGACTGCAGTGCCGTGTCTCCTCGTCTGGGTGCTGCCGACAGAACGGTAGATCGTTTTGTTGTGCCTGTGTTTGACAGATGTTCCTCCGCCCATGCAGATGTGCCGGGGCGGGAAGAAACACAGAATCTGGGGAGCAGGTGCCAATTGCGGAGAGGAAAAAGAGGAGGGAGGCAAAGGGGGGGACCGGTCCCCCGTCACAAGCAAATTTGGAGAAGATGGGTTTGGGTCAGAATGACTCTTTGAGGTACACGGCGGTTGTACTCCGTGGAGCCGTCATGGTGGGCTGACTAGGACCGGGTACATTAAGGTATAGTGTATGTTGTACAGAGTACATTAACACATACACGTTATGGTCGTTAGTTCCGAAGTAGATGGCCTATAATATTTTGATAGATTGGTTAGAAAACGGGTGCCATCGGCAAGATGAAGAGCAGACGAGAGTAGACGGCAAGACCAGGAACCTGCACCCACAAAACACAAAGACACAGGAGCCGTGCAAGGGTCAGTGAGATGGGTGAGATACGCGGTAGCGAAGATGCCGCGTTGGAATAGCGTCTAGAGTTTAAGGCAAAGGGGATGCGCACAAGGAACCCGGCGATCTCCAGATGCGAAGGGTGATGGAAGGGTGTAAGAGTGGCGGATATATAGAACGACGCAAAGGGCAGGTCTATTGTGGCTGGGTCGTCTGTTGCTTTTTGCTCATAGTGGTTGAACGGCTGTTTTCTTTCGTCCCATTTTGCTGTTTGCATGTGCCTGTTGGCAGACAGGGTTGATTCTGTCGCGTCCCTCTCGCCCTCGCGCCTCTATTTGGTGCTCACTTTACTTACCTGCTTTTCGGAACTCGCATTTCCTGTCGCTGTGATTTAGTGGGTAATGAGACACTCTAGGATGGTCCACCACGGCCCCGGGATGTGGTGCGAGACGTCTTGGTTCGATGAGACCGAATACAGCGGCTGGGGGTACTCAAGACAAGGAGGAGCCTGTGATCCTGCGAGCCCGTCAGCCTGTGAGCCTGTGGGCCTGGTGATCCTGTGTGTTTGGGGTCGCCGGCAGAGCAGGAGGAAATGCTCCCTAGGCATTCTGAACTATGATCGGAGAATGGAGGACAGTGGTCTCTCCGGGACAGCCTGTCGCGAGACTAGAAACACGAGCAAAGAGAAAAAGGCCGACAAGGCAAAAGGGGGGCATTGACTAACAAAAGATAAAATCAGTGGGGAAACGGGAATGGGATGGGGAGAACACAAAGTAGAAAAGATGGGGGTAATCAATGCCAAAGCCGGGGTGAGAAGACTGTAAGATACGACACACGGTGTACATTACTGGGTAGAGCTGTCGGAGAGAAACATGGAGACTGTCACAAGTCAATCAGTTTGAGCAAATGAGGACAGCGCTGCGCGGGGGTATCTTGGGGGTGGTCGAATGGGGCAAAGGGCAGCACACAAAGAGACGAGTCAGAAGAAGAAAATTGAGGCATTCCGTTTGTGTTTGTTGATTGGGGGTCAATAGATTCCCTAATTTTTACAGAGTGCGGCGAACGGAGTACGTACCTGGCCTTTTGCTGCCCATCGCTCCTACCTTTTTGCGCCATTCCCCATCTCCTTCTCCATTACCGCTTGCCCTTTCCAAGACGGCTGTCAAGATCCTTTGGTCCTTCCTCTAACAGTGCTATTTCCAGGGGCGCGCGGGGAACGACAAGTAGTCTCCAATACCGACTGATTCATTACGGAGTGCGAGGATGTGAGGAAGATAGGCATGATAGACAAGATAGGTTCAGGTCTTACCATCCTCTGTCCTCAAGACCATGGAAAATTACGCCCTGGCCTCTCGGAGTTCTGAATTTGCGGAGAAGGGATGGAAGGAAAGCCCAACGATAAAGTCACAAAGAGGAAGGTAGGCCCCAAGTGCCCACGTAGAAGCCAGCCAACGTTTCTCTGTCCTCTGGGAAGGAGCGACTAACGCGCGCGGAGATGGCTCCACTACGGGGTCCTTGTGGGATGCCAGATTAGTATTGCATCTTTTTGGTTGTCAGTACATTTCCCCTCTGCATATATATAGGGTTTTCCCACAGAGGAACTAGATTCGTTGCTCGTAGCTGTCCGACGCCGTCTCAATGATAGTCACGGCGTAAGGATCCCCGTGGCCTCTTCGTTCCACATTTCGTTCCTTCCCGAAGGCATCGTCTTTTTCCCAAAGCAGGCAATACGTTTGTAGCCGAGCGATCTTGCCGACCGACCAATCGCTCGCAAGATATGTTTCACTGAACATAACTGCCCTGATAGGAAGGCGCGATGGGTCTGCCCTGACTTGACATGCACGAAAATGTTTGTACGAAAAAAAAAAAAATTTCGTAGACATGGAGTTCGAGCACGAATATGTTGTACATTTCGATATACGTATGTATACGAATCGTATCGGTATATTGACTTTTTCTTTCGCTAAAAAAATGCTGTCCTTGACTTCTTTTCCAATTGGAGCAGCCCCATTCTTTGCTTTTCCCCCAACTTTTTTATTCACGCCCATCTGTGTCTCGCTCGCTCCTTCCCAATGTAGCGTTGTTTCCCTTCCCAGTACAAGTACCTTCCCAGCATTGGTGTTAGCCACCTGGTTTTGCGGAGACGAGGGGTTTGGGGCGGGGGTGCAGGGGCGGCCGGCGAGTGTGAGCGAGGGGAATGGGGGACATAAATGCTGGTGCCCCACTCTTGCCGGTTTCCTTTCTCCTCCCCTCTTTTCTGTCCCGCCGTTTTGTGATTGCACTTTTCCAATTTCCAACTCGGGCGGCCCCGCTTCTGTTTTTTTACAGGGTGTCATGACTTTTTCATTTTCACAAAGTGCGGAGATACAGTGCGTTCCCCACAGTGTCTGCGTCGTAGATCGGACCGAGTTGCGACAGAGAGGTAACGTGAGGAGGAAAGTGCGACTGTCTGTGGCTTCGGAGAATCTTCCACCAGGGGACAGAGAAAGAGATAGAATCGCTCCTGCCTGTTATGCGACTTAATTACGGCCCATTTGTTTAAGCATATTTTCCCAGGGGCAAAAAAATATGAGGTTGATGTGCATCATGTGTTTTTTTTTGTGCAGTGTCCATAACACTTGTTTAAGTCCTTCCTCGTTGATCTCGCCAACCTCGCCAATAAATCCAAGCCTCCTCGATCTGTTCCCTCTTTTTCTTACGTCCTCGCTGGATCGCTGACGATCCACTGCAGTGGTAGTGTCCTGGGCCGTCCAACTTTCCAGCAGCGAGTATCAGGAAGACAATGGAGAGACGAGAGAGGTACAAGAGACAGGAGACAATGGCGGGAGCATACCGTTGGTTCCATGAAGCCCAGAGAATAGCTTACAAAAGTAGCAGTCGCCTCTGATGCGTTGAGGACGGCACAGGTCAACCTGGAAGCTTATGACAGCAGAACGCTGCCCAGAGACGGGCACTAAAAGGACAGAAAGTCCTGGCGCAATCTGAGCCGTGGGCACGGGAATTGGTCAGTGTCCAGTATCCGGTCAGTATCTGAGGCCTGGTCGGCTAAGATGCCGAGACCAGTCTCAAGGACGTGTGTCATGAGAGGCGGTCAAGGGGTGAGGAAGCCCCGGGACAATTCCCAAGTCTGTTGAGCATTTCTCCACGGACCTCCTCATATTTCTCAGCTCTCTCCACAGTCTCGCCAGCACAAGTCTTATTTTCCCTCTGTTCTCCAAATCTTGCAGGAAGCCGCTGTCGTCGCCGTTGATGTGCCACAGATGAAATGATGACAGAATATGGCACAATCACGAGAAGAAGAAGTAGAAGAAGAAGAAGACGACGACGAAGAAATATTTATGTTTATTTTATGTGCTGACCTGCTGCCGCCTTGTTATAAATCAAAAGAGACGTAGAGACTGGGCGGCTACTTGGGCCTTCTGTCACGGTATGAACGCCGTTTGAGCCGCAAACTGGCGGTCAGTGCTCCCAGCTATTCCCTACATCGTGCAGGTCGTTTTACTCGGCGTCTTGAGTGATCTCGATTTTTTCGGTATTCTTGGCACTCGATCATTTATTTTACTCTGTCGTCCACCTCGAATACAAGCTGTCTTTGACGACCTTCTCATACTTGCTGGCCAGCACCGTTGATCATCGTGGGCCCCTTCAACTTCCAAGGTAAGACGCCTCGAAAAAGAGATTTGTCTCCTACTCCTATTTCTCCAAAGTCCAGTCGGCCAGGACCTGGACTGTTTCGGGACGTGGCCGCGGTCTCGACATCCCGAAGGATCTCTGGTTTCTTGTCACATTCACCCAAGAAACGCAAGGGCCATCCCCAAAAGGGCCTGGACGGTTTGGCCCCCAAACCCGCCCAAAAACAGTATCCCGGATACTGCAGAGCCGCGGTGCGCGCCAGACCGCCAAACAGTGACAGGAGACACAGGGGGCCGCAATTGAATATCCGTGTACATCCGTAGGTGGCTAACGTCACCGTCGGTGTCTATTCCCGCTCCCACCTTGGACGCTCTTGACCCCCAGGCACTGTTTCACTTGCGCGCTCATGGATGACCCGACTGTCCCAAAGAAAGAAAGAGGGGAGTGACAATATGCGAGTGATTGGAGAATATTTCCTTCTCACAAAGCTCCTCCAATCTACAGTGCCCGACGAATTCGGAGTATGAATTTTGTGGCATTCGGGAGGGATGGTGATGGAGACACATGGAGCAAGTGGAAATGAGACGACTAAGATGAGGAAAAAGAGGAGCACAACCCAGTGTCCCGGAACCCTAAAGCGTCGCTTAAATCGAGCCGGAACTGCGGCTTCAGATGAACAGATATCCCGCGTTGATCTTTCAAGGTCGATGCAAACTCACATGCGAAAATCTTCACAACACCATTCGTCACAGCCTCTCATGGAAAACAGTACCATGTCTCCCTACACTTGGAAAGACCAGCTATTCTATGCACATTTTGAGACAAAGACCAATGTGTGCAGAGAGCAGCCACACAAGGCAGAGGTAGAGATCAGAAGCCTTAGAAAGCGGAGAGGAGAAATGATTGTGAAGTCATGAAAAGAGGGCCTGCCAAGCAATCAAACCACTGGCGGAAATGGTGTCTGTACTGTGTATTATATTCTCTCTGTAGGGTGGTTATGTTGTCGTTGTCGTCGCCGTCGTCGTCGTCGTCGGTTCTCCGCTTCTCTCCCTGCGTCACAGGTTTGCTTTGGCCCGCTGCTCCTCGGCTGCCCACCGTGCATTGATCCGGCCGTTCTGCCAGTACGTCCACGCCGCCACCGCCAATCCCAGTGGCGGGCACAGCAGCAGCGCATTGTGCCACCATGCCGGGCTTGCCGCTTTGATCTGTGCCATGGCCGCCTCCACCTGGGCCGCCAGCTCCGCCTTGTCGCCGTCGTTCCAAAGCACCACCCCGAGGGTCTTTGCCCCGGCCGCATTCCGCGCCTCCGCCCGCCGCGCCTTGTCGCGCACGTCCCCCTGGCTGCGCACCCGGTTCGCCGCGTCCTCGGCCGTCAGGTGCGGATCGCGCGCCCGCAGCCGCGCCATTTGGATATCCGGGTCCCGCACCGCCACCACCAGCACCGTCCCGCACAGCACGTCCAGCTTGCTCTCAAACAGCAGCGGAATGTCCAGCACCACCGCCCAGTGGCCCTTGATGTACGCTGCCGCCAGGGCGCGGTACATGGCGCCCCGCACCGCCGGGTGCACAATGCTGTTGAGCACGCCGCGGTCGGCCTTGCGTTCCGGGTCGTCGCCAAACACGCGGCGGCCCAGCGCCGCGCGGTTCAGACCCGACCCGGGCCCATTTTGTAAGAGGTCGGGGGTCGTGGCCCCAAAGTGCGCCACAATCTTCTTGTACGCCGGCGTGCCCGGCTCGACCACCTGCCGAGCGAGCTTGTCGGCATCGATCACGGGCAGGCCGTACGGCGGCGCGCCCAGCAGCGACGATACGGTTGACTTGCCTGTGGCAATGGACCCGGTGAGGCCGATGAGGAGCATCGTGGCAATGGGGGGGGAAGGAGAGGGCGGGTCGAACTGCGACGAATAGCGGTGCTACAGACGCAGAATGGAGCCTGCAGAATGCACAATGTCGTGCAGGAATATGCTGCGCCAGAGGTCTGTGCTGGCTGCCGTGTCGACAGCTTGCGTGCTTGTAACGGGCGTCGTCAGCAACAACGTTGTCAACGAGTGCGAGAGCGGTAGAAATATCCGCACAAGTGAAGACGAGTCGACAAGTGGTTGTTGACGTTGGCAGCGATCAATGCTAAACCTCGGATACGCTCAGAGCTCTTGACAGTGCGCAAAGGCAGCTACGATTCCCCGCGCTTAGTACGTCGTAGCTGCCGTTAGCATCCTGCGACAAAAGGCACTTGACAGCATCACGTGCAGTGATCCACAATAAAACCCAGCTACAGTCGTGGGGCAGTCACTAACACGAGCTGGACAGGAAGGAGCCGTTAAGGGTGTGTGCTACTCGCATGAATGGACGTTTGAATGTGTCGTAAGAGGGAATACAGCATGGTCAATCAAACGGTTCTCGATTCTCTACCCTCGTTCCTCATAGAGACGAGCTTACCGGCAACATTGGCCCATCACGTCCGTCTTACATCGTTGTTGGGTGTCTACTAGCCGGCTTGATTGGGCCACAGGTTACAGACGCTCGAACAGCACAGCTCTACGTCTGTCCACATGCCGATCAAGAGACGCCCGAAGCATGCCAGTTACGAAACGAAATATGTACAAAGCCAGCTTCCTTACACAATATACAATCCCAGTCCTCAAAACCCAATTCCGATAGAGGCAGCCGTTGTGGCGATGGTCGCGAATTCCTTGCGTGAACCGGATGAAAGTGGGGTCAATTCATGGCAGCAGACTTTTTTTTTTTTGTCAACCAATACCACGGCCAACGTCACTCTCCCGGTCGTGTTGCCTACCATCCATACACAATTGTCTACACACACCACACACATATACCATGACAAAAGACCGGCCAGAGGACGTCCGTGAGGACCACCAAGACGACCACGGCGTCCACGACGACGCCGCCTCGCACACCTCCGACACCTCCCACAACTTCGACCTCTTTGCCGAACCCCCAGACTACTACCCGCCGTCTCCACCACCAACCACCGAACAGCATGCGCTCGGCCGCAGCGGCGTCCAGCTGACGTTGCATCTGGTCGGCCACAGCGTGCTCGAGGCGCACCGCCTGTGGAACGGCAGCCGCGTGCTGGCCGACTACCTGGAGGAGCGGGAGGCACAAGGCGACGACGTCGTCAGGGGCAAGACCGTCCTCGAGCTGGGCGCGGGCGCGGGCCTGCCGGGGATTGTGTGCGGGCTGGTGCTGGGGGCGCGCAAGGTGGTCGTGACCGACTACCCGGACCCGGACCTGGTGCAGACGATGCGGCGGAACATTGAAGAGGCGGAGGTCGGCGCGGCCGCGTCTGCGTCGGGCCAGCTCGCAGGCTATGTGCCCGGCACCGTGATTGCGGACGGCTACGTCTGGGGCGGCGACCCAGCGCCGATGTTGGCTCATCTGCGGCCAGCCACGATGGGGGACGAGGGGGACGAGGCGAGCGGCGAGGGAAAGGCGAGCGCCAGCGAGGATCAAAACGAGGCCCAAAATGAGGACCTGAAATATGACGTCGTGTTGCTGGCGGACCTTCTCTTCCGCCACGCCGAGCACAGCAAGCTGGCGTACAGCGTGGCCCAGACCCTACGGAGCGCCCCCGACAGCCGCGCCTACGTCTTCTTCACGAGCTACCGGCCGTGGCTGCGGCACAAGGACCTGGCGTTCTTTGAGCACGCGCGCGACGCGGGCCTCGTCGTCGAGCATGTGCTGGAAAAGCGCCTGGAGAAGCCGCCGCTGTTCTTTGAAAACGACCCGGGCGACGTGAGCGTGCGGTCGACCGTGTCGGGGTACTCGCTGCGGTGGCCACGGCTCGACAAAAGCGAGGATCCGGCATCGTTCTGGCCGCCGGGTGGTGTGCCCGTAGAGCCGGTGCAGGAGCCGCCAGCAGCAGGCGATGCATAAAGGCGCAGAATCGTTTTTGTTTCGCCCATGTACACCACATAGCATAGAGCCATTGCATAGAATACCATGTCATTTTTGAATCGTACATGTCGGCCGCTCACCTGCTATCCGAACCGCTGCCGCGCCAGCTCCCGCAGCATGTCCATTGTCTCCTCCTCCCGCGCCCGGTACTGCGCTCGCCGCTCGGCCAGCTCTTCGTCCCGTGCTCGCTGCTCTTCTTCCCGCCGCAGCTGCCACAGCGTCCGTCGCGCCGCCGCCTCGTCGGCCTCCTTCTTCTTTTCCTGCGCAGACCGCCGGCTGCTTCCTCCCTCGTCGCCGCCCATCAGCTCGTCGTCGCCCACCAGATCCCCGCCAGGCGACCGGTCCCGGAACCCGCGCATTTGCTCGTTGCGCTCGCGCTTCTTCTCGAGCTGCCGCTCGCGTGTGCCCGCGGCGGCCCTCGGCACGAGCTCGTCCAGCCGTTCGCGCTGCTCGGCGCGGTCGGCACGGCGGGCGAGACGTAGTGCTGCCCGATCAGCTTGACGGTCGTCTTCTTCCAGCGTGCGTCGTTCGTCCAGGTCGGCGAGGCTGGGGATGGCCGGACCAGGAGCACCAAGATGCCGGCTGCGTACGACCGAGCCGACGGCTTTGCTGCTGAGGTCGCGCTCTTCTGGTGGCAATGCCGGGCCGTAGTCACTGTCAGAGGAGTCCTTATCCTTGTCCTTGTCCTCCTCATGATCCTTCACTCGCACACCCGCAGCCACATCCCCCCTCACGGCACGAAGAAACAGCTGTGGCTCGTACCACTTGTCGGCCAGGTCGCGCCCATTCCACTTGTCCACAAACCGCCGCCACCGACTTTGGGATTGGCGCTCGTCAAGCTCGGCCAGCGTCAGATGCTTCTCCTGCGAAAGGTACGCGGCAAACAAGGGCGAAAACTTGCTGTAGTCGGCGGCAGCCACCAATAAACGAGCGCCGTGGGGAAGCTGGACTGGCTTTCCGTCCTGGCCCTTGTCTCGGCCCCCGTCTCTGTCTCGGTGGTGGTGTCGCCTTGGCCGGTGGCCGTCTTGTTCCTCTATGCGGTCCTCGTTTGTCTGTTGCTTACGCCCGCGTGGCGAACGTGACCGAGTCCGACGATGTTCGCGGTGGCGGCGCTGGTGCTGACGGTGATCACGCTCACGGTGACGGTGCTTCTCTCGTCTGCCGGGACTCGACCGCCGAGGCCTCTCAGTGCCTTGGTCTTCCATGTTGGCGAATGTGGACCTGCTGCTGTTATGACCTGGATATGAATATGACAGTGTACAGTTGGATGAAGATCTGGGCCAAAAGAACATGTCAAATTTAGTGGGGCAGAGCTCCAACTGGGCCAATCAGCAGGCAGGTGCAACCGTTCTCGTGCAGGTGCATCAACTCCTGCATAACCATCTTACCGTCTGTGACGAGAAATACACACATCGACAAAACAAGGATAATAGTAAAGAACGTCAATTTGGCATAAATGAAGGGAAGTATAGTGGAGAGGAAATAAAAAATACGAAGAATAAAGAAATGGGACAAAAAAAAGAAAGAAAGTAACCCAACAAAAATAAGCCGTGTGCTAAATAGCAATATAAATATCAAACAAAAAAAAAAGTAAACGGCCACAGAAATTGAAAAAAATGCATCAAAAACACCACACAATATGACACGATATGCCGCCCTGGGTATTCGACATGATCCCCCCACGAATAGCTGGACAAGAATGGAGACGATGCTGGAGCTCTTCCGTGCGTCCCTTTTCGTCCAAGTCAACAGAATAATAGTCCACACAAGTACGGAGCACCTACAAAGCGTTGTTATGAATCGTGCATCCGACACACTGACAGTCGTCGCCGCAAGGGCACGTCAGCCCCTCGCCATCACAATCCATCACGGAGTAGCTAACAAACAAGAAATCCCCGGCAGGCAACGACGATTGCTGTTCGTCGCTGACACCCGACGTGTCGGACGCCGAGGGTGTAAAGGCTTGTTGCGAGGGTGATGTAGAATCCACATTGGTTTGGGGCGGCAATGTCGTCGTGATGGTCGACGTCGCCGTCGCCGTCGCCGTCGAGGTCGAAGTCACCGTCCGTGCACTCGAGTTGCTCGGCGAGTCACCCATGTAGCTCCACACCGAGCGGATCGTATCTTGTGTCGCATTGTTGAACGGGTGCGCTACGCAGCCTATGCATTCGCAGCCGTCACCGCACGAGCACATGTGCAAGTCGCCGCCGCCACCGTCCACCATACCACCATTGTGTACCACAAACTGTTGTTGCTGCTGCTGGTGTTGCTGCTCCTGCTGCTGTTGTTGTTGTAATGTAGCAGCGTCGTACCCTTGGTGTTGTCCCTGTATGTATAGATGTGCATTGGGCCCGGCCGTGATGAGGCTCGCCCGCCACTGCGATGGCTGCAGAGGTGCCGACACCGTACCATACTCCGGTGGATAGCGGTACCATGCTGGCGAACCGTGGGACTGATGCTGCTGCTGTTGTTGTTGCTGTTGTTGCTGTTGTTGCTGTTGCTGCGGCGGCGGCTGCTGATGTGCGTACCCAGAGTAGTGGCCCAGTGGTACGCCGTGTTGCTGTTGCAGGGTAGTGTACTGGTCGACGTGACCATTGCTGACATTGGCCATAGGTGGCTTGACGTCGCCTGCACTCGACCCATTACGAGAAGACTTGGCTAGAGGGATCGACGACAGCGATACGGATCCTGGTCCGCCACCTATGCTGCTTTCTGACTTGAGCATCGTGTGCTGCTGCGACGAAGAGGACGATGCGACCACTGGTGACCCCGAGCAACAGCTCTTGGCATTCGAGTTGGAGCTGGCTGTCGTACCACTGCCACCGGTACTCGCCAACGAGTTTGTGCTCGACGTGGGTGTGTGCCGCGCCGACTCGGTCGCCGGTGCACAGCATGAGCCTTTTGCCGTCGGAGTAGCAGGCGCCGCTGATACTGACACGGGCGCTGGCGCTGATACTGCTGTTGGCGTGTGTGATGTCTGATACTGCAGACCATGGAACCCGTTTATCTGACCTGCTCGTAGGTCTCTGAGGTTGAGGTCAAACCCGTCCAAACCCTCACCTAATGTCGTTGACATTCCCATGCCGTCGTCGAAAAAGCCATTAAAGTCTCCGTGACCGCCGTTGGCGTACAGGCCGTGCTCGCCTGATCCGGGGTCCTGCAACGGGTAACCGGACTGCGCATATGCGCCGGGCGCGCCGGGATTCGTAAACATGGCTGTCTGCTCGCCCTGGCCGCCGAAAAAGGCCACGGGCTCGCTCGGGAGCATAAATTGGCCGCCGTTCGGGTGGCCCGAGCCAGCGAGGGAGGAGAGATTGTCGATATTCTGTGGCGGGTGTCCGTTAGACGGCCAGCCGGCGGTACCGGGTGGTGGGGCGTGAATATTCATCAGGTTAACATCAGTGCGACCGAGTACACTGGGGTCGATGCGCCGTGCCATGGACTTGGGCGACGTCGGTGGCTTGAAGAAGGCGCGTTTTGAAGGCGAGCGCGGCGTCTTGGAGATGGAGGCACTGCCGTTGCCGCTGGCGCCGTTAACGCCAGCGGCACCGGAGGCTGACTTGGACCCGCAACCGCATTTGCGCGAGCGCGGGAGGGCTGCCGTGACGGTGGCGCATGAGCAGCCGTTGTTGGGCGGGTGCGGGCAAATACTGAGTGGCCGGCCCGGTTTCCGGACGGGGAGCATAACACGCTCGCTAGCGTGGTTGCATTTTGTTGAACGATGGCCGCGAATGCAAGGCTCGCTGTATAGAAAGGACGTTGTTAGTCAAGCTTTTCAGAAAACAAGGGCAAACAGAGAAACGAGTACAAAAATACACTCGTGAAAATATGCGCTCATTTCGCATTATTCTCACTCATCCCACCCGTACACGCGGTAGATGCAATCTCGCTCATTTGGCTTATTCCTTCTTAGCTGTGCGATCGATCTTACACCGTGAATGGTAAGATGGAGCGAGTACAGCGAATATGAAAGGCCGCTCTTCTCCCATCATAATTTGAACACGAGAAATAGTGATACATATGAGACCAGAACGGACGATACTAATTGAGCGGGGAAAACGGGGATTCTTCCCCGCGATGGTGGTAGGCAGTAACGGGAAGCAAAAGTGTGATGATAAACAGGAATTGAAGATATCGAGCAAACGAGCGCAAACAGAGCCCCATGGCGTAGGTAAGAGAGTAACGAGGTGCGATGGTGAGAAGAGTTGGGCAGCGCCGGCGAAGGAAAGAAAAAAAAGGAAGACTGACCAAGCCATCTTGATGCCGTTTATCATCGGCATATTGTACGGTTTGTAGATTGCTAGTCTCTATTTTTTTGAGAAGTAGCTCTTGCGCATGTATGCGAGGCGGTGAAGAGTTGAGTTGTGATGCGAAGGCGACTTGAATGCGGAGGCACGCCTAGAGGGTCCAAAACACGAAAAAGCGGAGTAAGAGAGAGTTGGTGAGCCCCTGAGCAGGTTTACAAAACAACCTGGATCCTAACACGGGACGTGGGGTTTAGGCCAAGGCGTGGGATGTAATAGTTTGCAATAGAGCAATCAGGTAATCAAAGTGGCAGCTTTAATTAGACACTGATGTAATTAGGCTCGCACTGCACATGCTCTCCGTAGGCGAGGCGGTTAGCGGTGGTCGGATGTTGGCACTTGATGGATGGCGGTTGATAAAGACACCTCTGGTTGGTCGCGCCGTTGGTAAGTTGCAGTGAGACCGAGAAATTGTTTTGTGATGAGAAGTGTAAAACTTTCTCACGCCTGTCGTATCAGTCTGTTTCTTGGGCCTATCTCTTTGTTGTTTTATTCGCGGTTTGGATCTTCGGGAAGGCCGTGTAAACGTATGTGAGACGGAAGGAAACAAGAGAGAAAGTAGATAAATCCGGAGTGTTGTTTAGTATTCTCGATCGAGGCCGGTGTTTTGTCCTTTGTCGTGATATTTGCTTTATTGGTGAAAGAGATCAAGATATAATCGACGGGCCTTCCCACCACGACCGTTGTCTGTTGTCGGATTCGGAGGTGAGAGCGAAGAGGGAGATACAGGGAGTAAGAATCACTGGATGTGCGCTCGTGTTTATTCTTGCCGCTTCTCTTGTCTTTCTGTCTTTGTGTTGAGTCTGTCCAGCTGACGACGGGTAAAATAAAATGGAAGGCCAGAGACCAGGAAAGAAGGCAGCTAATCAGAACGCCAACGGGGTCTCTTCGGGCAAAGCAAAGGTTATATATGTGAAAGAATATATATGCTTTGGTCTGGCCAGAATTGTTTCCCCTTGCAATATCAGCTTCTGAAGTCTTCAGAAAAGAAGAGAGGAGACAGAGAGATAGAGACAGAGAGAGAAAGACCGAGAATATTGAGCTCTTGTTTCTAATCCTCCTGGGATCGATTCGAGTTTGTTTGTTGGTTTCCAACACGTCACATCGAAAAAGAAACCACCCCGGACAAGGAACAATGCCCTTTTGTTGTGGCGCTTTAAGCGAATAGGGAGGACGGCAGCAGCAAGTGTCGAGGCGTGATGACGAAGGTACGTCCGCCACCTGAGGGGTGCGTGTGTATCAAGCGGACTGACTTATGGAAGAGAAACGAAAATGGCTTTCCCAAAACGGCAGTCACTTGAAACATGGACGAGAAGCGCAAAGGCCAGATCGCGATGCGGTGGGCAGGGCGGCGACCTGTTCGGTGTTGTCGTCGGTGGTGGAATAGCTGAAATTGCTGAAAAAGCTGGCGGGGTCTCGGTATGCCGGTTGTCGATGGGCCCTGTTGTCGAATGCAGGAGAGGTTTGCAGGGTGGTGTGGAAGGAGAAGAGCCGTCAGGCGAGGCCCGAGAGACTTTGAGCCTTGGCTGACGAGTTGGGATAGGGCCAGGTAGTTCGACAGCTGGACACGAAACAGAGGAAACAGAGACGGCCTTTCTCAAAAGAGTGTGAAGGAGGGAAGGCGAGACAAGTCAAGATAGGTCGAGACAAGTCAGCACCACAACAGCGTGAGCACGCAAGGTTGCTGCGTGTCTTGGCTATGGTCGCACGTCGAATCCAGGTTTGTCAAGCAGGCACTCGGGGAGGACATACAGCAGCAGCAGCAGTCATGCAGTGCGATGCGGTCGGTTGCTGTTGTAGGCTGGCAGGTGTTCACCGTGGCAGACAGGCGTTTGTGTGTCGCCGAGGGGCAAGAGCGCGCGCGAGAGAAAGAGAGACTCTGGTGAGATGGAGAGGTCTTGGATAGGAGGCGTGAGAGGTTTGTGGCTAGGTTCGTCCGAGAGTACGCCTGTCCGTACTGAGGAGGACTGCACAGTCGAGATTCCGCGCCACGTTTCTACCCGTGACTCGTGACTTGTCGCGCTATTGAAGTCGGTACAGTCGGTACAGTCGGTACAGCTGGTACAGCTGGTACAGCCAGTACAGTCGATGCGGCCGCGGGAAGGGCAGAGGGACAGAGTGAGAAAAAAAAAGGGACCGGGTAGTCAGAGACAGAGGGAGGGGCCGCTTCCGACGATCGAGGCCAGAGCCGTTGATCCGCGTTCCGCGTTCCGCGATCCGCGCTCCGTTGGAAGGATTTGAGGCAAGGTACCGATGGTAAGGACACCGATGGCCCCTTTGCCTTTTCCTATTTCGTTTTGTTTTTCTTCTTCTTTTGTTCTTAGCACGCGGCCTTGGCTCGTGGCTGGCCGTTTTCCGGTCACCTTGTTCTGGGGTAAGGCTGTGGCCAGGCCTAGACGGTGTCCTATAGCCTGGGGAATGTCTTGGCTCCACGGACGATCCTCACAAAGAGATAGACGTCCTCGATTGGTTCCAAGACAAAACCAACTGAGGAAAACGAGAGGGATGGTGGTTCTGTGGACGCGGTTGCAGCAGATACACACAAACTGGGTGGCGCAGACTGTTGCAGAATGTGCAAACAATGTGGACACTGCAGAAACTTGCTCAACCCTTGGGGTGGGCTGTCAAGGTGAGGCAGTTTTCCATGCAGACGATGCAGGTTGCAGGTGTATAAACAGCAGCAAAGCAGCCCGTAGGAAGAAGATATGGGGATGGGGCGGCTCGAGCTGGCGTTAGTCTTTTTAAGACGTCTTAAGTCGTTAAAGCGGGTGGCGGCAATATATAGAAGGAAGCCAATATATATAAGTCGGGCGTATTACAGACACCACGAACTGAGCAGGGAGCAAGGGAGGAAGGCTGCCTACAGCGTGCAAATGTGAAGAGGGGTGGTGACCGCGAGACAGGACAAACAAAGGCAACGGCCAACGCCAGGGGCTGACAGGCTGTGGCAGGGAGGGACAGAGACAGAGACCCGGGAAAGCGAGCGCCTCTGCAGAGTAAGAAGAGGTGAGGGGTGAGAGGCAGGCCAGAGTGGGATGCGGGATGAAGAGATGTGGGCAGCGGGTAAGATGCGACCGAAAAGCAAAGGCGAAGTCGAAGCCGAGGACGTGGATAGGAACCGTTGTATGGAGGAGCGTGAAGCGTCGAGGTCGCAGTGCGGTTGGTGAGCGGCGGGGCTGCCTGCACACGACGTCACTCGTGAGGATGATTTAAGAAATTGCGAGAGGAGGACGTAAAAGTCGTGGACGTCCTAACGACAAGGCCGAAGCAGTCGAAAAGGCCAAGGGATGCCGGAAGAAAGGAAAGAATACGCAGTACTCCGATGAGAACAAAAAGGACAAAACGACCAAAAAAAAAGAACAGACGACAATAATAAGAGAGAAAAAAATAAGAACCAAATCGAGGGGTGTCAGAGCAAGACGAGGAGGTCAGGTCAAGACCCTTGTTCGTCCATAGGTTTCCCGGCTCTTGTTTCTGGTGCAATGGTGCAGGTCCGTGCAGCAGCAAGCCCCCTCTTGGTCTGTTTCTTGATGTTTCGACCAGCGACAGAAGCAGACAAGACGATGGACAGTGTGAGATGACAGGGCCCGTCGGGTGGAGGGCGCTGCGGCGGCGGAGGAGGAGGAAGGAGAATCGACAATTGTCGCGGGCTGATGTTTACGAGGCACGGAGGTTTGCTGGGAAGAACACCACGAAAGTGAAAAGGAAACGATCCGGTGTAGGCCGCTAGAGATTTTCCCTTTTTTGGGTCTGTCAGCCTCCGAAACAGGAAGGAAACCGCCAACACGCCACGGCCAATATGGATCTACGACGTATTATGAGTCGCTCTTTCACCTTTCGTATCCATGGACGCCAGCTGCGCACTAAAAGGCAAGTGCGACATGTATCTCGCTACAAGTATCGTAGTTGCAGTACGAATACAAGCAGATGGCTAGACAACGGGAAGGGGCGATCTTTTGGCGATTGCCCTCAAACAACATGGGAAACGCAAGAGGCAGGCACGACCGCGAAGTGCACTGAATCAATGGGCATCCAATCTCTCCAACCGCCCACTACCGGTGAAGGTTCCGAACTGCCCAAGGAGGGTGGCGATGGCGGCATGGCTGGGCCACTCTAGCCAGGGCAGCCTCGACAGGTCCTCGTTCTGATATGTGCACTCGGAGCTTGACCTACATGATGTCCGATCTTACGAACAGAGGGAGTTTTCCAATCAGCGCGGCAGCGCCTTCCAATCCGACAAAACCATCAATGGGCAGCAGCCGCAGTCCTTCCTTTTCTCGACATTGCCAAAATGAGCATTGGGTTCCTTCTGTTTGGCGTGGGAAAGGGGAGAAATTTTACTTCGTAAATAGGCAAGAGCCATCGAAACTCAATTTCACATGGCTCTCGAGTTTTAGGGATCTCCAAACTTTTTCAATAGTGGGGTGTTGCACAACACATCACACGGGTACTTTTATGCCTTTTGGGTCTTTTGGGGGTTCGCTGGGGGGAAGGAGGCGACGAAAGAAAGAGGTCCCACTTGCAGTATGAGCAAGTTTCCATTGGCCCAGACGGCTCAGGAAAGGTGGGGAACGGAGTTCCAGGGCCAATTTTACGGGCTTGGGGGTCTCGGGAGAGTTGGACAAGGCAAGTGCGACCCGCAGCCGGTGCCAAGAGCGCAGGTGTGAAATCGGGCTCGCTTTGCGCTTTCCAGTGGTTGTCTGTTGGAGAGAAAGCGCGACCGGTTGTATTGTCATCATTATGGGCAAGGGGCTTGCGTATTGATACCAAAGGAGGCAAGGGCGTAAGAGACGACAGATGGAAAAATTGTGCTACAATCTTGAATTAAGAATGGATCACAGACTTCGTGCTTGTATGATCCATGCAGAAGACAATACAAATATGCACAAGAGGGCAGAAACTGGATGACATACGACGTGCTGCGCGCAGACGTCAAGCTGGGAGGACGGGCTGTCCAGGTTGTCGGATTTGCAGGGACACGTCCGACCGCAATTCATTCTTCTTTCTTTTTTTCTTTTTCTTTTTTTATTTGTCCCTATCATAGCTTCACAACAGGGACTCTGTTTGTCCAGCTTCTATTCCCTCTCGCTTGTATCATATCTCACAGGTCAACGCTTCCATATTCATACCCACTCCCGGCGAGAAGTGACAGTGAGAACATCACAAATATGGAAAAGGGAAAGTAATAACGGGTTCCAAGTATTGATCCTTGCCATGCCACGTCCCTTCTCCCCCTTCTTCCCCTCTATCATTTTTGCCTCTTGTCGCGGGAGCCGGGTCAGACACCAACTTTGAGTGGCCCTGTTTCGAGTAAACTTGCCCTGCCTGAGATATGACTGGACACATACGGCGTTGGAGTCCTTGAAATTAAAGAAGACAATGAGGATAAAGAGGGCAAAACAGAACAATAGAGGTAGCAAGAGGTCTCCGTGTTTGTTCTGAGTTTTAATGATAAGCTTATTGTTATATTTGTTGTTCGTATTGCCCTTTTCTTGTCGTTCATTTAAATATTTTATTCATGTTTAATAACAAAAGAACAAGGTTTATTTTATTTTTTATTTTTTATAAAAAAAAAGACTTGGTATGTATCGTTAATCTTGCCTCTATTCTTCCTTTACTGTTTCTTTCCTCTGTTCTTCCTCTGTCTTCACCCGAACCGTTGTATGGTTCTCGCAGAAGTATGTCGTACGTAATGCAAACCTGGCGGGAAGAAGTCCCAAAACAAAGATGCGACCAAAAGGTGACCCAAGGAGCACAAAGCCAAGCCATGTCTCGTGGGGAAGAGAGCCCATGCATCCCGTCTCTGCGTCCTCGACCCTTATTCTCTGAACGCCGTATTCGTCCCTTTTTTTCTGCGTTTTTTCAGCTCCACGCCGAAATAGAATATCGACCGTGGGGAGGGCCAATTAGCAAAAACAAAACAACACAAATCAAGGAGACACACGACAAGCTGGCAACACTCCACATCTACATCCTTCCCTGGTCTTTTCCACCAGGATTCCGCCCTAGCCTCCAAAACTACCATCCCATCCCCACGTCGAGTGGCCGCCCGCGCCGTGTTGACGTTACATGCCATGGGCGGCACTGAACAGGACTAGTCGCAGGGCGACGTCGGCACGAGTATTGGACAACTGCGTTCTCCTTGGTTTTGTTATTCCATTTTGATTTTCCTGCTGGACACGAGCTACCCACAACTGCCGCTTAGGTCGGGAACGAAGCGCATGAGAGGCAAGGGATGTGCACGGCGTGGTCCCAGAGGGGCGGCGCCGTGACTGCAAAAGAAAGTACCCATCGAGAGTCACCGACGCGGGATACTGGGAGCTGGACTGGGTGGACGGGGATACAGACAGCAGAGCAAATGCCCGTCGCAACCGAGTCAGCATGGAAAGCCCTCCCGAGTGCCTTCCTGGTTGCGGACTTTTTTTGGTTTGGTTCGATTTACATTCGATATTCAGATGCGAATTTGACGTCGGGCTCTCTCCGCGGAGACGCACAGGATTCGACCGCTCGCAGCCGATGACAACACATGGCCTGTCGACTTGTTCATTGCCCCTCCCCCAGTCCTGTAATGCTAATACTCTGAAGTTTGTGTGCCGCGCCTACCGTCCTGAGGAAAGGACAATATGGTGATGGCCGGGGCAGGGAGGTAAACGGCAAGCACAGATGGACCATGCAACGAACCGGTCCGTTGGTTCGTTGGCATCCTGGTCGTCCCGCCCTCTCTGGCCTGCCGTGGGTCGACCCTTGTTCGCCGTCCTTTGGATGGATTCCCTTGACATGTCGGCCCATCTCTCCAACCCCCTCTCTCAACAGCCCCTCCTCATCCTTCCTTGTTTATTCCTCCTGCGTTGCCGCACATCTTGTGCCACCTGTGCGCTCTTGCTGCAAGATCGAACAAGGGGCTGAAGTGGAGGAGGACCTTGGGAAGACAAAGTGGACCCGGGGATAAAGGGAACGAGAGAAGAGAGCAGAGGAAAGAAGGAAGAGGGAGGAGGTAGGCGACACGAGGTGGATGTGATAGTGCATGGTAGGAAACGGTGGGGGGGGAAGAGGGCCGAATAACGGGCCATATCCATAACAGGCGATCAAAGAACGTCAACAAAAGCCGCATAGTATGTTTTGGTTTGAGACAGCACGGCATCACGACGTCATCGTCACTTCAACAAACCCGACGGCATCACCAGCAGTGCAACCCTCCTTGCTCGCCCGCTCTGTTTTCCGATCGGTTGTATAATGGACGGCTGCACCTCTCTTTGCTCAGATGTGGGCGTTATTAAAAAAAAAAAAAAAAAAGGGGTATCATATTGAGTTTGGATTTTGTCTTACAGTAAAAGTGAAAAAAAGGAGGTTTCTGTCACACCAAAAGATAACCGAAAAGACAAATAAAGGAGAGGTGTACTCCCACCCACCCACACCCCCTTTGTTCTCCTTGTCTCTCTTCGTGTCGCTCTCCATGTCGCCTCTCTGTTTACCATCTTTTCGTATTGTGACCTTCTCTTTCGGCTAGACCTGGCTGTCCTCTCGGCCTCCTCTCGGCCTTCGTTTAGGTGGCCTGCCTCTCTTGGTCTAGTCAAGCCCGCCACGCGCAGTTCTGTGTTGCACAAGGTGAACAAGGGAAAGCTGTGTGGCCCTGGGCGCGCCTTCTCTCCTATGACTGGCCCTCGTCGCCCGAGTCGTCAAACATATCGGCAGCTCGCATGCGTTTGCGCGGCGGGAAAGTCGATGAAGCGGTCGACGAGGCGCCGACGTGCATGCGGACGGTGCTGGCCGGTGGCGGGGTCTGCACGGATGAGGCCCGTCTGGCTGATGGTCCGGCAGGGGCCGAGAATGCACTGGTGAACTCAGTCGGATGCCCACTGTCTGCGGGTGGTTCTAGTTTTTCTGGCTGTTCTTGGTGTTCTTGGCGTTCTTGGCGGTCTTGACGTTGTTGGTGTTCTGGGCGTTTCCGAGGCAGTTCGTGTTTCTCGATTGACGCGGTCGCAGCCGCCGCCGCCAATGCCGTCGTCCCTTTTGCATGAGGCGCATCGTGCATTGCAACGTCGCGTCTGTGGCCACTCTGGCCGCCATCGTTGTCGTTGACGTTGTCGTTCTCACTGTCACTATCACTCGACGGACCAGACATACCGTAGGCTTCGTAGGCATCGTCCTTGTCCTCGTCGCCGTCATCGTCGGTCGCAATCTCGCCCTCTTCGCTCATCTCGTCGTCCAGGTCGTCGACGAGCGCTCGAATTTCTTCCACAGTCAGAGGGATGCCGTGCAGATGAGTCTCCTCAATGTCTCCCATGGGCTCGCCATCAATGTCCTCGTCATCCATGCAGGCCAAGTCAAGTGCCTCGTCGTCGGTGTAGTCGGAGCGATAGGCCCATTCGTCGTCGTCGTTGTTGTCGGCGTTGTCGGCGGTGATTGCGGTGGTGGCGTCCTCCTTTCCGTTGGTGTCATGCTCACTGTCGACGACCATCTGGTCTCCGTCTGCAGCATTGCTCGCGCCCGTGTTGTCCACGAGGCGGAATCCTGATGCCGCCGGCCCATCGGCTGTGGGCGCCGTAGCTGTCGTCTCCACCGTCTTCCACCGACTCTTCTTGGTGGATGCAGTCGTCGTATCGGCTGCTGCTGGTGGGAATTCGCCGCCGTCGTTGTCGCCGCTGTTCCCGACCGACGGCGGATTCTCAAAGCTCGACACCAAAAAGGCTTGGGTCTCGGCTGAAAAGACGGACCAGCCCTCCCAATGGCCGAGCACCAGCCCGATGCTGCGCTTCCACTTTTCGGCACGCATCCGCCCCCAGCCGAACTTGTCGGCGAGGCGACCAAGCAAGGCAAAAACATTGCGGCGGTGCAGCGCGGCATCAAAGAGCTGGCGAAAGCGCCAGGCATGCCGGATGCCGCTAGTGGCGGAGGACGACAAAATGTCGCTGACGACGTAGACGGCGATGAGTTGGGCGCTGCTGGTGTCGGTGTTGGTAGTGGTGTCGGTCTCGGTCTCGGCAAGAGCATCGCCTCCACCGTCGGCATGGGCATGCTCATCCACCTGCTTCCCTCGGTATTCTGGGTTGGCGGCCGTGTAGGCCAGAGGCCGCTCCACATTGGCAACGATCAGGTCGACAATCTCGTTGGCACCGCGGCTGGCATGGGTAAGAGCAAAGGCCGTGACGCGGGCGATATCACCCTTGCGCAGCTTGGACAGGGTCGTCGGCAGACGCGCCAGCAAATGGGCCAGGCGCGCTTTTTCAAGGGGATTCAAAAACGTCTCCTTGTCGTCGTCGGTCGCCGCAGCCGCTGCTGTTGTGTTTTCCGCTCCTTCGGCGTCCGAGTCATCGGACGAGACGTAGTCCGAGTCGCTGACCAGCTCGGCCAGACTTGTGTCAAACTCGTATGGCAGCGGGTTGTCCGGCGTCTTCCAGGCGTGGCCACCTTCGAAGAGGGGAACGTATTTGCCGCCTTTGGTGTGGCCTTTGGATTTCTCATGCTGCGCGCCAAGACCCGTGACGGTCTCCCACAGTCGGTAGCGGTACCAAACGCCGGCCTCGCATCGTGCATCCCACAGCCAGGCCCACTTCTCTTGACGCTGCACTTCGGGGCGGCTCATCAACAAGGCCTCAAACTCGGGACCCTGGTCAAGCACCTGTTCAATGACCTTGTGGATCATGCGTAGCTTCTTGATGTCACGCGGCGCGCGCACGGGCACGTGGAGAATGCCCTCGCGGTGGGCAACGCCACCAGCGGTGCCTGGACTGTTGTATGTAGCGGGTGGTGGGATGCCCATGCCGCGGCCACCCTGGACGGTGCGTCCGCCACCCTGGGAAAACCCGGGCGGCGCAAAGCCCGTAGAAGGAGCAGTGTCGTTTTTTGACGCGGGAGGGACAGGCCGAGCACCAAAGGGCTGTGCAGAAGCCCCGCTTCCTGTTGCCATGGATGTCGACGATGCTGCTACCACAGCCGAAGAGAGGTGGCGGTGCAGGGTGAGGTAGTAGCCAAAGCCCAGGTAGCGGTTCTGCATGGCACTGACGGCGGCATCAATGTCGCTGGCCGCCGTATCGGCCGCGAGCGTGACAATAGCAGCGACCGACTTACGGTCGGTCGCTGCCGTGCCGCTCGACGGGAGAATACGGACATTGTCGACGGTCAGATGGCTGCTGCCGGCCACGAGGGCCTTGACGGCTGCGGGTGAGGTGCCGGGTGGCATGTTGGCGAGACGCATGGTCGGCTTCGAGGCGGCCTTTTCTTCCGCTCGATGGATGGCACCCGACGCCTTGGTTCGAGGTGCGTCGTCCTCCACGACCTGGCCTTCTTCGTCATTGTCCCTGCCTCTCGTTCTGTCGACGTTGTCGTGATCGACGTTGTCATCGACATCGCCATCATCGTCATCACCAAAGGCCAGCCGGGTGCGTACGTCGCTCAGTCGGCCCGGCCGTCCATCGCGGGGTCTGTTGTTGCCTGGACCGCTATTTCGATGGCCTCCGTGCGCGGACGCGGGTATGCTAAAGTGTCTGCGGCCGCCCATCGCACCGGTGGTAGATCCACCCTTTGGTTGGTGTAGAGAGGTCGAGAAGGGCTGTTGGCTGTGCTGCTGCTGCAGCTTCGGTTCAGACGTCGCTGGCAGGCTGCCGCCATCGTCGAAGCTCTTGACAAAGTCCTCGTATACGGCAGCCGTCTCAGCCGCTTCCCGCTTGCGCTTGGCCTCAGCTTCAGCGCGCTGGCGTTCAAAAATGGACTTTTTCGCGGGCTGCTTTGCTGGGAAGCGGACGTTGAAGCCGCCATTGTTGTTGTCATTGTTTTTATTCGACATCGTGCTCGTCTGGTTGGGGGAAACGACACTTGTCGGGAGCGCGTCAGGTGGGTCTTGCAGACGCACTGCTGTTCACTGTCATTTCCATTGAGGTGGGAGTCGTTACAATAAATGGTGCATCGTGGTGTAAGTTGGTTTGGTTGTCGTATGCTGTCGTGACGTAAATGCTGTCTTTGATGGAAGCTATTTGTGCACGTTACGAAGTCGCGAGTTGATGTTTTAGGGGGGGACCACACATTTTCGTCTGCCTCGTAGTGGACCAGGCTGTGGCAGGGCCTCGTGAGTTTAGGGAAAGAGCGCTGGGGCGGTTTCCAGTGGGTCTTTCCTAGGCGTGGGTCCGGTTCCCCCAACGGCTAGCGACGGCCAGAGACACGGCAGGCACGACCATCTACTGTGGGGGTGAGTAGTGACAACTGCACCATTTTACACCAATTGCAGGAATCAGTTAAGAGGGAAGGAACCATTGCATCACTTTGATTTGGACATTAGCTGCCGATATCGACGGCCGACGGCACCGTCTCAGCACAGGTGTTGAAATAGTGGAGTGTTGTTTATCGTCTCTACAGATATAACTATAAAAGACGCCGTCGGTCCTCGTTCAACACGTAGACGACGGAGATGTCGAAAGAACAAACGACGAAGCTTCAAGAACTGGCCCACTTATTGTCGAACCTCCACCAAAAGCACACGCCCTTAAAATGACATTCTCACCACCGGCGTCCGTCCTGATCGTAGGCAGTGGCGTGTTTGGCCTGAGCACGGCCGACGCGCTCAGCCGGCGGCCCGCGTTTGCCCGCACGACCATTACCGTGGTGGACCGCGGGTCGGGCGCCGTGGAAGGCGAGGACGACACCAAGCACTTCCCGGCCCGCGATGCCGCCAGCATCGACACGTCGCGCATCATCCGCGCCGACTACGCTGACCCTGCGTATGCGGCACTGGCCGATGAGGCGCAGGCCTACTGGCGGGGGGCCAGGCGGCCGGGCCCAGGCGCTGTTGGAGATGGGGACGAGGACGATTACATTGGTGGTGGCGGACGGTACACAGAAAGCGGACTCGTGGTAGTGGCCGACGCACCGGACGATGCTGCTGTCCAGAAACAGCAAGACCCGTCGAAACCCAAGAAAAAGTCCGGTATGGATTACGTCCGCGAGAGCTGGGCCAATGTGCAAGCATTGGCCGCCAAAGACGCGTACCTGGCCACCAAGCTCAAAGAACTACCGAACCCGGAGGCCATCCGTGCCGTTGTCAGGACGGGCGGCACCACGGGCGACTGGGGCTACCTCAACGGCGCCAGCGGCTGGGCGGACGCGGCGGCCAGTATGGCCTGGGTCCTGCGGCGGGTGCAGGCGGCCGGGCGCGTTCACTTTGTGCGCGGCCGGGTAGCGTCGCTCGAGATCCAGACGGAGGGATCCAAGGTCGTCGGAGTGCGCCTAGAGGACGGCCGGACGCTCATGGCTGACCTGACCATTGTGGCAACGGGCGCCTGGACTGAGTCTCTAGTCGGCGGGACGTCGTTGGCTGGCTCGTTGGCTGCCACGGGCCAAGTGCTTGGGTACGTGCCGCTGGCAAGCAACGAGGAGCATGCGCGGGTGGCCGCCATGCCCGTCGTGCTCAACCTAACGTCCGGCCTGTTTGTGATCCCGCCGGCGCCCGAGAGCCGCGAACTGAAAGTGGCGCGGCATTCCTACGGGTACGTCAACCCGATGTCGCCCGAAACCGGCGTCGGCGTGTCCAAGCCGCTGACGCACCTCGACAACCCACAGCTCAACATCCCAGTCGAAGGCGAGGCCGACCTGCGCCGTGGCCTGCAGCAGATGGTGCCCGTGCCTGGGCTGGTCGACCGGCCCTTTGCCAAGACGCGCATCTGCTGGTACACGGACACGCCGACGGGCGACTTTGTGGTCGACTACCACCCGGAGTATAAAGGCCTGTTTTTGGCCACCGGCGGCAGCGGCCATGCTTTCAAGTTCCTGCCTGTTCTGGGTGACAAGGTTGTCGATTGTCTCATCGGCCAACGACCGGCAGCGTTTGCCGACAAATGGGCGTGGCGGCGGCAAGCGGACAAAGGTGCGAGTACCGCCGGCCTCGGATGGGCGACAGTCGTCACGGAAGACGGCAGCCGTGGCGGCAAGCCGGGCCTCTTGTTGCAGGACGAGTTGTCGAAGAGCTCCAAGGCATAAGACGTCACACATTGTATACACTAGAGACCACACTTTAGTAGGCAAGTCATAAAATGTGTATTAAAGCGAAGCATATTGTACCGAAGAGTGGTGCCCTTGCGGAACACTACCAGTCACGGTTTATTTGTGAAACACTCCGCGGCGTGGTGAAGAGAAAGGACGTATTGTATTAAAACAGATGTAAAATCAATTTCATGTATGTCGTAACCGTTCCTTTCCGGAACTCCCTTTTTGTGTGTGAACACACTCTACCAACGCCGATGCCATGCTGCAAGTAAAAGCAAAGACAAGCACAAGTAAAAGACAGTAAAAATGACAATGGCGACAACGACGCGCCAACACGGTGCAACGTAGAATCATACAGAATTTCCGAATGCCCGTACACCGCTACACCTTGCGGAAGTCTTGCAGCACAGGGTAGATCATTTCAAAGGCCTGGTAGATCTCCTCGCGGACCTTGGCGCCCGTGAGCACCGTCTTGCCGCTGACAAAGATCAAGAGCACGACCTTGGGCTTGATCATGCGGTAGATCAGACCAGGGAAGAGCTCCGGCTCGTACGAGCTGAAGTTGTGGTGCCGCGAGGCCAGGCCCTCCAGCCGGACGGGGAACTTGATGTCGCATGAGCCGACAATGTTCTGGATCTTGAAGTCGGTGAACTTGGCGTCAAAGCCTAGCTTCTGGATAATCCGTGCGTACTTACGCGACGCCAGCTTGCTGTCGTCTTCGGACTTTGCTCCGGTCACAACCATCTTTCCACTGGCAAAGATGAGCGCCGTCGTCTTGGGGTCGCGGATCCGCATAATAACAGCTGCGAAACGCTGCATTGCCATGTTAGTCAATGAACGGACGAGCAACGGCACAACACCTCGCACCTTCACACCCTCACACTCTCCCACCCTCACACCAAGCTCAGCCTACCTTTGGGTTGTACTCTGCATTCCGTGCGTGCAGAGCAATGGTCTTGAGATCCAGTCGGCAATCCAAGTTGACTGTAGCGACGATATTCCTAGATTGTAAGCAAATACTGTTTCCGCGACGTTGGTGTGTCAACAACAATAGCACCACATGTATACTTACTGTAGCACTGGGACCAGGCCGCTCCCACTTGTCACGGCAGACGGGGTCGCGGCAGGCGTAGCCGGCGTAACAACACCACTACCTGCTGCACCGCCATCCGAGCCACCAGCACCAAACAAACTCGCTGCTGAATTTGGTGGCATCGTTACCGTCTCCTGGCTGCTGTCGGCTGCCGAACTGTCAAACGAGTCGTGTGGTGGCGTAAGCTCGGTATGGCCGCCAGGGAACGAAAGCGACCCAGGTGCCGTAAACGCCATCGCCTGTAGCGCATTCACGGGATGTGTGTGAATGGCTTCCATACTGGAAACCGGGAAATCTGGGTAGCGAGGGGATGTGCAGGACGAAAAGAAGAGGATGTGTAGAACAAGATCTATGAAAGCATGAGATGTTAGCATTCGTGGACACTCGAATTGATATATTCCAGCAAAATCGCAAATGGCAAATATGTGGCGTGGTGTGGCGGATCACAAAGGCGAGGACGGTCCAGGCTGAAAGGTGGCGAATATGGCGAGGCAACAACAAGCCTCATCACGACCTTCTGAACCACAGCTTGCGATCTTGGCCACCATTCGCAATGACAAAGGTAGAAAAACGAAGGCGATGGAAGGAATAAGCAAAATAAAGGTGAAATCCTACCACAAAAAGTGGGAGATAAACAAGTCAATGTCTCTCCCAGCAGTGCAGCTCTGGCAATGACGACTCGTTTTGGGAGGTGGAGAGACCGACTAGACGAGAATCAAAGATCGATCCAAGGGCCCGTAACAGGTCAAAAGATTGGATGAGGTGTAGAGAAAATGGTTGCTTCTTGGAGAGGAGCTCGTTTTGCTCAGAGGAAAGCAAACATCAAGAAGCTTGAATTTGCGTCGACGATTCGTGCAAGAGCTTTACTGTGTGTTTTTTTGCCCACTCTCGTTCTACTTGTGACGGCCCTGCTGCAAATCGAGGGCGTGGCGTATTTCGGCGAGACGCAGTTGAAGGGAAGAACGGAGAGGTGTGAGGGTAAGAAAAGGACGCTTTTGCCTTTTATGTATCGGGCAAGCTTAGGTATGAAAGAAGAAGAAAGGGGTAGAAGAGACGGCAAGAGAGCGAAGTGAGAGGAAGTTGAACGAGCTGTTGCTTTGTTGACGTCGTTTGCAAAAAACGGGAGGAGCGACTGCGTTTGTTGCTGGGTGTGGATATGCAGCTTCCGTGTCAAAGTCGGCGAGGAGAAGGAAGTAACGAATCAAGTGGACGAATTGGAAATAATAATAAGAAAGATCGACCCAACTGCACAAACAAAAAAGAGGCAGTTACGTCAATGAGGGCCAAAATGGACAGCTCTTGACAGCTTATCGCGCAGCTCCATTCGAAGCTGCGCAGGCGACGTGGGAGCTATGTTATTCTTATGTATGCCAGCGAGATGCATTTTACAGGGACTAGCCATTGGACTCAGTCTGTCAGTCAGAGAGAGCGACCCAAAACACAGGCCTGATGGGGCCCATGGGGAAGGGATCTCCATATGAATGAATTAAATAAAATATGAGAAAAAAAATGCAAAAAAGTGGCTGGCGAAGGGCAGGGGTGAGACGGAAAAGGTGTGTTGCTGTGGCAGGGGCCCACTTTAGGGGTGGTTGTTGCTCTTTTCCTTGTCTTTCGTTGCGATGGAGGGCCATCGCATCCGCTGATTGGTCCAGAGCCTGGGTTTTGAAGCAGGCAGTTTTGCGCAGCGAATCAGACAATGCGCAGGCGTCGCTCCTTCTCCCTCTTTTCTCACAGGAACTGCTGCCTGGAAAACTGTTGAAGGCAGGGGTTTTAAAGGGGGGTGCTCCTTTCCGTTTAGGTGTGCATAAAGTGTGCAAACAGGTTGCCGTGTTTTGCCCTAGTAAGATACCTCTTTCCTTAGGCCGTCATTTTCTGTATTCGTATCGTGGGTGCTCCTTCCCCTGAAACTTCTGCCATATGGGCCTGACTGTGCGGAAGGCGCGAACGAACTACGACGACAAGCAACATGCTATCATCATCCATCTGGTGTTATCTGTTTATATCAACATCATGCGATGTATGACATGCTTGTTGTATTTCCTTTCTCTCATCACCAGGCACATGAGTTCCCTCCGTGTGAGACTCTTACTTCGTATTTCTCTTCCAATTTTACAGGAACCTGTTTGTTGTTCACTCGCATAACTTGACACATCACGTCCTTTGGTGTTCCCCTCATCATCATGTCTATCTCACAGCTTTCTCCATTTTCTTTCACCCTCCTCGTGCTGCCCTTCCTTTTTCCTGTCCTTCTTCGTCGATTTTCGTCGACGTTCGTCATTCCCCGTTGTTCACATCCCTTATTACAAAAAAGGGGTGAGCCGTGGTGTTCACGGTCAACATCTCAGCCCCTACAAAAATCCTTCACCCCTTGAAAGTGCAGGTAGATGTATGTTGTACTTTTACTCTGGTTTTCCTCTTGCATGCTGGGCTCCAGCACATCTGCACACACTCGAGGCTCTGCGCCGTTCAGCTGCAAGCCCCTGTCCACAGACGCGTTTACACCCTTTTGGTTTTCTCTCCCAGCCTTGCTTTTGCAGCCATTTTTTATGCAAAAGCCCACTCCTACTTCTTCTTCTTTACCATCGGAGACTATCCTGGCTCAACTTCGACCAGACAGCCACCGTGTGTTGTGGCAGTGACCAAAACGGCAGATGAAGACCAGCCGATACCCGCTAGCAAACAAAACAAGGCGGTGAAAGGGGCAGGACTGGTCGTTGTTTGCCTTCTGTCCAATCGTTGCAGCTACCTGCAGGCAGAGAAGAGAGGCGGTTGGTCAACAGGCTAAACCTGCCAATTCTTGTCTGTTTGTTTCGAAAGAAAACTGTTTGACTTTATACCTTATTTTGCAGAGCGGCATGAGTGTGAACTTTTCTTTCTTTTCTAACAAAACAGCCCATCCGATATCTCCAAAATGAATATGTGTAACCAAACGACAAAGACAAAAGTAAACACAATGTATGGGCTTCACTCTCCACTCCTCACTCCTAACTTTTTCTTCCTCCTTCTCTTTCTCTCTCTCTCTCTCTCTCTTACGTCATGTAGTACTTGGGACCTTCACCACCCTGGGGCACTTGCCAGTTGATGTCCTGCTTGGGCGCCTTAATATCGCACGTCTTGCAGTGAATGCAGCTATGTCGGTTAGTGCGAGCTTAACAAAAGAGAGAAAAGAAACAACAAAAAGAGAGAACAAAAGTGACGAGTGGAGGGGAGGACCTACTTTTGCGCGTTGATCTGGAAACGCACTCCCTCAGGCTTGGTGTTGTCCTCAATGTACTCATAGACGCCGGCCGGGCAGAAACGGTTCTCGAGGCCCTGGAACTCAGGGTACGTCTCGGCGGTGTGCTTCTCCCAGTCCTTGACCTGCAGGTGGACGGGCTGGTCCTCTTCGTGGTTGGTGCCGGTGCGCGAGACGCTCGTCAGGATGTCAAAGGTGATTTCACCGTCGGGCTTGGGGTAGTCAATCTTCTTGTACTGGCTCGCGGGCTTGGTGGTCTCGTGGTCCGCGTGGCGGTGGTGCAGCGTCCAGGGCATGCGGCCCTTCAAGACAATGGCCTCGATGCCCGAGTACAGCACGCCGCCGTACATGCCGAGGGGCGTCTGGAAGGACGGGCGCATGTTGCGGACCTCGTGCAGCTCCTTCCAGATCGAGGACTTGCGGAGGGCCTCTTCGTACTCGTACAAGAAGACGGTGTCGCCGCGCACCGTCGACTGGCCATCGTCGTCTTGGTTCTCGGCCTCGGCGTCAGCCGCGGCGGCCGCGTCGCCTTCGCCCTCACCCTCTGCAGCGGTGCTGCCCGTCTTCAGCGCGTTCCACGCCGCTTCGGCGGCCAGCATGCCCGACCGCATCGCATTGTGCGTGCCCTTGATCTTGGGCACATTGACAAAGCCGGCCGAGTCGCCGATGATGGCGCCGCCGGGGAAGGCCACCTTGGGGACCGACTGCAGACCGCCCTCGATAATGGCGCGCGCACCGTACGAGATGCACTTGCCGCCCTCGAGCACGGACCGGAACAGCGGGTGCTGCTTCATGCGCTGGAACTCGTTGTAGGGCGACAGCCACGGGTTCTTGTAGTCGAGCGAGGTCACGAGACCCAGCGTCACCAGGTTGTCGCCAAAGTGGTACATGAAGCCGCCGCCGTACAAGTCATAGGGCAGCGGGTAGCCCATGGCGTGGACAATCTTGCCCTTCTCAAAGACCTCGGGCCGCACCTCCCAGACCTCCTTGATGCCCAGCCCGTACGTTTGCGGGTCGCTGTCGCGGCGCAGGTCAAACTTTTTGATGACCTGCTTGGTCAGGCTGCCGTGGCAGCCCTCGGCAAAGAGCGTGACGCGCGCATGGAACTCCATGCCGCGCTCAAAAGAGTCCTTGGGCTTGCCGTCGCGGCCAATGCCGACGTCGTTGGTGGCCACACCCGACACACTGCCGTCGGCCGCGTACAGCACCTCAGACGCCGCGAAGCCGGGGTACACCTCAACGCCTGCCTCCTCGGCGCGAGCGCCGAGCCAGCTGACGTACTGGTTCAGGCTGACAATGTAGTTGCCGTCGTTGTGCATCTGGGGTGGGATGGGAAGCGGGAAGGCCTTGGTTTTGGTCAGGAACTTCATGCTGTCCTTGCCGGCGGGCGTCGCAAACTCGAAGCGGTCCGGGTTGTCCTCGTCGAGCCAGTTGGGGATCAGGTCGTTGATGGCGTCCGGCTGGATGACGGCACCCGACATGGTGTGTGCGCCCAGCTCGCCCGCCTTTTCCAGCAGCAGCACGCGGAAGTCCTCGTTGCCGGCCTCGGTGGCCAGTTGCTTGAGGCGGATGGCGGCGCTCAGGCCGGCCGGGCCGCCGCCAATGATGCACACGTCCACCATGTCGCTTTCGCGCTCGATGCTCTTGGGGTCGAAGCTGTCTTCGTCCGCGACGACGTCGGCCATGCGCCGCCGCCGGCTCTCGGAGAAGAACCGTGTCTGTGCGTAGTACGGGGTGGGGATGGGGTTGGGGGAATTGTTGGTCGCAAATCGTGGCCGCCTTGACACCTGCACGCTGTTGTGGGGCGAGGAAGCAGAGGTGCGGCACCGGCGCAATGAGGGCGATGACGTCGTCGCCGGCGTAACTGTGCGTCGCAACGCGCTGCTGTTCCACCGGACTGCGCCGTTCGGGGCCCGGCCCGAGGCCGAGTGCGAGTTTCGAGGCGCGGCGGCGTGTATGGTCGGCAGGACAGCTCTCCGGCGGCCTGCCGTCCAGCACACGCGCACCGCAACGGCAGGGCCGCTTGATGCTGAGGCTGTGAACATGGCTGTGGGAGTGTGGAGTGTTGTGCAGAGGCCGTTCCTCGGGCGGTCAGTTTTCAAAAGGTCGACAGTCGATGTTGACAATGGCGTCGCTCGTCTTCGAAGAAAGCGAAAATTCGACTGCCCAGCGGCAAGAGACGTTCGCAACCGTAACACCACGATAGGAATGAAGAATAATTCGAGTCAGAGGTGTCAGAGGTCAGAGTGGAACAGGAAAATGCCAGTTCATTGCATGGCCGCCCGTTTCGCCCCTTGGTGTTGGTCTTGTGAGAAGACTTGAGGAGCCGGAATGTGCCAAAGGCCAAAGTGGAGGTACTGCCCGGTTAACCAAGGGCCGAGGAGGCCAATTAGGTTGCAGACGAAAAGCAACAGCTCAAAGCTTTCGGAGTTAGAGCTTCTTTCTTCTTTTTGTTTTGGTCTTTTCTTTTTTGCTTTCGTCGCTTTAATTATTCGTTTCGTGTAAGCTGGTGCCAGGAACAGTTTCAATTGATAGCGTAGAGGGCTTCGAAATGGCAATTGACGAACAAAGGGCCCAGTTCGCCGACTGTGGATTCGATATTGGCAGACTGGGGAGCGTGACTGTGGAAATGCAAACGGCTTGTGGTGGATGAAGATGGTGACGTATGTATTTGTGTAATTTTTAGAGGCCGTTATTCGGCTTGTGAGACTGCGTCAAACAATTCCAACAAAGCAACCCGCAGAATAGTGCCCGAAATGCAAAATTTTGGCAGGAACAACCCGACTACAGGGGCCTGGGGACCGCTAGTTTCCTTCTCAGAACCGAGGCCAGAAAGTGGCCTTGTCCCAGCCAGCCAATCGTAGGAAACGTTTTACCGAAGCAAGCCGCCATGTGGTGGGGGATCCACTGAACGGAAGCCGAAGGTCACGTGCTGCTACGGGACTTGTGAGACGGGCCCTCCATCACTCATATTATTGATGCACGTGACTGCTCTTGAGAACAGTTTGGGCTTCACGATGACGAGGGCAAAAAAACAACCATAAAATATACAAGAAAAATGACAAGAAAACAACAGACTATCCGTCGGATAATCCCCCCCCCTCCGTGCTTTTGTAAATACTCAACATATAATGTTTAATGTGAGCGCAGCGTTGACATTAGCATGAGCTAATCAATTCCGTTGATGAACTATGAAAGTCGACCCTTGTATTTCGTATCGCCCGAAGACCCCGATGCCCGGTGTCAATCTCTCGCTCATGTCCGTTGGTCTGAAGGTTTTCCCGGGACAAGGGACTGAAATACAACGGCCATTCGAGAGTGGCCTAGAAAACTTACTGAGTATAGAGAATTAAGAAATGTGGGAAATGAGTAAACACAACTAAAGACAACCCCCCAAACTTGACAGAGTATTTCTCGACAGGAAAGGATTAAGCGGAAATTCAGAATAAAGTATTTGGCGTCCCAGGTCTCCTGCAACTTACTCCAAAGATAGGTTGACAATTGGGGCGTGAACCGCCAAGTCCTCAGACCTTACGACATACTCGGCCACGAGACTGAGTTGTGCGAATTTGCATGGACCGGCTTCTCAGGCCAGATTTGTCTTCAGAGACGGCACCAAGTCTTGCGTGGGGACGAGCGTACGAGAATCCGCTCACAAAAACGGAGGTGCCGTTTGTACGCCAGCGGCAATGCCTACCCCAAGTCCCGCTCCGTCTCCGTTCCCGCACAAAGGCGTAAGCAAGTATGCGCGTGACTGCCGTTCCTTGACCAAAGCGTCACAGGACAGTGCAAGACGGCAATACTTATGCCCCCGCGCTATTGTTGACTTTTTCTCAGATGGGAGAAGCATTAATGAGTTCGGTCCATGGAGATTCTCGTATGCCGTGGCGACGGTTGGCCTCACTGCTGAATTCTACCCGAGTGTTTCCTCCATGGCGCCACTGCAAGTGAGAGCCTCAGGCCGGTCAGATATTGTGGCGCATTAATCGTTCATAATAGCGATCGTCCTGTGTTTGCATACCTTTAGGACAGAAGCCATATTGGACTGTCACGCTCTATCGGTCAATGAGGAGAGAGCGGTAGGAGGAATCTTATATTGATAGGTTCTCAGTAAAGCTGCCTGGATTAATGAATAGAAAGGGTTGTCTTTTGTTGTCTGCGACCACAGCCTGGACTATAGGCCTTGGGAAGGATAGTGAATATGGGATTTGGTCCCTCAAGTAGTTTTCGTGATACTTGACGACGTGCAGGTTGCGCCTTCCAGCGTGTGCCACAATATTGAGGTCGCCCCTTCCCAGGTCATACGGTATCTTTCTTGTGTACGTCACAATGTACTTGTATGCACTAGAAGGAAAGAACGGCGATGACTGCACCTTCCCTGAGCTGATACAAGACTGGTAATAGGGGTAATGTAAAATGCATATGATTTAGGAAAGCGCGAGTGCGAATGGGATCGCTTGCATCTTTTCGCCAGCGTTTTGCAACATCCAATTTATTTGTTTGCACACTACACATCGTCCTTATCTACTATTCACAAACTGATCTACTTCAGCCGTTTCCTATCTTTCTCAACGTGTCATTATCATCTCGCCGGACGATCCTCTAAACGCTACGATGCAAGGACACGCGCGAGGTAGCCCAGATGTGTCCTTGGTGGCGTAGGTAATGTGCAAAGAAGATATGATTTCTTCTTCTTCGTCACACTGCATTCTGACTCCAACAGGCAAGTCCGTGTCCGCGACTCGATGCTCTACTAACAGTTTCTGTCAGACCCTAGACGAGGCAGATGAAAGACTCAGGGCACTTCCTACCGGAATCTAGCTCCACGGTAAGCTTTGTGATCCTTGGCTTCTTGCGCTGGAAGAAGAGACATAGGCTCCAATATCGTGACTCTAGACTGGGGTATATACTACCGTACGATTTCAATGAAGAAGTGGGTGGTACAGACAAGAACATAGCCCTATTATTATGCGATGCGAATCGGCCGCATTTTCGCACCGTTGCATTCCCCGCCAGTACTCATGTCTTCTGCTCTATTCGCCGAAGAGCCAGAATGTCTTTGAGCTTGACGGTGCCCTTGGCGCCCCAGCCTGAGGGGCCAGCGTCAACATCCGGCCGCACGGCGACATACCAGCTCCAGGAACGCCGGTCCAGCTCGGCGGCCGTAATGTGATCGGCCCAGCTGTCATAGACCATGCGCAGGGCGCCCAGAAGCAGGCCGAGATTCTCTTCCTTCTCAGCATCCATGGCCTTGACCGTCTTCTTCTTTTTCGTTGGAGTTGTCTCGGTTGCCGGTCCGACACCACCAACCTTGCCAGAGTCTTCAGAGGACGCGAAGCTGCGCATGAGATATTGCCGAGCACCTTCGGGCCGGTGGATTGGCATGCCGACCACAGACGTCAGCCCTGTATTGGGACCGTGCTTGAAGCGCGAGGCGGCGCTGTGACTACTGCTTCGACCGCCAGCACCAGTACTAGCACCAGCACCACCAGCTTCCTGCTGTTCGCGCATCGCCTCGAGGTCCAGTCCCCACGCGGCCTCGCCACCCAAGGCCACATCCGCACCCGTCCGGCGCAGGCGCTCCGCCATGACACCCGTCACGCAGTTGCGCATCAACCGCCAGCGGTCCGGGCCCAAGAGAGTACCGCCGAACCAGCGCGTTAGCACAACCAGCGTATCGACGGCACCGAGTTCGTGCAGGATGCGCAGCATCAGGTCGCCACAGCCCGTCTCGCCGTCGTCGTACGAATCCTGGCGCACGCTGCTGGCGTAGTCGCTGCTGGTGCTGCGGACGCGGTAGGCCCAGGCGTTGTGCGAGGCCGTCAGAAGCTTGGGATGCGCCTCCATGAGAGAACGGAGCAGACCCGCCCGCTGTGCCGGGTCGGTGATGGTGGTGGCGCGCGCGACAAACGTCGAGTCCTTGAGGGAGATGGTCTGGCTGGTAGACCAAACACCGGCGGCAGGCTGTGACAAGGCACTGTGGACCTGTGGAGCGACTTGTGGTGGTGCTCGTTGCGGCTCTGAGGCCGCAACGGCGTCGGTCCCGGTTGCCCGTGTAGCTTCTGGCTCCTCGTCATTGTCGATATCATCCACCTCCTCTTCTTCTTCGTCGCCCTTCCAAGTATACCCGCTGCGCTTGAGCACGGCCACCTCACGGCCCAGGATGCGGACCCGCGGCTGGCCCTGGCCCCAGCCAGACTCGTCGGCACTGGGGCCCTTCGCCCACTCCAAGCCGAGACTCGTGGCCTTGGACCGCGAGTTGGCACTGACGACAGCCTGGGCCAGACTCAAGCGACTCGACACGGGCTGCTCCGGCATGGTGTAGCGCAACAGCTCGACGGCAAACGCCAAAACCAAGGGCGCACGGTTGGTCAGGAGGACGGTGGAAGCGATGCGGGCCTCCTCCTCTTCGTCGGCCGGCACAAACACGGGAAGCTCGAGGGAGCGTTCCAGCTCGGCGGCGGTCATCGGCTCGGGACCCATGAACATATTGCTGCTGCTCGACGCAGCTGCCGTGCCGTCCAGCTGCTTGGCGCGCTTGGCTGATGCTGATCCACTGGCGGGAGCTGTACGTTTGCTGCCGATTGCGCTGCCGCCTGCGGCCATCTTCTTCAGGGCCGTCTTGCAGCTCGTTTGCAACGACTTGGCCGCGGCGGCATCCTTGATGGCGTCCTTGACAACATCCGCCGGCGCCTCCGCAATTTGTTGGATGCTTCAGGTGTCAGAAGGGGCGGGGCATACAGAGATACAAAGAACAGCACGCACCTTCGCAGATTGGCGGCCTGTAGCGCCTTCACCTGCGTCATTGCCTGCAAGATGGGCAGCTTCCGCGTTGTTGTCAGCAAGCGGAGCAGCTCCTGTAGATCTCTTTCCGACGGGGCAGATGCCATTTTCACTCTTGCTCGGTTGTGTCGTCAAGATGATTTGTCGTCGTCGCTTTTGAACGAAGTGCGCCACGACGCGGGTGTTCGTGAATTCCCCAGAATGACGGAACGACAGGTCGGATGTTAGTGGGAGAGCTTAGGTTGGTCGCTCGCGAAGTCACAGGATAGGGCGACAGTTGGAATACGACAAGGGGAGCTACAGCGGTGCCCCGCTTTTCCCAATTCGAGATCAACGATTGGGAAAAAGAGCTCGAAAAACCTTGAAAGATCGAAGCAAGCTTGCGCAGGGAACTCTCAACACGCGGTTCCCGGAGTTGAAGCACACTCAGCCAAAGCCACGAGAAGACACAAAACAGTTTATTTACATATTTCAAACGCCAAAGGCGACGTTTACGCGGCGACTGGCTCTCATCTCATGAGAAAAGGACAGACCTTTGTCAATCGTCTCGAATCGCATCTCATCATCCGATACCATGAGCGTCACAGGCTCAAGGGCAGCCGGCATGGTGGTCCAGAGCTGGAGATTCAGCTACCAGACCTCCATGGTACTGTCATCTGTATCTCGGCCACCTCGTCCATGTGTCGCCGCTAGGTCCTTCAGACGGACTCTCTTTCAGGCGACAACACCACGCATGAAGCGGCCACCATCCAAGGGACCAGCATCAAAACAGCCACCCGCGGAGCCTAATCCGTCTTCACCATCCCAGACCAATACAGACAGGGTGGCTCGCATACCACAAACTCGGGCGGCGCCTTTGCCGTACCGGCGATCACCATTCGCCTCGTCAGACAAGGGCATGCAGGACCACCACCACCACCACCAGCAGCAGCAAGGAAAGAAGGAGAAAGGGAAGGAAAAGCCAGAAGCCCTCGACAGTCTCTTCTCACAGCGGAAGCTGCCCCTTATTGGCGCAGCCCTGGCTGCGGGTGTCCTGGGCTTCTACATTATGCCCCTGCTCATCACCTACCTCAAGGGCGGCTGCCGCGACGACCACCAGCACGCCGAGGTTGCGCCTGATGCCATTCCCACGGGTCTTCCTCCCGTCGGTGCTGCCGCCTTTGACGCCTCTCTAGATGTACCAGAGCGCATCATGGGCATCAAGCATGAGCGCAAGAAGCTGGCCAGCGGGTCGTCGGGCGCCGTGCTCGAGGTGGCCGTCGGCACCGGCCGCAACGTGAGCTACTACGTGTGGGATCCGGCTACGTTCACTCCCTCCTACGTCAAGTCTTCGAGTGCGACAGCCGATTTGCTCAACGGCAACAAGGAGCGGCCCACGATCACGTCGTTTACGGGTGTCGACTTGTCGGGTGAGGCGCTGGTCATGGCGCGCACACAGCTGCGCGTCACCGTCCCGGCTGTGGCTGCCGCCATCCCCAAGAAGGCGCCCGCCATCGACGACGCTATCAGCACCGATGCCGAGGTCGTCAACGCCCTCGACGGCAAGGTCCGCCTCATCCGCAGCGACGTGATGCAGCCCTTGCCGCCGCCCTCGTCGTCGGCCAACGCCACCCGCTACGATACGGTCGTCCAGACCTTTGGCCTTTGCTCGGTGGCCGACCCCGTCGCCCTGATTGCCAACATGGCCTCCGTCGTCAAGCCCGAGACGGGCCGCATTGTCTTGCTGGAGCACGGCCGCGGCAGTTGGTCCGTGGTCAACTCGCTGCTGGACCAGTACGCGAGCCGCCATTTTGCGCGCTTTGGCTGCTGGTGGAACCGCGACATGGCGGCGATTGTGGCCAAGGCACAGGAGGCGGTGCCCGGTCTGGAGGTGGTGTCGGTGAAGCGGCCGGGGTGGCTGCAATTTGGGACACTCTGGAAGATTGAGCTACGGGTGAGGGAGGCCGCAGCAAAGAAGTAAAGGTGAGAGTGAGAGTGCCACTGTTGTCGGCAGAGAGAGGATGGCGGACTGGACAAATGATGATTACGATTGATGCTGGGCTATGTAGGGATATACCAGCACAAGTATGTGATTCTCCTACTCGTTTTGTGTTTATCTAAACAAACGTACGTAAGAAATTTTAAGATGGCTCTTGATATTTTTTATTTATTTTTAAGCGTCACAATAAATCAAAAGAGACAAGGAATCACACAAATTTAAATAAATCAAACGCTTTTCATTAGCTAAACAAAAACAAATAAAAACAGGCACACTTTGAACCCTCTCACGTCCCCAGTCGTCTTGCTCTATTTTCTCTATCCGACATTCCCCTCCACCTTTTATGTATCAACAGATACCCGTCTAATGACAAAAGGGGCCAGTTTAATCCACTGGCGAACCTATCGTACAGGATAAGAAGATAAGAAAGGAGACACCAGTAGAAAAGAAAGACATCAACGGAATCTTCTGTAGGATACATTGTAAGACAATAACCAACAGAAACAGAATCGTTCCCTTGGCTTTTCTTTCGAATCCCTTGAAGTGATTCACACACGTCGCTTCATCCTTTCCTTTTTCACCTGTCCACACTCATACACAAGACACACAAAGAGCATCGCAGATGGCTCCCACATGGGCGACAGCACAAGCGCGGAGAACGGAAAGGGGGACGATGGAGATGAGAGCGGATACCCAGACGCTTGACCAAGCGACCCGGAGAAAATAAGAGACCTTTCATAGAATAGGAGAGAGAAATGACAAAGAACAAAGTCGACGACAAAAATTGAACATGACAAAACAAGAAAAGCACATCGAAACTGCTCAACAAATAAAACAAAAGCTCCCATTTTGACGCCGGTTCATCCCCATGACACGTCACAAAAAATACCAAATGCCCAATTTTTTTTTGCGAAACCGCCGGAACCCTTCAAAATCACAAAAAAATGGAAAAGATCAAAAATGAAATGGCAACAATGAGAAGAAACCGTAAATCGTTACACCGTTTTTTTGTGTATCCCACCTCCAGACACAAAACAAGAAGGAAAGAGAAAGAGAAGAGAGGAATGGTATCTCGGAAGAAAAACAGAATACAGAGCGGAAAAATAAAAAGGAGGGGAGTGGTGATGTCGACAATTAAAACTCGTCCAGCAGGCAGTCGAGCTCATCGAGCTCAATGTTCTCGGGGCACCGGTCCCAGCCGGTGACCATGCTGTCGAGCTTGGCCCAGTTCTCGGCCTCGTGGTCCCTCTTAGGGCCCAGCGAGAACATGGGGCGCATGGCCGGGCTCGTCATGAGCGCAAAGGACTCCATGTGGCGAGTGGCGGCGGTCTCCGAGCCAAACAGCAGCGACTCGTCGCGACCCGCATCGTCCAAGAACATGCCGTTGTTGTGCACGTGAGCAGTAGCGGACGAGGGAGGTGCGGCCTGGGCGGCAATGGCAGCGGGCGACAGCAGGAAACGGCTGCCAGCGTGCTTCTGCTTCTGGAGGCCCTCGGCGGTCTGCGTAAACTCCTTCTCGTCCTTTTCGAGAGGAGGCGAAGCGCCGCGGTGGTTGCGAGACGAATACGAGCTGGCCGAGCGGTGGTGGCCGCCGTGCTGGTAGCGCGAGAAGCGCGAATAGCGGGGGTAGCGGTGGGAAAGGTGTGTGATGGGCGTGCCGGGCATCGGAATGTCGTCGTCCAGGTCGTCAAACTCGGGCGAAGACAGGTCCACCTCAGGCGACGGGCTCAGTTCGCGGCGCCGCTCCTCCTCGGTGGTCTCGGAACCGGACGCGGCGCTCGACATCGGTGGCGTGATAATGCTGGTGCGCGGTACAATGAAATGGACGGATGAGGCATCGGGGAGCGGCAAGTGCGGGCAGGTGGTCAAAAAGTAGTAGGTGCGGCGGGGGTGAATGTTCTCGAGCTCCTTGGTCAGAGGGCAGTTTTTCGAGGCGGACCAGCAGGGGCGCTTCATGTAGGACGCGAGACGAGACGAGATAATGGCGCAGGGATTTGCCGACCTGTGGAGAGAGAGGAGCCATGCTGTTAGTAGATGCGCCTAAAAGGGGAAATTCGAAAATGCGCTAAGAGATGAGAGCGCCAGGGCTGCCAAAAAATATGCAGGGACGAGACGGGAAAAAAAATAAGTGGGCATCGTGAGAATTCTGGCTGAGCAAAGAAAAGTCGGGCAACGAAATTTGGAAATTTGGGACGTGACGTTTTGAGGATTTGAGGATTTGAAAAATGAAGCATTAGGTAGGTGGGGGCTTTTGGGAGAAATTGGACATACTGTTGAACGGATTTGAGCTGCTGCATCAGAATGGCCGACAGCTCCTTGATCAGGTGCGGGCGGTTGCCAGTGGACTTGAGCAGTATGATGACGGCCTCGACAATGTCGTCGTTGACCTCATCCATGTCAATCTCGACCTCCTCGACGTCAGACGAAACCATCTCGACGGACTGCTGGCGTTTTGGCGACTGGGGCGGTGTGGCGACAGCGGCGGTCTTGGGCGAAGCGTCGTGGCTGCGCTTGGTCCGCTTGGCCGAGGGCCGTTGCGCATCGGATGCGGCGGCCGACGACGTTCGCTTTGGTGACGCAGACGAAGGAGTAGTAGCAGGTGGCGCCATGTTGGTGGTCGAGTCGGAGACGGGCGTGAGCTGCCGTTGGGTGGAAGACGAAGAGGAAGCAGAATGGGAGGTTGTGTTGGAAGTAGAGGTGGAAGACGGTGTGGCGGACGCTCCTGGAGATGCGATGGTGTTGGAGGACGTAGACTTGGTTGCGGCGGCAGCAGCGGCGGCAGCAGCAGCGCGAGCGGCGTGCGTAACAGGAACGTGGATGCCCAGCGACGGCAGCGAGAGTGATTTGCGACGAGTATTGTACGGCATGATGCGAAAGGGAGGGGAGGCCGCTGGATTTGTGTTGTTGGAACGACAATCGGGCGATCACAAGGACCGATCAAGGGGAAAGAGAGGAGAAAGAATAAAAGAAATAATACAAGGAGGAATAAGAGGGAAAATAGAGAGAGGGAAAAGAGGAAATGGCAGGAAAGGTACAAAACAGGGGAAACGGAGATATGCGAGACAAAGGAGATAAAATCTAGTAGGGGAAAAAGACGAGAACACCGAGGGGGACTGAGGCGAGCGATCTCCAGATCTCTCTGCCAATGCGCCAAAAGCGTTTGCTGTGTCTTTGCTTTCTGTGCTGTCTGTCTCGTCGTTTGCGGGCTTTCTGTTCCTGCGTTTGTACTGCGAAATGATCTGTCTGCTGTGTGATGCAGGGGGTGGAATGTAGAGAAATAAAATGCGTGCAAATGCGTGCAAGTGCGTGCAGAAGTTCACTAGCACTGTTTCTTTTCGATTCTTGGGTAGGAGAGCCTGGGGAGCGGATCGGTGGGCGATGCGCGGATGGATGGCGAGGAATGCTGTGTTCGATGCTGTGGCGTGAAAGATGTAAAGTGAAGCAGAAGCAGATGGTGCGAAAGGTGGAAGGAGACTGATGGATGGGGATGCTCCAGACAAGAGGAAGAAGAAAAGGGAAGATGGTTGTGTTTCGTCGGTTGCCGTATGGTATACTCCGGACACCCCAGCTCCTTCTGTTTTGGCCGGGCAGAGTTTTAATGCGGACGATCGCTCCTTCCTGCTAGTTTGTTTTGTTGGGTTGTCGGGGGAAGGCGAGAACAGTGAACACCGGTCAACGAGGGAAGGCACGCCTTTTTCCGTAGCAAGCTTCTCGAGTCGTTCTTTCCTTGTGTGTTGATTGTATCTATTTTGTTTTGTGTTTTTGTTGGATGCGGGTCGTTGGGAGGGAAGAAAGGGAAGGAGCAACAGGCAGTAACACAGTGAAAAAAGAGCAGGCAGAAAGGGGAAGGGGGGAGCCGGCGAAGCCAGGGAGAGATGCAGTATTACAGAGAGCAACAGAGACGGTGTGAAAGCGGTAAGGCGATGAGTTCACTCAGCGGTGGCAATGGATGGGGGTTGGAGGAGGCAGAAGGAGGACCAGTTGCAGGCTAAAACAAGAACGAGCTAAAAGAAAAACGAAAAATGCCTAAAAAAATAACGAAAAAAAGAACAAAAGAGCCAAGGGAGAGGGGATATACAAGCGTCACTGTGGTCGCTCGGGGCGGGCGGTAAGGCAGCTAGGCGGGCGTGCAGCGAAAAGGTGGTGCAGGAGGCCAGGAAATGGAACAAGGGGGTGTGGGTGGACAGAAGGGAAAGAAAGAAACGGGGAAGGAGCGACAGAGTGAGTGACGGATGGCCTCAAAGGGGGGAGAGGTGATGGGCGGCAAAAAGGCCGAGGCAGGAAAGGAAGGGGCGGGAATTTCTTCACACGGCCGCTCTTTTCAGTTACAATGTTGCGAGTGATGTGCGTCGAATGCAATTTGCATTTACAATATACAGTATGTTGGATACTCGCGGAGAGCTGCCTCGGAATGACGATTCTGTGCCAAATCAATCCCTCGAGGATGTTCGTCTCGAAAGTGAGAAACCGGTGAAATAAAAAGAAAAAAAAAGAAAAAAAAAGACTGTTCGGTGGACATGAGAGGGAAGGCACGAAGGACATCCAAGTAAAATGTACGTTGAAAATGTAGATGCCCAGAGTAAAATGTAAAGGACTTTTGAGAATCTCCTGATTTTCATAGTTTTTTTCTTCTTTTCTCTCTTTTCTTTTGGGTAGTCAATGCTTTGCCTGTTTCTCGTTACGGGATACCTCGTACAGTCTGCTACGAACGGCGCACTTGCTTTTCTGGATTTTCTTCTGGGCTCTTTCTATATTTTTTTCTGGGGCCTTTCTTGGCTCTTCACCAGGCCTGGGCCGTCATGGGGCGAAACGACAAGGAAGACGGCAGCAGAGCATGAGCGATGGGGGGCTCTTGCCAGCAAACGGTGATGAGGGTACAAACTTTTCCACCTGTGTGTCTGCGTTTGCACATACCAAAGTGCCTGCATGACAAGTCTCTTTTTGTCCGCCTCCTCGCCTGCCTTCTTTGCTCTTGCTCTCGTTTTTTTATGGGTCCCATTTCTTCTTTTTCTTCTTCGGTGCCATAATTTCCTTACGAAAAAGTGTCTGGGACGAGACCCGAAACGAGCAACGGAACGGCGCTAGTGGACCAGAACTTTTTTTTTGCGCTCACACCCCCTGTCGTATGTCGCATGCGCGAGCTGTGTAGTAGGGAAAAAGAGAGCGAGAACAAAAAAAAAAGTGCTCTGGTGGCAGAGGCAAAACGGAAAAAGGTCTGGCGAAAAGGCAAGAAAAGTGGATAGTGGTATGAGGCACGTTGATGCTTTTCTCAGTAGGCAGCAAGTGCCACCCGCCAGAGAGTCAATGTTGCGACTATTTCTTCCCCTGGTGGCAGGCACGAGACATGAGGTTATGGAGCACCACGGCACAAGACACAACGTCGTTAGACAGAAACAGGAAAGAGGATCCAATTTTTTTTTTGCCCAAGGGTCGTTCTTTCTCGCACGGGCGCCAGGGTGCGCCGCACGGCGCACGATCCACGTCCCTGCCTCCTTTTCGTCCATTACTCTCGCCTCAACTCATGAGAGCCCATCTGTCAAATGTCGCACTGGGTAGGACGTAATATTTTGGTCATCCAGCGTCCGTGACGCAAGGGGGATCTGTCGGAGAAGAAAACGGAAGATATCTTAATTTTGGGGAAGTAAGGAAGTATTACGATGTACGTCGCACGGGGGGAGCTTGTGAAAGGGAGGAAAGAGCTCTCTGGCAGGTGTCCAACGAAGGCAGGCGCAGGCACGAAAAAAATCAGGCTAGGCAGAAAAAGAAAAGTGGTTGGGTGGGTCCCACAGCAAGTCCAACCAACGACAGGACGTGTAGCACCGACTAAAAAAGGCGGTGTCCAATTGGGGCTTTTCTTACAGGATGGGTGCAAGTATGTTATGCAAGTGCAAAAAGTTGCTGTAGCTGCTGTGTCTTGAGTGGTGAGCAGACGACGAGCAGACAGCTGAAGGCTGCAGACTGCAGTGCAGTATTAGGGGACAGCGAATATAGAAGGCGGTGTGCGAGAAGGGTGTGTATGGAAAGAACAATTTGTGGGTGGGTTTCGTTCTGGGCTCGGCCTGTTAGACGCTGGCATATGTATGTCGTGTGTCCTACAGCCCCTATTGGGAGGCGGACACGCAAGAGGCAGGCGCAAGGCAAATGCACATCAGAGATGCGTTTGATGCGTTCGATGCGCAAGGCAACAAGTCGCAAACGAAAGTCATCTTGCCACAGAGGGGATACTGCGAGATGATGCCGATATGAGATGCAAGTGTCTACGTCGTCTGCTCCATAGGAGCGATTTATGCCCTCTGATGCCAGCTGGAGTCTGATATCATCGAAGCAAGGGATCGACGCAAAGACAGTGCGAGAAACTGGCGCACAGTAACACGGATCCCAACATACAGCATCGCACCTGCTGTTTTAGTGTTATTGATTCGAGGAAGGCGAACAAGGGAATATGCAATTACTGAGTCGTGACGATGATACGTATGGCTATTTTGCCGTTGTCCTCTTTTTGATGTGTTGGGTTTGATCGTCAGCGATACGTGCGATGATGGATGACTTGATGGTTGGTATGGAGTGCATTGCTCAAAAAACACAGTGTCAGAAACACCTTTCGCAACTGGGGCGCACTATGTTCGAAAACGGGTATTTTCTTGCCTTTTAGTGCACCAGCCAATCACAGAACACGGAATTGCGATTGGCCCCGGTCCACAGATCTGGGCCTCACCTCTGGGCCGATGTAAGTCTCTGCGGAAACGGAAAACAAGCGTTTTGCAGTGCCGGGAGGCAAAATATGCACGAACGCCAATGTGTTGGTCGAACAGAGCGTGCGGCCAGCTCCACGACGCATTGCCGGCCTCTGGTCAGCTACTGTGCGGTCCTTTCAATCTGTGACGGCAGCTTGATTCATTTTGCCCAAACAGAGCGCATTTATCTCAAACGGCGTACGAGCAGCAGCACCAGGGAGAGAGACAGTGAGTGCAAAACAAATAGGAAAAGTGGCATGCAAGCCCGAAACAGGCTGTTCAAGAGCTGTGTTTGTGAACTAGTGGAAAGGCTCCATTTTATCCTATTGGCTAGGCTGCAGGGGACGTCATAAGCCCAAGAGGAAAAACAGAAAAAGCTGTAAAGTAGTCGCAAAATAGCAGCAAAATCGGTTCGCAATGGCCGTAAAAGCATACGATCTCAACAGCATTATAGGGAGATCAGCGGCGGGAAGACCTTTTAGTTCTGTCGCCGGTGCTAAGAAAACTCTGCGCGATTAGTAGGCGACCTCTCGCCTGGTTCATTTCGCGATGGCACCGTGAGAATCCCGGGTGGATGCACATAGAGACGGGATGAAGGCAATGACGGACGAGTTGCAAAGCACGTACAGTACGTAGTATGAAGAACGTGAGTGGACCAGGTGTGGTCTCGGATATTTAATTAATCTATTCGAACCTGCCGCTTCTGCGCGTTGTTTACAATTACCGGAAGGAGGGAGCAACTGCACCTTTTTCCTTCTTGTAACATGCCATATTCCAAGCAATCAAACAACCGAGATCATATGAAGGAACAAAGGTACAAACGGTACGGAATACAGAAGACGCAGAAAGTAGGTTACTGCCACGAGGCAACAGGCAGGAACAAGGTTCCAACACCGGGCGCAACGCGAGCAGTGGAGACAAACAGAAAAATTGGGTGTCTGTTGGAAATTGGCCGACGACAGGAAAGACGAGCAGAGAGAGGAAATGCTCTCACCCGAGGCGTGATGGAAGCTACGGCGCGCCCCTTGGTCAAGCTGAAAGGGAGGCGCAAAAGACGAAAACGGGTGTACTGTAAGAGGCAATTCGGAAGGAGAGAGGCGATAATAGGAAAAACCGAGGGACCCTGAAAATATGCTTCCCTGCAAGTGTACGACATGCTCCGTTCTCACCCACTTTTCCGCCCACTTGCCCACGTCCCATTTCTTTCTTTGGGCCGGAGTGGAACACGATCGGAAGACGCAGACGTAACTTCCATGCTCTTGACGTCCCAATCGAAAGATTTTTGCTCGACTTCTCTTTCGTCGCTGCTTTCTCTCCGACAGAGGTTCCGCTTGTTCCTTGCTTGTCTTTCGCATACGCATCCATGCAGGTTTTACCACTGTGACCATTTCTTCTCGTCCGTTGTGCTTCGTCTTCTTCCAACAGCCTTTCCACTTCTTCCCTGAGCCTCCGCCGTTTCCCCAAATGCATGCAATGTGACGCTCTCCAAGTTACGTAACCTTTCATTGGCCCAGAGTTGGGGGTCGAGAGAAGGAGGTCGGTCCCCGGCGTATCCTGCAGGAGAGGCAGAGAAGGTGCAGGGGGTGGCACCGGCGGCTGCGCCTGCCGGGTTGGGGTGCAGTTGCAGCGGGCCATCGCTTTTTATGGAGTAGCTCAGAGGATCGTGGTGCATTGGAAACAAAGGCGGTGAACAACCACATCCTAGTCCGACGCAACAACACTGGCGACACAGGTAGACGGACACTGGCGGTTTTATTTTGCATCAACTTGCCCTTGGTCCCTCGGCCGCCGCAGCAAAAGGTTAATTAAAACTAAAAAAAAAAGGGAAAAAGGAAAAAGGAGAAACGACGGCCGCTTCTTTTTATTCCGTTGCTGAGAAGGAACGAACGGCACCTAGTCCGTCGGCCGTCGGTCGCAGTTGCTGACTCCGTTACTCGTGTGCGCCTTTCCTCCAATAACAACGGCAAGAACGGTTACCAAGTCGTTGATTCGTTCCTTCCCCTCCTCCTGCGCTGCAGACTACGGACGGCCGCCTGTAGTGTGTTTGTCTGTTTTCTCTGCTGCTTCCTGTTTGGTGCGCACAATGATGCGCCAAAACGGATAACCACCGCCGTGTTATTGGTTCGAGCCGCGCAGGTGCTTCCTAATTGCTGTCCTTTTGCACATTGCCTATTTTGCTCCTTTTGCTGCCCAGGCGGTGAACACAACTGGGCACAAAGAAACGCAGTATTTTCGACTGACAAACGGGAGCAGCTACTTTTCACCCTCTGTTGCATGATGGGTGTGTGGGTTTATGTCATTCAGTAAGATCTTTTGTTTTTTTTCGAGGTTGTTTGTTTACATTGATTCTAGAAACTTGTTCCTTATATTGACATATCGAAGATGATAATAATAATATATTCAAGACAAAAGCGGCGCACTGTGAGAAGTGACGCCGACGAAGTAGTAAAGCATAAGAGACAAAACAACAGACGGTTACACGTGGAAGACGTGAAACAGTCTCAAGACAGCAAGTCAAATTATAGACTTTATATAGGCCTTGGTTTGCTGTTTATTTTTCTTTCTCGTTATATCTCATCCCGATGAATAGGATCTTAACTTTGCAAAGCACGGGATATCATTCAATGGAAAGAAGAAACTAAAACACCCAGTCCATGTCCTCATACCCCGTCCATGAAGAGAGCATGCCAGACAAAAGGTAAAACGGAATCGATACAAATGCGCATCAGAAAAAGAATACTTCACGTAAAACAATACACTCCAGCGTTGTGCCCGCTCTTTCTGTCTGCCTGTCCTTTGGCCCTGTGCCTACAACCCGTTTTGTTGCATCCAACACCTACGGATGGCCACCCGTTCCCTTCGTCACCATGGTCCTCCCAGAACCCTTCCAGAAATACTGCAAAAGTGGTTGGCATCGTTTGCTTGAATTATCCAGCTGCAGGTTGCAAACAGTAAACAATGACACATATAAAAAGGGCCATCTCCTTTTTTTTGCCCGTCCTCTCTTTTCATCCACCGTCCTCCCAACACAAACCGGAAGAATAGAAAGAAAGATATAAGATACAGTGATAAAGTAAGACGAAACGCGAACGATAATAAAAAGGTCAAAACCAAAAAGCCCGAAACTCCCCGTAACAAAAGACAGTGCTGCACTGCAAATGCAAAGTAACAAACACAAAAAACAGTAGCAGACAGACAAGAAAGAGACTAATAAAAACGACCCATTTGGCGCCCCGTGTCCCAATGCCGCTGGTGATCTGACGGAAAATAACATTTTCCCTTTTTATAAACGTGTAGCGTGTAGGATGCTTTTATTTTTATTAATTTTTTGAAGTGGTGTCGGATGCGTGCGTGGATAGAAGTAGTTTCGTAATTTTCGTATATGTGAACTAGGGGGTGTGCATGACTTTTGACAATGTAGGCAACGAAAAGGAAACCCGTGGGCTGCACCCATCTAGGCCCGGTTCGCCACGGCGGCGAACCGCTCCGACACGTCCGGCGCCATCTTGATGAACGGCAACTCAAAGAAGAAGAACTTTTCGTTCTTGACCAGCTCGGCAATCACCGCCAGCAGGCCCCACGGCTGCGGCCAGTAATTGACGATGCGCTCAAACAGCACACGGCAAATCTGCTGCCGAATGTCCGTCTCTTCCGGGTCCGACATGTCGTGCCCAAAGATCTCCAGCAGCGCCAGCGCGAAGAAGTTCGTGTGTGCGTTGGGGAACCGCAGCTGGTTGACAATGCTGCAGATCAGGTAGTACCGGCCCTCGGCTGACAGCTCGTGCAGAATCATCGACAGCGTCGCCACATCCGGGCCGCCCGCCGTGAACACGGGACCACCAGCCGACACGCGCGCCGCCACATGGTTGGCAATGTACGCCACGACCGCGTCGACAACGGGCACGTTGGTCGAGATCGACACGCGGCCCCAGGTCGTGCTGGCGCTCTTCGCCTCCGTCTTGCTCATCGCGTACTTGACGTGCGCCACCACCTCTTCGGACGGCCCGGACTGCAGCGCCTGGTCCAGCAGCGCCGTCAGGCCCATAGACGACAGCAGCGGGCCCGGCTGGTACCGGCCGTTGGGGACCATGCTGGCCTCCTCCATTTGGTCGAGGCGCAGGCCGGGCATCGTCGGGTCCGGTGGCTTCGGCATCGACGTCGGGTTCGCAAACAGCACAATGTTGAGAGGCTGCACGAGGTACGGCGGCAGGCTCTGGCAGAGCTCGACGTGGTTGGCCGCCAGGTAGTCGGGGAAGTCGTGGTAGATGATGAGGACCAGCTTCAGCGCCGCCCGCGACAGCTCGCGCGCAATGTTGGCGCTGTCGGGCACCTTGAGCTGCTCGCTCGTAAACGACAGCAGCTGCTTCAGGATTTTGGTGTACGACGCCCAGCCGTCGTTGCCGGCAGCGCGCAGAAGCGATGGCATGAAGATGCGGTGCTTAATCAGCTCCGCCCATCCGTACACAAAGTAGGGGAACGTGGTCGGGCCCAGATCATTGAAGCGCGTCGCAAACCGGCCCAGGATCTCGTTCCGGTCCGTGTCCGACAGATGCTCCGACACGTTGTTGATCGAGACGAGCAGCATCGAGAAGAACCGGAAGAACACGCGCTGGTTGTACATGTCGCCGCGCTGCACATAGTGGTGGTTGAGGATCATCGTGCCCAGGGCCAGGATGGAGTCGAGCAGTTCGGCGCGCGGCGACCGGCCCTCAGGCACCGCCGCGTCGCTCTCGGTACCGCAGGCCTGAACGAACATAGCGATCAGCCTGGCCACAGAGTCGATCGCGGCGAATCCGTCGTTGACACTCTCGCCCGCCTGTGCGCTGACCTCGCACCGTTCCACAGACCGATCAATGGCGATGCGCACGAAGACATAGAGATCGTCGCGGTTCGCAATGATGCCGCGCGCACGCATCTGCTCCACAAAGATAAAAGGGATGTTCTCGGGGACGCCGGGCTTCTGGCACACAAGCACCCATTCGTCAAACACGTACTCGATCTGGTCCTTGCGCTGGGGCGTGAGTTCGAAGGACGGGTCCTCGGCCTCGGGCTGCGACGGCTGCGCGCCCTGGGTGACGATCTTGGTCTTGAACTCCTGGCCGCCCGGTACCTCGGGCTCCTCCTGGACCCATGCCCAGGCCTCGGCCAAGCTGTTGATGAACTGCGCATAATACAGAACCTGCGGAGCGTCGCGAATGAGCGTGAGCTCGAGCAGGCGCGTGAAGAAGACGATGGAGCCCTCCTTTCTCTGCTTCAGCGTCACCGCCATGGCGTTGTCAATGACAGACCAGTCCAAGAGTCCCGTGGGCAGCAGCACCGAGATGAGGGGCAGGCGCAGGAACGCCTGGCCGGGCTGCGCCTGGAAGAACTGTGCAATGCGGTTGGTGACCGGGATGCCGACAATCTTACGGAGCGACTCCAGGACGTGCACCAGGCTCTCAAATGCCAGGCTGTCCTCGAGGTTGTGGTTGAACAGCATGGGGCAGACCTGGTCCGCCGCGTAGATGGCAAAGTCCTCGACCGTCGGCTGGGCCTTGATGATGGTCTGAATCAGGGCGTCGATAATGTCCAGCACGGGGTGCGGGCGCGGCAGTTCCGAGAAGTGCTCCTCAATGGCGTCCGTGGCGGAGCGCTGCAGTTCCATAATCAGCTTACCGATGCGGTCAGCAAGAGCCCGGGTATCCACGCCCGGGCCGGCCTGGCGAGCGCCGCCGTTCATCAGGCCGCCGTTGACGCCGCCGGCCGCCACGTTGGCACCCCCGTGAAGCTGCGGGTAGCCCTGCAGCTGCGAGCCGACGGACGCAACAGACGGGGTCTCGGCCGCCGACGGGAGGCTAGCCAGCGAGCTGTACTGGTCCTGCAGGACGTCGTTGGCGAGCGACCGCGTGGTGTCGGATGCCGAGGCGTTGTGCGCAGCCGAGGCGGCGGCCGAAGCAGTCGTCGGCCGCGGGTGGCGAGCAAAGTCGTCGTAGATGGCCATCTGGTCGCCGTTGAGGCCGCTGACGCTGGGGCTGAGCTTGTACGGGCTCGGAATGGTCATGGCCCAGCGGCTTAGGCCCGGGTCCATGTACGGCTCGTTGGGCCGCTGGAGGCGGTGGCGTCGGCGCGCCTCGATCTCGGGCTCGATCATGTCCTCAATCTCAAAGGCAGCGCGGTCCTCGGTGGCCTTCTCGATCACGCTCGACGCGTAGTCCAGGTTGGAGTTGACGCACATAATGATGGTTCCTTCGGGTAGGCCCTGCGGCAGGTCGCTGGAGAGCGTGCGCATGTAGTTGGTAAAGTTGGCACGCAGGGGCTCCTTGGAGGTAACAAGGGCGAGGCTGCCCGCAGTGGCCTTGGCCATGCTCACCGCCGACGTGCGGAGACGGTTCTCGTCGGGCTCGATGGCAAAGTCCTTGTGGATCATCTGCTGCGTCGCAATAGCGGCAATCGCCACTGACCGGTCGACCACCTGCTGGATAATGTCCTGGAGAGCCTGAACAAGTGCGTTGCGCACAATCTCCTCGAGGCGGGTCTGGCTGACGACCATCTCGCTGACCGGCGGCACATGCACCTTTGTGATACGCTCGGGGATCATCGCGACCATGCTGTTGGACACAACGCCCGGCACCATGCCGTGGCCAGCCAGGCCGCCAGCCGCACCAACGCCGGCGTGGCCGATGCCGTTGAGCGAGAGGTTCTCAAATGCGTCGAGGCCGTCGTGCGCCATGTCGGTCGGGATCTCCATGGCGACGCGGTTGAGAATCTCGCCCGAGGGCTCGATGCTCTTGTGGTCGATGCTCAAGGTCTGGCAAAGCACCTCAATCTCAAACTTGAGGTTCAGCTTGAGCTCGGCGTTGTGGTACAGGTCGATGAGGAAGTGGATGATATCCATCAACCACGGATTCGGCGGCTTGAACACGTTGGAATGCTCGCCCTGGCTGAGCACCTTGCAGACAAAAGGGATGACGACAATCAGGCGCTTGGTGTCGTGGGCCTCAATGAGCAGCTGCTTGAAAGCAATGTTGCGGTGACGGATGGGCTTGTCTCGGGCGAGCGTCAGGAGGCCCAGCCAGCCTCCCAGGTTCTTAAGATGCGAGCGTTCCGTCGAGTTCTGCATCGTCGCCTCCGAGTTGAGCATGCGCGACACGCTGACGTACGTCTCGCGGAGCACTTCAGCCCACAGCATGCGGTCCTCAAAGTGGCTCACAAGCTGCAGGTACACCTTGTGGTAGTTGGGCTGCATCTTGGCGCGCTCCTCGACAAGGTGGCTGGCGAACCACTGCTGGTGCTTCACGTCGACCATGGGGCGGATCTCCTGGAACATGGACTGCAGAGTGTTCGCCGTGATATTGTTGAGCACAAACTGAATCTTGCCCTGGGCATCCGGGTCGGGGTCCTCAAAGGGGATGCTGGGCGGAAGAGGGTCGACATTGATGGACACAAAGGGCGGCTGTTCAGAGCCGTCGTCGTCGTCGCCGTTGCCGTTTGTCAGGGCCTCGTCGTGCGCGCCGGCACCGCGGGCTTCCTCCTCGGTCTCGCGGACCACGTCGCTCGCCTTCTTCCAAGCTTCGGTGCCCTGCAGGCTCTTGCACTGCAGAAGCTGGCGGCAGAAGCCCGGCCACTCGCGGAAGCGGGAGTAGAGCTGCATCAACGCCTGCATACCAAACTTGAACATGGGGTGGTCCTGTTGGTGGTCTCGGACGGCCTCGAGGATCATACCCAAGCCGACCTTGAGCGGCAAGTCCGAGATGAGCTTGTGCGACATGAGACCACCAAAGAGCACGGCGGTGGTGGCCAGCGCCTCCAGGGGGTAGTCGCCGAAGTGGCTGTACTCCTCAAACAGGCTGTTGATCATACAGGCGAAGATGTCCTGCTCGAGCCGATCGCGCGAGTGCTTGTAGTGCTCCATGATGCGGACGACTTCGCGGACCTCGATCTCGTTGCTGTACATCTTCTTGAAATGCTCTTCCATCTTGGCGTTGGCCTCCTGCGGAAGCGTGTGGCCGGCCTTTTCGCTCTCCTCAATGATGTCGTCAAAGCCCTCGCCGTAGTTGATGAGGCGGGGGTACACGGCAATGCACTGGCGCTGGACCATGACGAGGTCTGGGCTGGGGCTTGTCGTCGGGTAGTAGTCCTCCAGAATGCTGAGCAGGGCCGACACGGTCTGCACCTTCAGGGGAACGTTAGCCTTGGGCTGAATCTGCTGACCGTCGGGCCGTTGGGCCTCGAGTTCCGACTTTATCATCAGGAACTGCAACAGCGGCCGAGCAATGTCGGCGTTCCGCTCTGCATTATTCTTGGCCCACTCAGTCAAGTCGACAAACCCCTGACCATGGGCGTATGCCACCAAGTCGAGGCCAAATCCGTTAGGCAGGTAGACGAGATCGTTCAACCAGCCGTGCTTCGCACAGTGCTCAAAAATGTCGGGGAGGTCGCCGGTGTGCAGGGCGTGCGCGTTGATGAGCTGCTCCGTATGCAGTTGTCTGTCTTTGCGCCAGAGACTATCAAACACAAAGTCCCAGTTTGCTGTCCTCTTATACAGAAAGCCTTCGAAGAGTGACGTGAACGTCTCGGCGGCGGTGACCGGCCATGGCTTGGGGACCATGGCGGCTGACACAACAAAGATATCGAGGTTCGGGATGACCACTGCCTGGAATAACCTGCGCGCCTCAACATTAATGCTAGCGTGCTGGGAGGCGAGGGCGATATGGACAATGGCAGAAACGGCGGCGAGCGAGACGAGGGGGTGCTTGGCGGCAACGGCGGCGCGCTCGCGGATCTCGGGAGCGGCGTCGGCATACTCGTCGATGGCAATTGTGGACCGGAGGTTGGGTATGGTCGTGGCATCGAGGTCGTCGGGCGACTGTGACGCGTAGGCGTAGACAAAAGAAAGCTGGGAGTCGGGGTTCTCCCAGCTGCCACCCCATAGTCGCTCAATGCTGATCGTCTCGTCGTCGCGGGCAATGGGGGCGAGCGCGTTGTAGAGGCGAAGAAATTGGGGCGCAGAGATGCGTGCGCCTGGCTGGTCGAAGCGACTGATGACGTCCTGCCACTGGAACGTGGCCGGTACAAAGCGCCGCAGTGCAGCGACGAGGACCGACGGGTTGAACGCGTATGTTTGGCTGACAGCAGTGTATGTCAAGGCATGGGCGACCTGCTCTTCAGTGGTCGGTCCCTGGCGGTTCTGGAGGTAGGAGAGCGCGGCGTCCTCATCGCGGGTGAAGTCGGCACCGGTTTTGTGGATGAAGTTGGCAAGCGAGTTGGCGGGCCGGTCAGCCAAGACGCGCATCAGGTCGAGAGCGGCGAGGACCGCAGGCGGCGGGCCCAGCTCCTCGTTCTCGTATCGTTGCGCGACTTTTATGGAGAGATCGGACTTCGTGGTGTTGGTGAAGGTGGGAGGGTGGAGCTGGATGTATCGGTCGACGATGAGGGAGACAAAGCTGGGATCGACGTCGGCATGATCGCCGCCAGGTCTGGAGAGGATGTTGACAAACGTGGGGAAGTTTGTCGAAAGGATGGCGTCGGCTGAAGACGAAGACGGTTAGTATGCGCGTATGCAAAGTCAGAAAGGCGGAAACAGCTGCCGCCGCCTCATCCCTCGAGGCAGAACTCACCCTTAGTTTTGAGATCGGAACGGGAGCCAAGCTTAAAGGCAAGGGCTAGTATGGTCTTCTCGAGGGCATCGAGCTTGAAGTGCTCCATGAACGTCGACAGATCAAAATCACGGAAGATCTCCTCGGTGCCAATCTCGATGGACTCGGCAATGTTGCGGGCCTGGTCTGGCTTGTGTGAGATCTTTTGCATTTCCGTAGTCAGGAGCTGGTAGGATCCCGGACTACCCCCCGGCCGGTTGAAGCCGGGGAATATCTGGGATGCACTACTAGCTACAAGACGGGCGAAGTATTTGGTAAACACGTCCATGCCGTTCTCATCGATGAGCTGGAGGGGAGGGGAAGAGGTTAGTGACTTGTGGTAGGGACAGAAACATGCCATGGCAAGCGATAAAACGACATAAAACGAAGAAAAGAGTCCACAAGGGCAATGGCAACAAACCTTTCGTAGCTGGTCCCACTTTGAATGGTCGACTTTCTCCTCCTTCAGACTGCTTAGGAGGACATACACCTGAGCAATAACAATCTTCGAGACGTTGTTTGTCCCGGTCGGACTGCCGGTGACGGGACTGCCACCCAGAGCCGCGTTCTGGGATGGATGCGGAGAGTGGCTAGAGCCCGTATGTAGCGATTGGGCAGGACTCGGAGAAAACGTTCCCGCTCGAGGTGGTGGGACCATGGGGGAGGTCTGGCGAGGGTGTGAAGGGAAGATATGCTACTATCCAATCCAACGGGCGGACAGAAGCCACTTCCTCACCCGACGGAAGGGAAAAGAGAGAGGAGGAGAAGAAGGAGGAGGGGACGGCGGAAGGACGGCGACAGGCGAAGACAACGATCGAGGTGCGACGGAGAAGCTGTCGAGAATGAAAACTGATGCAGCAGCCGAGGACAACGAGACGCGGTGGTCACAGAAACGACAGGGGAGTATGGGAATGGCCTGATAGACAGTGCAATGCACAAACGTATCAACGCCGCGACGAGATGATGATGCAAAGAATGGTGACGACCATTGATGATCGTGATGACGCTCGAGGAGAACCACGGACCAGCGCGCAATGTCAGAGGTCACGGGAAAGCGATTGAACAGACAGGCGGCAGGATGACAACGTGCAGTCGCAGACTCCGCAGACGGAAGCCTTCGCGGGAGGAATCGCGTCGTAGTCTTGCTGTTGAAGGGAACTAGGTCGCAGCATTAGCATACATGTGTCCAAAGGAGTCATGGTGGAGCAGCGATGCGAGGAGGGGAACAAGACACGCAGCCCCAGGTCCACCGACGGCGACGGCAGCACACGCGTGACGGCCGCTGCAATACTCGGCAATCGACGGCCAGCGACGGGATGTGCAGCTCCGGACCAGGGGCCGTCTCGTGCTCTCGTGGGATGCCTCGCTTTCTCGGGCTTCGTTTTCGTGCCGTTTTTTACCTTTTGGACGCTCCAGTGGGAATCAATAAATTACCCGTCAAACGATGTGAAAAATTGGTGCACGAGCGAATACAAAGCGGAATCGAGTGTGTCGGTCGGAAGGTATGCGGCGGCGATGGCGGTAGGAGGAGGGTGGGAGGGGAGGACGCGTGTGGAAGAGAGGCGGTTTGGAGAGTATGTGGTGAGGCGGACGTTTGGCTCAATTTTTCTGCGAAGGGGGTTTGGAGGTCGATGCAGGTCTTCCCTTTAGGCTTGGCTTGGGCTCGTGCTGCTGGAGTGTGTCGGGTGGGTGGTGACTGCCAGTTGTGCGTAGCTGGTGCGCCTGCCGCATAGGGGGGCTCTTGCGGAGGGACAGTCGCTGTGTGCGCCTTCCTCGCCCTACTAAGATTTCTGCGCAGCTGCCTGGAAAGTAAGGCACAAGGGCGTTAGCCTCATTCGGTACCTGGCAACCTCACCTGTCAGCCCGCCATCGGCCTGGAGCTTGGACCAACTGCCGCTGGAGCTTGCTGGCCCAGTCGGTGCCTTCCTTGTGCATGGCCAGATCGACCGGACAGGGCGGAGGGCAATCTTGCATCTCCCTGTCTTCACTACGTGACGGGAAGTTTACGACGTGATACGACAGACAACGAGGGGATACGCACAGAATATTGGACAAGATGGACTGTCTCCAGAGGATAACTGTGCAGACGCAGAATAGCATGTATCTTACTGCTTTTCGCTCCGTTGTCACGTGCCCATGTATCACGTGATATTGCGCCTGCCTTTGATTGGTTCGCAAAAGCTTAGGAAAGAGCTCCAGCTTTGTTTACCCTGGCCAAGACCTGCGTCGAGCCACAAGAAGCTTGCATTTGATAACTTGATTTCAATAATAATGAAGACCGACAAGATAATCGAGATGTAACGAGACGTTGGCCTCGTGCTCCCACAAAGCTCTGGCGCAGCGAGCCGCGCGGTTTGAGGCGACCGCGCATTCAATTAAGAGGATTTGCGGGGCCGGTCGCAGTTGCCCTGGCGACGCGCTAGTCAACAGTGTCCCGGCTGGGAAGCATCGGCGTCACTGCCACCCACACCGCGGCAGCCCCTGGTACACAGGGACAATGGGGCTGCTATTACCTGTGTTCTCTGATATTAGATGAGCTGGGCCGTCTTCTCGATTCTCCTCGACAGTCCTTTTGTCTGCTCTGCACATCCCGTTTGGAATCTCGCATTCCAACCGATCTTCACGCAAAACGCGGCCCTGAGTAAACGAGATCACCCATCGTCAAGGCCGCATCATCGACCGTTGACTTTGATATCGACACCTCATTTTGAGAGACACATCTTCACTTGATACCGACACATACCGTCAACCTCTACACGACGTCCAACGACACTCCGGCTGCCGGCACGATGTTGACACCGGCGGCCGACGGGCCGTCTGTGGCCCTGTCATGTAGGTCGACGATGGCTTCATATCGCCGATGTATCCGATGGCCCAAAGACTAACCCGTGATACTTTCAGTTGCCAACAACTTCTGGGGCAAGGACGATGCTGGCGTCGGCCCTCTGCTCGAGCGCATGGCCGGTGCCAAGCAGACATGCGACGAGCTGCGCGCATTCTACAATGGTACGTGGACGTTGCCAAGATGGGCAATAGCAGAACGCCGGATCTCGTCCCACTCTAACAAGTACAGCCCGAGCCTCGATCGAAGACGAATATGCCCGCAAACTACTATCGCTCTGCCGTAAGCCGCTGGGGTCGCAAGAGATGGGCGGCGTGAAGCTGTCTCTGGACGTCATGCGCGGCGAGGTCGAGTCCATGGCAAAGCAGCACCAGTCGATTGCCGCACAGATGAAGACGGAGCTCGAGGAGCCCCTGGCGGCCTTTGCCGGTGCCATGAAGGAGCGCCGCAAGATTGTGCAGAACAGCATCGAGAAGCTGCACAAGGTCAAGGTGCAGCAGACGCAGCAAGTCAACAAAGTACGCATTGCCTCCCCTTCCCCGCACAGTGTGTATGTGTGTGTGTGTGTGTGTGCACAATCTAGAGCATCATCTAACAGGACAGACCCGCGACCGGTTCGAGCAGGAATGCCTCAAGATCAAGGGCTACCTCGCCCAGGGCCACATGGTCATGGGCCAGGAGGAGCGCAAGAACAAGGCCAAGCTCGAGAAGACACAGATCAGCGTCGCCACGTCCAACACCGAGTACGAGAACGCCGTCAAGATCCTCGAAGAGACGACGGCCCGCTGGAACCGCGAGTGGAAGGCTGCCGCCGACAAGTTCCAAGACCTCGAGGAGGAGCGGCTCGACTTCACCAAGAGCAGTCTGTGGTCCTTTGCCAACATCTCGTCCACGGTCTGTGTTAGCGACGACTCATCGTGCGAGAAGATCCGCCTGGCCCTGGAGAAGCTCGAGGTCGAGAAGGACATTGCCGGCTTCATCCGTGAACGGGGCACCGGCCAGGAGATCCCCGATCCGCCCAAGTATATCAACTTCTGCCGCGGCGACCTCGACTCGCAGTCCGAGGCGTCCGAGGATGACTACTCCGTCGCTCAGTTCCCCCGCAGCATCAACCCAGCGTACCGCACATCCTCGCCCCAGCCGTCGACCTACGAGTCACACCACGACCCGAACTCGGCGCTGGCCCGCGACATGGGCCACGAGCCCATCGAGCCCACCACCCCGCACAAGCCAGTGGCGCCATCTGCCGTGGCCCAGCGCACACCTCACCACGACACATCCAGCCAGGCCACGCCGCGCCAGATGCAGCAGCAGCAGCAGCAGCAGCAGCTTGCCAAGGAAAATATACCACCCTACGACCCGAACGATTTCGCGCCCGTTCCGCACGACCCATACCCTCTGGATGGCATGACCATGCTCTGCCGCACAAACAATGGCGGGCCGCAGTCGGACCTGGGGTCCCAGCTCAGCTCCAACAGCGCGGCAACATCCGGCCGCCCATCCAGCCGCGACTCGCACAGTGACTTCTCCAACCTAACCCCCTACTCGAGCCAGGAGCTGCCGAGCGGCAAGGTCTCACCAGTGAAGGCCGAGCCGCCCAGCGCCGTGATACCCGTCGACGAGAAAAGGGCTATGAAGAAGAAGAGCGGCTTCTTCCAGAACCACAGTCCTTTCCGCCGCAAGAGCACCAAGGACATCTCGACGAGCTCCAACGCCGCCTCGCACAGGAACACCTGGCACCCGCAGGCCGCCTCAACTCAGGTGCAGGCACAGGCACCACCGAACAATGTGGCACGTGGATCCGTCTACGGTGGCGGCGGCCACCAGCGCCAGCAGTCGCAGCACCAGCTGATGCAGCATGAACGGACAGCCAGTCCTGATCCCATTGACGCAAATGCCAGTCTTGCACTGAATGTGGGCCAGAACGTCTTTGCCGTGTCGACACCGGATCGCCATGCGGGCAGTGGCAACGCGCCGCAGACGAACGAGCCGGAGGCGGCCGAGGACGACCCAATTGCCCAGGCACTCGCAGAACTCAAGGGCGTCACTCTGGGCAAGCAGGCCTCTGTACGGGTCTCGGCCGACCACTACCACGGCATCGCAACACCGGCGCCTGGGGCTCGTGCCAACCAGTTCGCCAAGAACAGCGCTGTCGCTGCAGGCATGCGTGGTACGCCACCGCCGTCCTACGACCAGCAAGTCCAGCGCCTGGGTGTGCCGTCCCCCGCGGTCACATCCAAGGCTATGAAGCAGACGTCGCAAAAGTTTGCACAGCAGACACGCAGCATGTTCAGCCCAACCAGCAACGAGTACCAGCAGGGCGGTGTTGGTGCCGGACAAGGCGGTGTCTATGGTGCCTCGCCGTCACGGCAGGGTACGCGCAGCAGCTACGACCTGCCGCGTGCCGCCTCCCCCGCCCCGAGACGTAGTGCGTCGCCGCGGCCAGGAACGGCGGCCGCCATGCACCAGCAACAACAACAACCGCCGCCCCAGCAGCAGCAACGGCCGGATCCGCGCATGAATCACCGGTCGGCGTCTCCCAACCCTTACGCGAGCCGCCCTCCATCACGGCAGCAACAACAGCAGCAGACGCCGAACCGGGCATCCGACCAGTACTACTCTCGGCATGCCTCGCCCAACGACATGTCGCGGGCAGCGTCCCCGTCGCCCTACCGCACAGAACAGCCAAGCCGTCCCCGCAGCAGCATGGCCAACCACAACAACGCCGACGCTCGTGCCCAGTCGCCCTATACAGGCGATGACGGCTATGGGTCGCAGCGTAGCCGCGGTGGCAGTACCAGCCGGCCTGGAACTAGCAACTCCAACTCGCGTGCCATGGGTCTCTATGAGGGCGGTGGTGGCTCGATGCGGTCGTCGCGGAGCAAGAGCATTGGCGAGAACGTGCAGTTCACGCGCGATGGTCGTCCGATTATGCATTTTGGTAAGATGACGTTGGGTCTTTGTATAAGCCGTATGACTTTTCACATGGTCATAGTCACGCTCGCTAACATGTATTTCCTTTCTAGCACGGGCCTTGTATGTCTACCAGGCCGCCATCCCTGAGGAGTTGGGTTTCGCAAAGGGCGATATTCTAGCCGTCCTGCGCCACCAGGACGACGGTTGGTGGGAGGCGACTGTGCACGGCAACACGAACGGCAACGGGCAGGTCGGACTGGTACCCAGCAACTACCTGCAGCCGCTGTGAGGGCAGGACAGTGTCACGTACGATGCAGTGCCGTCCGTCATCTCTCGTCAATCTTGTCTCCCATCTCTTCATTTTTCACTCCCTTCCACGGCCGCCACTTTTTCATATTCACGACAAAATGTCTGATGTTGTCTGCATCTTGAGCCATGTCTTTTTGGAAGAGGGTGTCTGGTGTGTCATTTATTGTGTTGATGATTTTTTTTTTCATTGTATGTGGTAGGTCTCTTCTGGGGCGATTTTACATGTCGAAACATTTGCGCACATTTTGTTGAATTTTGCTCGTTTTGTTTTTAATTTCTGAGGTTTTTGATTTTCACGTTGCAACTTATTTCAAATTTGAATTGGGGTCTCCGGTAATTAATAGATTGAATGCCATCCCCGTTTTACCTTTGCATTACAGCAACATTTCGTATTGTGAGTCTTGACAGTTACGATAAATTGCCTCTCGTATTGTTGTCGCACGTGATTATCATCTGCCATTGTGCATGGATCGCTGTCTTCAGAGGTGCAAATGATGCATCATCTGAATCACGACGACGACGACAAGGAAAGAGAAATGCTTCGAGCTTCGTTGGTACACCTATGGTTAGCGCCTATTCTGCTGCGAACAAGGGCAGCCTAGGACATAGGTCTAAGCATTGAGCTTCTGGTACATAGCTTTTGCACAGATCAGCGCCTGGATTCAAGTACCACCGAGGACCCACAGCGCCTGACATTGAAAAACCGCACAGGCCTGGTTTGGGCATGGAGCAGGCTCGCCCTTGCCGCCAGTGTGACCAGTCCCGTGCCTTCCCTTTGAAGCCAAGCTTGTTTGAATCTGAAATGGGGAAGCTGCTTTAGCGGTAACTGCCCTGCCATGTAGCACACTAACGTGCTAGTGCGGTGTTGTTCTGGCAGGAGCAGTCTAAGTTCGTAGTCACCGCCCCTGTGTCGCCTCGTTGCAGCTGCCCCGTCTGCCTCGTTTGCAGCTCCTTCCTTCCAAAGGCCCATCAATTCCTCGCTTGCTCATTCCCCACGGCCACGCCAAACCCAGGCGACCAACCCCGGGATCATAGGCAACCAAAAAAAAACACACACAAACACCCAGTCTTCTTTCTCACCACTCAAACTCTCCAACCCACACGTCATCTCCCAACTCCATCCCTGCCGACGTCCCCTTTCGCCTCATTCCGACTCCAACTCTCCTTGGGGCCTCGCTCTTTACGTGTTCTCGTCCTCTTTTTGGTTTCTGCTCTCCCTTCCTTGTCGCTTTCCACCCAACTGTGGGTTTTCGCTGTTTAGGATCGTCAGCGACTGTTGCGTCGGAAGCAGTCCGCACCAAAACCAAGACGGACAAAAAGCTTGTCACGATCGAGGCAAGACGAGGCGAGACCTCATCTCAATACTCACCACATCGACAACGACACCCGACATCGACATCCGACACCGACATCGCGTCGTTTTCCTTTGTCCCTTCTTTTCCAACCAAAACCCGAAACTGGCGTTGGTGATCGCTGCCTTGCATTCGAGGACTCAATCGTGATCCGCCATCCGCGACATTGTTCTTTTTCATCCGCCCGTCGTACCGTCTCCCTCTCTGCGTACAACACCATCGCCCTCGAGCTTCGACTCAAGCACGACCGCCGCGATGGGCATCTGCAGCTCGCAGTGCTGCGGAGGTACGAGATTTTTCGTCACTGCGTGGGGCTCGCGCGCCCCATTTCTTGCTGTATTTTCTGGCACTGACTGTGTTCTGTTCGGTTCAATTTAGGCAAATCCCGCGACGGCCTGTACGAGCCCGTCCTCGCGGATAGCGAGCGTGAGGCTGTAGCAGACCTTTTGCAGTACCTCGAAAACGTACGTCCAAGTGCCCTGTGATCCCATCACTGTGATTTGTTTCGATGTTTGTGTGTTTCTCGTGTCGTGCTAACCTCCTACTTTGCAGCGGAACGAAACCGACTTCTTCTCTGGCGAGCCTCTCCGGGCCCTCACCACCCTCGTCTACTCCGACAACATCGACCTGCAACGCAGTGCGAGTCTGACATTTGCCGAGATCACAGAGCGTGGTAGGACAACCCCAACGATGCCCCAACGATTTGCGTGCTGGATTGGGTAGGGCAGGCCGTTTGTTTGCTAACAGCTTTGGCTTTGAAGATGTCCGCGAAGTCGACCGCGATACCCTCGAACCCATCCTCTTCCTCCTGCAAAGCCCCGATCTCGAAGTGCAGCGGGCAGCCAGCGCCGCACTCGGCAATCTGGCAGTGAACAGTAGGTGGCCCCGCAAGGAGCATCAACCAAACCCCTTCCCTTTCGTTACTGACATGTTTTGCAGCTGCCAACAAGGTGTTGATTGTCGACCTCGGCGGCCTCAACCCGCTCAAGCGCCAGATGCTCTCCCCTAACGTTGAAGTGCAGTGCAACGCCGTTGGCTGCATCACGAACCTGGCCACCCACGAAGACAACAAGGCTAAGATTGCCCGCTCCGGCGCGCTTGGTCCCCTGACCCGCCTCGCCAAGTCGCGCGATATGCGTGTCCAGCGGAACGCCACCGGTGCCCTGCTCAACATGACCCATTCCGACGAGAACCGCCAGCAGCTCGTTAACGCCGGTGCCCTTCCCGTTCTGGTCCAGCTCCTGTCGTCGTCCGACGTTGACGTCCAGTACTACTGCACTACCGCCCTCAGCAACATTGCTGTCGACGCCAACAACCGCCGGAAACTGTCCCAGACCGAGCCCAAGCTGGTGCAGTCGCTCGTCAACCTGATGGACTCGTCGTCACCCAAGGTCCAATGCCAAGCCGCCCTGGCTTTGCGCAACCTTGCCTCCGACGAAAAGTACCAGCTCGACATTGTCCGCGCGTCGGGCCTGCCGCCCCTGCTCCGCCTCCTCCAATCCTCCTACCTGCCCCTCATCCTCTCCGCCGTGGCGTGCATTCGCAACATCTCCATCCACCCCATGAACGAGTCGCCCATTATCGAGGCGGGCTTCTTGAAGCCTCTGGTGGAGCTGCTGGGCTCGACGGACAACGAGGAGATTCAGTGCCACGCCATTTCGACGCTGCGCAACCTGGCGGCCAGCTCCGACCGGAACAAGGCCCTCGTCCTTGAGGCGGGTGCCGTGCAGAAGTGCAAGCAGCTGGTGCTGGACGTGCCCGTCAACGTCCAGTCAGAGATGACGGCCGCGATTGCTGTCTTGGCCCTTAGTGACGAGCTCAAGATGCACCTGCTCGGCCTCGGCGTCTTTGATGTGCTTATCCCGCTGACCCAGTCGACCAGCATCGAGGTGCAGGGCAACAGCGCGGCGGCGATGGGCAACCTCTCGTCGAAAGTGGGTGACTACTCCATGTTCATCCAGTATTGGCCGGAGCCCAGCGGCGGCATCCACGGCTACCTGAGCCGGTTCCTTGCCAGCGGCGACGCGACATTCCAGCACATTGCGATATGGACACTGCTACAGCTGCTCGAGTCCGAGGACAAGCGGCTGATGAACCTGATCGCCAAGTCGGACGGGATCGTCGAGGTGGTCAAGCAGATTGCGAACCGACCGATTGGCTCCGAGAATGAATTTGAGGAAGACGACGAGGGCGAGGTCGTCAACCTGTCGCAGCGCTGCCTCGAGCTCCTGGGACAGAACAACCCCAAGTCGCACATTGAGGGTTAAGCTTGCGACTCGATCGACGTTTTTACCAGTCCGTTTCTCTTCCTGCGTCCCGCCTCCCCCCCCCTCTTTCTTATGCATCTCACTGCCGCCATGTCTACATCTCTGCACTTTCTATATTATACCACAACCTTCCAACCCGCTATACGTTTTTCTTTCTTTTCGTTTTACAACAGATCGCCCAGTACGAAGGGGAGATTACCTCGCTTTGGCCTTTTGTTTTTGTCTTTCTGCAGTCGGTCGGACAGTCCGTCTCTGTTTTCGGTCAGATACAATGGGCATGGTGTTTACGGCGTCGTTTGCACTGCTGTTGTTCCTGTTCTTGCTTTTGGCTCTTTGCTCTTCACTTTCACTGTATGAGTTTGGTTTTTGCTAATGTTTGCTGCATTTTCCCACTATCCTATCTCTCATTACCATTTCATTTACTATCGTCTTGTTTGCTTTGAAGGGTCAGTTTTTGTCGAGCTGTTGCTATTTTATATATTCTCTTGCTGTTTGAGAGTCCGTTATCACATTCTATTCAGAATGCGCATGTTTTGTGTGATTTGCACAGAACCGACGGCCGGTTGGGCGGGGAGCACGTCGTCTGGCGTGTTTCTGTTCTCCGGTTGTCTATTCCCTTTGCTACCGTTTTTCTTGTGCATGCCCTTTGCTCTCGTCTGCATTGCATTGATTTTCTTTTCGCGTCTTCCCCTTCACAGAGCCGTGTTGGGTTTCTGTCAACCCACTCCTGCCATCTTATTTCCTTTGTGTCTGAGGAGCATCTCTGAGGAAGGGCTTCCGATGGCTGCTGCTATCATAATCCTAGGGTGTTCGCAGTCAATACAGTGTATGTTGTGCCGTGGACCGCAACGGGCATGGGCACAGCACGTCCGCTTTGTATCCTCGTAGCCAAACCCAATTCTTGGCTTCTCATCCCCTCATCACCGTAGCGGATGCAATTAGATCCTGTAAATCCTGTTCATCGCAAGCCTTGCAATGCCGTTCGTGCCGTGCTTTGGGTGTGTCGTAGGATCTCGAGCGGTTCCTTGGCTCGAGTAGGGAGACGTGCCGCGATGGACGTGAATACGCCCCCTTGTGCTTTCGACTCGCGATTCGTCCAGCTTGATGAGTTGAGATGTGTCTTTGTATGTGTTTGAGCATCCGCCATGCCAAAACGGCGATATTACTTTCAAGCGTCAAGCGTCCAGCTTCAGGTTTCAAGCAGGTGCCTCAACATCCTCGGCGTCCATGGGGTTCGCAATCCACTCCCACGTCTTGGCAACGACTTTGCCGCGAACGAGGCCCAGGGGGACGGGACCAAACGTGCGGGAGTCCCGTGATGCCGGCAGGTTGTCGCCGACAAGGAAGCAATGCCCTTGCGGGACCTGCATGTGTTAGACTGAATCGCGAATAAATCATCGGACAGAGGAAGGCTGCCTACCTGAATCATCAAATCGCTCTGGCCCTCGGGCGAGTTCACCAGCACATAGTCCCCCGGCATGCCCATGACGCGCTTGACGGCCTCGTCGGCCGGCTCGACGGGGATCCGGTAGACAACCAGGTCGCCCACGCGCACATCGCGCCCGCCCCGGAACCGCTTGGCCACGAGCAGCCAGTCGCCGGCCACGGAAAAGGTGGGCAGCATGCTGGGCCCCGAGGCCGGGCCGACGCTGTAGCCATAGGTCCAGACGAGGTGGCAGCAGGCGAGCGTCTTGGCCGTGCCAATGGCCCAGCGCCCGGGGTGGCCGTAGAATGCGCGACTGAAGCCGGCAAACGGAGACATGGCGGTGGGGCGTTGGATGTGAAGAGTTGTCCCCGACTTGGAGAGGAGGACGTAGGCTTTGGTTAGTGGTTCATGGTGGCGTGAACGGCTATTTTGCAGTGGTCAAGCTCCAGCTTAGTCATCATGGAGCTCCACATCTCCACACGCCTGCCCAAACGGTCCTGTAGCTCTTTCATTGGCTAAACGCCGAAATCCTTTCTTGCAAGACGGCAAGCTTTGGGTCTGGCACAACTAACGATCAACCTTCTTCCTGTCCCAGGACAACAACATTTCTTTTTGCCCCGCCAAGATGACGAGTGCTGCGTGTCTTTTCACGCCTGCGACGGCTCTCGCGCGGGCCTTTGCTTCGAGCACAGGCACAGGCACAGGGCTACGACAAACCGGTCTCGTGGTTGGCTGCAGCTTCAGATCAGCAACAACAGGGACGCTGGTAGGAACGCTGGTGCCCCAGCAGCGGCGAGGCGCACAGACACAACACAACCGGGGCCTGCCGGCACGACAGCCGCGCGGGCATGGCCCTCCGCGTCCTGGCCCGTCTCGTCCACACCACGGACCACCCCGTGGGCCCTCTGGTGGTGGTCCCCGTCCCTATGGACCACGGCCTCCAGGGCACCAGGGACAAGACTCTTCTGGCGAGGGCCCGGCACATCTCCAGCGTCCCCACCGCCGACGCCCGGAGCCTCTCAGACCCGTGGAGACCGGCGCCCGCAGATCGCCCCCGACAACCGAGTCCAAAGTCCACAAATCGGCCGACGGCAGCGCGTTCGAGACGAGGTTTGGCCGTCAAGAATCCAGGGCGGCGGAGGCCGCGCCGCGCGTCAAGTTCAAGATGGCACGTATGCCGCGCAACAACGAAATCAATTTCAGCCACGTGCTGCTGCCGCAGGAGGACGGCACATTGGGTCTGCCCGAGCGCACCGAAGATGTGCTGCGGCGGATCGACCGCCGGACATATGCCTTGGTTGTGGTGGCGATGCCGCGGAGCAACAACGACGAATACGACGATAGTCCTCTGGAGCCAGAGGGGGAGAGACAGGCCGTGCTGGCCGCGGCCATGCGGCGCTACCCGGTCTGTCGGATTGTTGACGCCAAGGCCGAGCGCCAGGCCGCCGAGGAGAAGCGCCTGGCCGCGCGCAAGAAGCAGGTGGGCACCAAGGAGCTCGAGATCAACTGGGCCATCGACTCGCACAACCTGGGCTTCCGACTGGCCAAGCTGCGCGAGTTCTTGGACAAGGGCCTCTACGTCGAGATCCGCCTCATGTTCAAGTCGGCGAAATCGGGCAAGCGCCGGGCGACGCTCGAAGAGGGCGAGGAGCTGCTGCGGCGGATCCGTGCGACCATGGACGAGGTCCCGGGCACGCTGGAGACGAAGCCGACCGAGGGCACGATTCTGCGCATGATGAAGCTGTTTATCAAAGGGCCGGAGCCCACCAAGACGGCAAAGACGAAGGGGGAGCAATAAGGAGAAGCACTGCCGACGGCGGACGATATGGGGTGAAGTACGACAAATAATGTATATAGGTGCTGTATTTATATAGTCTAGAGTGCGTACGTGTACGATACGAAAAGAGTCGTCTCCATCACATGCGACAGTTTGAATAGAATACTCTGTGCATTTGTTGTTGCTGATACCTCTGATGCAATATCGAAGTCCGCGATATTATTCTCATAGTAACAGCAGTCGTGGTTTGTGCTGAGTACAGTGGGGCGCGCCTGCCAGGTTAGGGGACTGGGCGCGCCTTCCAAGCGCGGGGCTGATGAACTCCGTTCCCTTTTTAATTCTTATTTTTTGTCTTAGTGGGCACTATTTTCTCAATGCGGCCACTACATTCATGGGCCTGGCCAATGACTCAGGCTTCACTTCACCAACACAACCACACAACGCAAACAGCTCCAACGCGACGAATCCCACTACCTCTGCGAAGCTGAACAGACAGCGACGACTTGAGCAGGACAGCCCTGTGACAACGCGACCATACCATCACACTTTTCCCCTTCTCCCGACACCACTGCCCCGCCGAATCACCGCGATTATCACACTCTGTTTGAAGACGACAACAGGTTTTGAAACAACAAATAGAGGCCGCGACTTACCACAGAACCACACATTGAAGCATGTCGACAGCACAGCCGCTGGACGCGGCCGCGGGCCCTGCGAAGCCCCAGCAGAAACAGAAGAACACACAGCCGACAGGAACAGTAGCAGCAGCAGGAGCAGGAGCAGCAGCATCGTCAACAGATGGAGCACCAAAGAAACTCACAGGTGCCGAGTTGAAAGCACAGAAGCAGGCCGAAAAGGCCAAGCGGAGAGCAGCCGTTATCGCGGCCAAGGAGGCAGCAGGAGGGGTCCCACCGGCCGCAGCAGCAGCAGCAGCAGGAGGACAGACGAGCCAGAGCGGCAGCCAACCGAAGCAAGGCAAGGGCAAGGGCAGCACAAGTGCTGAGAGTGGAGGCGGTGGCGGCGGCAAGATCACAGGCCCGCTCACATCACGGCCAGCTGCCGGGGCAGTATCGGCAGCATCGGCAGCACCAGGCGCAACCGGCCCGGCTGGAGAGGCAGCGGCCGCTGTGGCCACGCCGGCCGACCGCGAAAAGGACGCCCGCAGCGGCATTCCCGAGTGCTTTAGCCACCTGCCAATGGCCAAGCGCATCACCATCGCCCAGGCGCACAAGGACGTGCACCCAGCCATCCTGGCCGTCGGCCAGCAGATGGCCTCGTTCGATCTGCGCCACAACATGGCCCGCCTCGAGGCCACGCTTGTCGCCTTCAAAAAGGTCATTGCCTCGTACCAGACGCCGCCGGGCAACGCCTTCTCCCGCCATTTCGTCTCGCACGTCCTCAACCCGCAGATTGAATATTTGACAGAGTGCCGCCCCATGTGCTTCGCCATGGGCAACGGCATCCGCCTGCTCAAGGCCCGCGTCTCGCAGCTCGACCTTGACACCGACGACGCCGACGCCATCGAGGAGCTGTGCGACTCCATCGACAGCTTCGTCCAGGAGCGCATCTTTGTCGCCGCCGTCGGCATTACCCGCGAAGCCGCGTCCATGGTCCACGACGGCGACGTCGTGCTGACCTTTGGCGGCCCGCGTCTCGTGTGTGCCGCCCTCGAGCAGGCCTGGGACTACGGCGTGCGCTTCGACCTGATTGTCGTCAACGACCCGAGCGACCCGGCACCGGGCCAGGCCCTGGCCAAGCAGTTCCAGCAGCGTGCAGCGCTGGCGGCCGCCCCGTCGTACGTCACCTACTGCCCCTCGCTCGACGGCATTGACAGCCTCGTCGCACGCAGCTCCATCGTCCTCCTGGGCGCCGAGGCCGTTTTTGCCAACGGTGCCCTGCTGGCGCCCGCCGGCACGTGCGACGTAGCGAGCGCGGCGTCTGCTGTCAACGCCACCGTCATTGCGCTCTGCGAGACGGTCAACTTTGACCGCGACCGCGTGGCCACGGACGCCCTGGCCCACAACGAGATCGACCCGGACCGCTGCGACGGCGATGCCTTCCGTCTGTTGTTTGACACGACGCCATCGTCGCTCATCAGCATGCTGATTTGCGAGTACGAAGAGGCGAGCGGCATGGTGCCGGCGCACGCCATCAACCTCGTGCTGCGGACGAGAGAAGACCCGAATTGAGTCGGGGGACGGAGGCGTGTGGTAGGACGGAAACGAAAAGAAAAGAAAAGGGACAAGCGATATAGTAGACAGGCAGTCTATACATCTGACGAAGTGTATCTCCGCTGGCGTTGTAGGCACTGTTTTTTGAATTCAAAAAAAGCACAAGGGGATGCTTCCATCACGTCGCCGAACATGGCCTGGGTATTATAGTCAATGTGAATAATGTATTTGGTTCGCTCAGTCGGAAACGGGTCCTTCTTGTGGGCGACCCGGTGTCTTCCATGCCTTCCGGCCTATGTTGTATATACAATGCTTTCATTCCGCCTCTCCTCTGTCTCGCATAGCCTCGTTCCGCCTCCCTTATGCCGTGGCAGCCGCCTGCTCTGCTGCCCGCCGTGCCCGCTTCTCGAGAATCGCCTCTTTCCGTGCCGCCAGCACCGCCGTCTGCCGGTCGTCCACGCCCTGCAGCCAGTAGCCGAAGCCCGCGCCCGTCGCGCCAAACACGGGGTACGCCCACAGCGAGCCCTTGTGGAAGAGGGGCCGCATCTCAATGCTCAGCTGCAGCGCGCGCGCAACGACGCCTAGGAGAGTCAGTATGGCAAATTGTCGCTTGATCCTCCACAATGACACTGCTGGTGATCCACCTACCGAAGCCAGTCCAGAAAATAAGCCGATGCACCATGGCTGCTCAATTGGCTCGATGCCTGTGATAGGACGGGAGACGATGTGGAGGAGACGATGTGGAGGAGACGTCGACGGGAATGGCCCAATCGACAGACTGAGATCTTGTGAAGGTGGCCGAGGGTGCCGTTTGCGTGATGTATCGTCGCTAAGTCGGGAGACGCTGGGTGGGAACGTGGGTCGTGACGCTGCTTCTGCTTGCCAAAGACGCAAATTCAGTGATGCTCAACCCGCCCGTCTCCATTGGCTCTAGGCGGTCCCGCCTACAAACTGCCTCCTTCCAGCAGCTCCGGAACTTCGGTTAATCCGCCGTGAATTTGCAAATATAGTTTGCATTAAATTTATTTCGAGACAAAAAATGCACTAGATCTAATTTAGGCTAGCGAGAATGCCCCGGCAGCAAGCGCGACCGTGAACGCGATCAGATGTGATTTTGCAAGGGTCGCCTTTCCCTAAGCTGATCCGTCTGCTCCTTCCTCACCTGCAACCCGTACGACAGCCACGACAACAAAAGAACAACACTGTCCTCCGAACATAAAAACATCCTCTTCAGTTTCACTCGACACACTCCCCTCGTTGGAGTATACAAGCACCAACTTCGACCAATTGTCGCTTGCGTTTCCCGTCACAGCCGCTGCCTACCGCTGCCATTTTACATTGCGACTCTCCTTTTATTGGCCTACGGCCTGCGCCGTTTGTAGCCATACTCCGGCTTCATACGCCCCGAGGTCTCGACTCAACATCATGTCTTGAGCTCTTGGCTCGTTTCTGATCTTTTCCTCGCGACGCATTCACCGGGGCCGTTGGTTACTGTCTACCGGCCGGCCGTTGACGCCATGGCACCGCCAGCTGTAGCGACGGCCGCAGACGCCGAAGCAGTGTCGACTTCACCAGCCACAGAAGCACCACCTGTAGCCGGCAAGGCGTTGGACCCGGCGGCCGTGCCGCCAGCCAATGTCCGGTCGTTCAAGGCGTCTGAGCTGCCCCTGTCGTCTGCTGTGCGGTCTGCTATCGAAGGACTTGCACATACCTTCAAGAAGAAGGGCGGCTACGATGCCATCCGCAAGCAGGCATGGGACAAATTCGAAGCCAGTGTACGCTGTTTTCTTTCTTTCTTTTTCTTTCTTCTGTTTTCTCTTTGACAGACGGCACTAACCTCTCCAGGGCTACGAAGAACAGGTCACAAAATCCATCCTCGAAGTCGCCGGCCAAGAGGTCGAACGGAACCCTTCCCAGTTGCTGTCCATTGACCGACGCAAGGCGGCTGCTCTCATTGACGGCGCTCTCGACCGCGGCGGCATTTACCAGCAGGCCCAGTCCGTCATCGAAGCCCTGATCGACTCGAGTGCCATCGAGGCCCACATCCGCGAGATCCGCCGTGGCGAGATTGGTGATGTTGCCGCTGACGAGGAGCAGGCCCGCGGCTCCAAGACAGACGAAGAGTACGCCGCCGACACGGCTGCCCGCCGCGCTGAGCGAGAGCGTGTGCGCCAGGAGCTGCGTGAAGTCGAAGAGCAAAAACGGCGCCTCGAGCGCGAGATCCGCGAAAAGGAGGAGGCGAGACGCCGTGAAGAGGAGCGGGAGGCCCGCGAGGCCCGTCGCAAGGAAGAGCGCGAGAAGGAGGAGCGCCGGGAACGCGAGAGAGACGAGCGTCGCCGCGAGCGGGAGCTGGAACGGGAGCGCGAGCGTGAAGAACGTGAACGTGACCGGGAACGAGACCGTGAGCGCCGGCAGAGAGATCGAGACAGAGGCCGTGATCGAAGTCGGAGCCGCAGCCGCGATCGAAGCCGCAACCGGAGCCGAGATCGCCGTGATCGTAGCCGAGACGGCCGCGACCGTAGTCGCCGCCGCGATTGGGACCGTGACCGGCGTGACCGAGACCGGTCGCCAGAGAGCAGGCGCCACCGTGATTCACGCGATCGCGATGCCCGACGCGAGGGTGGCCGCGAGCAGCCTGAAGAGGTCAAGAAACAACTTTCGGACGAGGAGCTGCAGCGGCTGGAAGAACTGGCGATGCTGGACCTCCTACGTGAGAGCAAGTCGTCTCAGGCAGCACGCCAGCCCGAGCTTGAAGTGGACGAGACCCTGGCGCCGCCGCCGCGAAAGAGCATGCCCGCATCTGCCATTCAGCCAATCCCCAAGCGGGGGTCTTCATCCAAGACCGGTTCCGACAGCAAGCGGCCACCACGGCAACTGTCTCCACTACCAACCAAAACTACGGGCATCACAGCTGAAACTGCCCCTGCAGCACCGATGAAACTGGAAGTTAAGATCATGAGCAAGCCAGACGGCCGAAAGGAGTCTGTTCCGGTCATCAAGATCCAACACGACACCAAGGATCTCGATGCCGTTCCTGCACCTGGAGAAGAGTCTGCCAGCGACGCAAAGATCACCGGTATGGAAGAAGCCACAAACACTACAAAAGACTCTCTCGACACACGCAAAGCTACACCAAAGATGTCGCCGAGAGATGCCACGCCCATTTCCAGCAAGGCCACACCCAAGGCCACACCCAAGGAAGAGCCCAAGGAAGAGCCCAAGGAAGTGCCCGAGGTAGAGCCGGAGGAAAACCCCAAGGAAGAGTCTAAGGAAACCAAGGCAACGCCTGTGGACGAGGCTGCCACCACCGCCAGCCGGAAACGTCCTCGCAGCGTCTCCTTGTCAGCTCGGGACCGGGATACGAACCGGCGCAGCCGCAGTCCCGATCGCAAGCGCAGCCAGCGGTCCGAGTCACACCGCGAGAAGGAGAGGGACGATCGGAGCCGTTCACGAACACGGCGGCATGATCTGCGCAAAGCCAGCCCACAACCGAAGGACAAGGAGAAGGAGAAAGAGAGAGAAGCCGACGATCGGGACGCATCGGTTCGACGGGCTCGATCCACGTCTCGCCGTCGCAGAGAAGCCTATCGTGACCGTGATCGTGACCGCGAGCGGAGCCGCAGCGATTCGAGAACGAGACGCAGGGACAAGGACCAGCCTCGGGGTAGGAGCCGAGCGTGGTCGCGGTCGCGGACGCGTTCTCGGTCTCGGTCTCGCTTGGCATCACGTAGGTCGCGGTCGGCTCGACCCAGACGGCAGGACGATCGAGACGCCTCCCGACGGCGCTCGCGGTCTCGGCAGCGGTCCCGGCCGCGAGCGTACCGGGCGAGGAGCAGGTCGCACCGACCGGTCGATCGTCGCCGCAGTCGATCTGTGTCGCGGACGCGCACGACAACTGCTGCACCCAACGCCGGTGTCACTACCACGACCACTACCACTACCACCACGACAGGACGCGCCGGCGAATCGAGAGCGCGCGACCGTCGCAGTCGCAGTCGCAGCCGCACGCCGCTGGGCGCGTCGTCAACACTAGTGCGTCCGCCGAGTATTCTCGACAAAGAAGAGCTGGAGGCGTGGAAGCGCAGCGAGGTCAAAAAGCGCGAGCAGGAGGCGAAGGCTTATTTGGCGGCGCAGCGCGAAGCACGGGAAAAAGGCCTCCCTGTGCCGGGCGTCGACGACAAGCGCAGCGCGGGCGACCGGTCGCCAGACGCCAAGCGCAAGTACGAGCCCGATGAGATCGATCGGTATGTGCCGAAAGAGCGGCGCCACATTGACCGTGCCGTCTCGGGGGCAGGTGCCGTTCACGACCGACGAGATCGGGATAGGGACAGGGATAGGGATAGGGATAGGGACAGGGATAGGGATAGGGATCGAGATCGTGGCCGGGACCGGGACGACCGACGCGACTCGCGGGATTATCGTTCTCGTGATGACCGTCGTGGCAGCCGTTCGCGCAGCCGCAGTCCTCGCCGTGATTTCCGTGATCGAGACCGGGATCGCGATCGCGATCGTGACCGTTACACCTCTCGCCGCGATCGGAGCCGCAGCCGCGACAGAGATCGGGATAGAGATCGAGATCGGGATCGAGATCGGGACCGGGACAGAGACAGAGACCGTGACCGTGATCGGGACCGTGATCGTCGGCGTGACCGCAGTCGCAGCCGCAGCCGTCGGCGTCGTAGCAGAAGCCGATGAGAGGTGGCGACGCTGCCGACATCCGACACCCGCCTTGCCGACATGGTGGACGAGCTCCTTTTTGTTCTCTGGGTAGAGTGCAACTCAGCACTTTCACTATTTATGTCGTCTGACTAACGACACCTGTGATATTTGATACCTTTTGATAGTACAGTTGATCTTCTCAACAATTGCATGCCTAATTGGCAATATAATTCGGTCCAATCTGGCCTTTGCAGGTCCGCTTTTCCAAAACAATTCCTCCAAAATAATTCGTCTGGTATCTTTCACTAGTATCTAATCTCTTTCACCAACCCCCTTTATCTACGTCCGTTGCTTCTTGGTCGGCGGGACGTCCTCATCCTCGTCGTCGTCGTCGTCGTCCTCGGCAATGTCGTCATAATCCTCTTCGAAGTCGGCATCGCTCAGGGTCTCCTGCTCCTGGGCCTGGCGGAAGTACTTGATGGCATTGGGCCACAGATCCTCAGCCAGAGCCAGGGCCACAGTGTCGCCCTCGGGGAAGATCTCGTACTCGTACTCCTCGTCGTCCTTGTCCTCCTTCTCGTCGTCCTTTTCGTCGTCGTCCTTCTCCTCGTCCTCGTCGCCCACCTTCTCGCCCTTGGCCCGCTTGGCCTTGCGCTCGGCACGCTGCTCGCGCTCCTGGGCAATCGCGGCCGCGCTCTCCTCGGCACTGATGCGGCGGCCCACGTAGCCGAACCACGCGAAGAAGCTCAGGCCGCCAATGGCCGTCTTGCTCAGCTGGGCACTGAGCTCGTCCCTGGCCTTGCTCGAATCGGACGACGCACCCTCCTTCCACACCTGGACGGCCAGGTCCAGCAGACCGTTGGTCGGGTCGCGGCCCTCCTTCCACTTGATGGCGACGGGCTCGCTGACGAGGCCGGCCCACGACTCCGACGCCGCATCCTTGCCGGACGGCTTGCCGTCGGCGCCGACCTTGGCGGGCGCACGGCGGTGCCAGAAGCGCTTCTCGAGCACGCGGTCCTCAAACAGCTCGTTCTCGCCAAACGTAAAGCGGATGGCGACGCTGCGGGGGTCGCCGCTCGGGCTGTCCTGTCCGTCGCCACGACTGCCCACCTCGAAGCGCACAACCTCAATCTCCTCGAGGGCCGACAGGATCACGGCGGCATCGGAGGGCTGGACGCACTGGTCGATCTCGGGCGGCGCCTGCTCAAAGACGAGCGGCCAGAAACCGGCAATGCGGCGGACAATCTCGGCGCGGCGCTCGTAGAGGATGCGCTCGCGGGCCGCCTGCTGGATGACTGGAAGGGCAGTTAGCACAGGGACGAAGGACGAAGGACAGAGAATAGAAGACAGCGACAACACTGTCGTCTTGACGTACGCAGCTCAACATTAAAGTCGTCAAAGTCGGCCTCGATGTCGGACAGCTCCGAATAGGTGACCGACGACACCTGGGCAGGGGGTTCGGTGGGGGCCATTGTGAGTGTGTGAAGAAGAAACGGATGCAGGGATTGGCAATTCGAGTATGTGGTATATGTGACAGAATGAAGAAATGAAAAGAGTTTGAGGTCCCGGCGATAAGAGAGGTAAATGGTCGAAAATCAATGACGATTTTTTTTTCTTTGTTTTTGTTCTTTTTCTTTTTTAAAAAAAAAATTGCCGATTCTCCCAATTTGGAAGCTTCCCATTTAGCTTGGCCTTGGCGGGAAAGAGCTCTCCAGCTAGCGCCTCAAAGTGGGGCTCTTCCTCATTTCGTCGTCTTTTCATCCTATTCGGACCTCTTCTGGTCCTCCATAGCAAAATCCCATTAAACCTCTGTGCCCCACTGCGCCGCACAGCACCTCCCGTTTACAGCGGGCGAATGGCGCTCCCGGTACTTGGTTTAGCTGGGCAGACCATTTACATTAGTGCTCGTGCGAGCGGCGAATGGATCTGATGCTGAAACGGTTTGTCACCGGGAGAGGACAACTCTGCCGCCTGCCCTCTCTTCTGTCACTCAGTGCAAATGGGTTGTCATGAAAAGGTCGTTATTTGTCTCTCCGCTTGTCTGCACATCTAGTATTGCTGCGAGGACCTCGTATCCCACCTTGTCTTTCGTCGTAGTCACCGGTCGGCCGATGCCTCGACCTCGTTTTCCTTGACGGCCTCGTCTTCTTTGCCGGCTTCGGCCGCATTGCGTCCTGCGCCCGCCGTGCCCTCTCCCTCTGCCTCTGGTCCCCAGAGATGTGCGCCCGCGTCGCGCAGCAGCTTGACATTGCCGGCGTGCCCGCGCTTCTCGGCCAGAAAGAGCGGCGTGTTGTTGCCGCGGTTGCGCACGTGTACGCTGGCGCCGTGCATCAGTAGCTCGCGCAGGACGTCCGTGTTGGGGCCGACGGCGGCCAGGTGGACGGCCGTGTTGCCGGCGTAGTCGGCGGTGCTGAGCATCGCAAGCGAGTGGGTCGTGGCGCCGCCGCTGAGGACGGCCCGCACGGCAGCCAGATCCCCGTTGCGGATGGCGTAGCCGAGGGCGGTGAAGGCGGACTCGATGGGCGTGAGGGGGCGCAGGGCGCCGTCTGCAGCAAGTGCGCGTGCGCCGCCGGCAGCAGACGGCGTCGGCGTGACGGCGGCCTCGACGGGGTGCGCCAGGCTGGCCAGGCTGGCGAGACCGGCCAGATGGGCCGGGCCGACCGAGGGCGAGTCGCCGAGGGCACCGGCTGGATGCGAAAACACGGGCGACGTCAGCTCGGTCATCTCGCCGCACAGCGAACTGGCCATGCGTTCCTGGATGTCGGCGTAGCTCAGGCCGTCGAGAGCCAGCAGGTAGGACAGCTTGGTGAGCGCCGCCTCGGTCGTCAAGTCGTGCCCAAACACCACGCCGGCGCGGCCGAGCGCCGTCGCGGGCGCATACAGCGGGCTGACAAACCCGTTGGTGCACTGACTGACGTTGACAACGACGATGCCGCGGGCGACGGCATCGCGGATGACGCGTGTCAGGCTGCCGTCGACGCCGCCGGGGGCGTTGCCCATGCCGAACGTCTCCAAAATCAGGCCGCGCAGGTTCGCAACGCGCAGCACCGAGTCCAGCATCTCCGGTACAATGCCCGGGAAGATGCGGAAACAGGCCACGTGCGCGGTGTCAAGGTACGTCTTGATGCGGAACTCGGCGATGCGTGTTGGCCGGCGCACAAGCGACCAGGCCACGTCGACGCCCAGACTCGTCACGCGGGCCAGAGGCGCGGCGTTGGGGCTGGCAAACGCCTCAAAGGACGAGGCCGACACTTTCGTGGTGCGGTTGCCGCGGAACAGCGTATGGTGGAAGAAGAGACACACCTCGGGGACGACGAACGTGCCCGCAATAATCAGCGACCCCAGCAGGTTGTCGACGGCGTCGCTCTGCAGCGCAAAAATGGACGCCTGCGACCCGGTTAGGATCACCGGCTTGCCCAGATCGGACATCATAAACGACAGCGCCGACGCCGTGTAGGCCAGCGAGTCGGTGCCGTGCAGCACCACGAACCCGTCAAACAGGTGGTAGTTGTCCCTGACGGCCTGCGCGATCTCGGCCCAGCCGGCCGACGAGATGGAGCTCGAGTCGAGCAGCGGCGCAAACTCCAGGATGCCGTACCGGATGTGCCGCGAGTAGGCGCTGACGGGCGTGCGCAAGGACGGCAACTCGAGGCGCTGGCCGTCCTTGTAGGCCGTGAGCGTCGTGGGCGGTGCCGGGTCGTTGAAGCTCGGCCGCGGCGCCATGGCGTGCTCGAGGAAGCCGTCCATAGGAACGAGGCCGTCGGGCGACGGGCGCATGCAGATCGTGCCGCCAGTCATGATGATGAGCACGCGAGACTCGGGAAAGGGAGATGGGGGTGTGGCAGCCTCTGCAGCGGCTGCGATGGATGAAGCAGCAGATGGAGTCGTGAGAGGAATCGTAAGCGGACGTCCGGGCACCGAGCGGCCAGGCGCCGAGGCCGGGCTGGCGGCCGACATCGTCGCGACTCTCGTTGCGTGTGAAGAAGAAGGAGATGCAGGGAGGGATAATGTCAGAGGAGGGCAATGACGAGAGCAATGACGGTTAAGAGTGATGAGAGATGGGAACAATGTAGTCAGTGGGTCAAAAACGATGGAAGGTGACTTGAGCGCAACGGGGTGGCAAGGCAATAAAACGAAGTTGTAAAAAGCGAAACAAAAGAAATTTAGGAGAAATCCGAAGATAGATGGCGACAGACGTTGAAGTTCTATATCAGCGAAGGAAAAGAAGCGGCCGCATCATAAAAACGGCAAAAGGCAAAATGGGAAGACATGTAAATGGCCGTCGTGTAAGTGCAAGAGCACTGCAGCTATGGCCCGCACCTTCCCTCTTTGCTCAACTTTTGTCTAGTGTGTTCGGCTTAGCGCTAAGACGCTCGTCTCGTTGTGCACTGTGTCTGGCCTTTTGGAGCGGTTTTTGGTGTGTTTTTGGTCTGTAAGTGACCCACTCCTATTTCAGCCCACCACCCCTTTCAGCCCACCTATTTGCCAGAAACATCACCAAAAACACGAAAAAAGCATCAACTTCAATTGAATTTTACGAAACGAATAAAATAGCTAGTAAAATACAAAAAACATTTGTGAATACTCCTTTTCATGCTCTTTCTGTTAGTAGCACGACGTCTGTGCCTGCAGCAATTTGCGCCTTCTGGACCTCGTAAATGGTCGCGAACTTGGTGTTTGGGTCCGTTTGGACTGCTTTTTTTTTGTGAGGCCGTAAGGCTTCAATCGTTGCCTCTAGGGCGTTGATTTTTCGCTTCTGAAGTGTCGTTTCGATGACTTTTTCATCGTAGCCTTTTCGTATTTTTGTGAAAAGAACTCGCGATGTAGTGGAGTCGCCTTCTTGCCGTTGAAATTGCCTCAATTGTTGTGTGAGATCAATAGACTTTCTAGGAGTCGTCCACACCACGCCCTCGTCTCGAGAAGTCTTCGTATTTCGAGCGGTAGATCTAGTGGATCCAGCCTGGGGAACACTATTTGGTGTAGATGGCGGTAATTCGCTTTCCCCGACCACTAGACTATTCATCAACGGCCTGGAAACATTTATTGGCCATAGGCCACTTGTAAGCCACCCACTGCGAATATTTCTGACTGTTATTGCTTCGTCTCGGGCGGTGGCATAAGCTTGAAGGAAGGTTTTCTTGCTAACGAATATTTTCTCTTCTTTTCCAGCCAAATTTGAGAGGTATTTGCGGAAGGCGGTCTTCAACGGGGAAAATATCGTTAAATCAAGCGGTTGTAAGACGTGTGACGCATGTGGAGGTAAGAAAAGAAGGTAAATATTATTTCGGTAACATAACTCCATAAACTTGTCGTTTTCGTGACTACCGTGACCGTCGACAACAAGTAACCTGGCTTGTTCTGGCCTTTCTGGTCTCGTATTTGGTATAAAGACATCACGAAGCCATTGAAGGCCAGTCTCGTCGTCTGTCCAGCCGTTTGTTGTAGCTGTAAAGTGCCAGTTGTTGAATTTGGTGATGTCTGCCGGGAACCACTGTTGTTGGACTGTTTTGCCAGAAAAAATCACCAAAGGAGGGCAAGATTTACCGGTGGCTGAAACACATTCAACCGTTGAAGTCCAAGCTCGTTGACCGACGAATTTAGACCTCACTTTTGCTTTATGGCCAGTCCCAAGCACATAATTAACGTCTCCTTCGCCGCTAGAGAATCCCGTTTCATCCATATTCCATCTATTCTGTGGTAGAATAGCCTTGATCTCCGGGATAACGAGTCGATAAAACCACGTCCTGATCACGTCAGTACTGGCGCCGTTAACTCTTTTCGCATCAATAGACTTCGTTCGAATAACCTTTATTTCAGGGTTTCGTCGTAAGAAGTTCGAAAACCACCTTTTCCCAACTGATTCGTCTTCTCCGGTAGGATCGGCAATACTGGTAGCAATCGCCCTGACGTGTGCGTGTGTGGGAGGGCGCCCAAGCATGCCTTGAACGATAATCCAGCTACAGAGGTGTTGTTCTTGGACTCGTGATAGTCTCTGAAAGCTTTCGAATGCTTCAGTTGCTGGCAACGCGCCTTTTCTGCGACCTTTCAATGTAGAGAACGGAACGTTGTTCTGTTTCGCAGCTTCTCGTACACCTGCACCGTTTTTGATCGCTAGAAGAGCGCGATTAACGTCATCTTCGGTATAATCGCGCTGTCTCCTATGAAAAACATCATTAGAAAATCTGGTGTTGAATAACGCGTTATTCGTGGACTTACGGCATTTTGAAGTTGATGCTTTTTTCGTGTTTTTGGTGATGTTTCTGGCAAATAGGTGGGCTGAAAGGGGTGGTGGGCTGAAATAGGAGTGGGTCACTTATCGTGCTCTTTGTACTTTTGGTGACGTAAAAAAGGGGTAACAGGAACTGATAGGGCGCCGGCTTGCGCCGGTGTTAGTGGGTTTGGCCGTGAGAAACTTTGCACAAGTCAAGAAGGAACGGCCAGTGAACGTGAAAGAAAACGGGAGAAGCGAATAATTATACAGCCGGCGTCGGGACCCCAATGGCGACCGCCAGGAAGGAGCAGGGGAGATCGAAAAAATAAAAATAAAAAATAAAACAGGAACTGGAAACAGCGTCGGGAGTTGATGTGGCTGGGAAAGAGCGATGTCGTGAGAGTAAAAAGTGAGGAAGGCGGACGAGCGAATGGGAAAGGGCAGGAACGATGGACCGCGGCTCACGCTGGCCAAAGTGGAGAGGACGAGAAGAAGAGTAGAAATTGAATAATCGAGTAGATAACTGGGAAGAACTCGACGAGGACAATTGAAACGAAAATGAAGTTTTGTTCAGATGCGAAGCAAATGCCCACTGAACAGGAAAATAAAATCCGACCAATTTTCACGGCTAGTAAAAACATATCGATGTATTATTATTATTTGTCTTTGTACAACAGCATATTAAATACAACAATAAAAGATTCAGTAGAAATAAAGACCATCCGTAAACCTTCGCGAAACGAGAAAAAAATAAAATAAAAAGGTACAATGGATATGCCCAGACGCCTGCATTCTAGACATCGAGGCTGCTTCGGTCCATGTCGTCGATAACCTCTTCCTTTATCGCGATCCTGTCTGTCACGCCCTCCTCTTCGTCTTCGTCTTCCTCCTCTTCCTCCTCCACTTCTTCTTCGACGTCATCTTCGTCGTCTTCTCCGCCGTCCTCGTCAGCCTCGTCATCGTCGCCCAGGTCTTCCATGTCTTCAGCATCATCGTCGTCAACGTCATCGTCGTCCTCGGCGTCGTTTTCGTTTCCTTGCAGGCCGTCCTTTTGTGCCCGTTTTGGCGCCTGTCCCTCGCCCTCTACGGCTGCCGCTGGTGCCGCATCACCTCGCTTCTCCGTAAATATGGGCAGCGTCACGGAAGTCACGCCACTCTGCCGCACCCGCTTTTTTGGCCGCCCGTGGTAGACACGCATGGTAATCACGGCGTTCTCTTCGGGTGTCAGCTCTAGATTGGGCACCGGGACCTTGATCGTCCGCACGGCCCCAAAGTTTGGAGTCTGATGCGGCACGGCCAGCGTGGGCACAAACTGGGCGTCGTCGATAATGCGGCCGAAGCGGATGGCCAACAGCCGTATCTTCATAATGGCACGGGCCTGTGCCCACGTGCCCTGGTGGTACCAGCCGGACCCCAGACGCTCGCACGTCGGGCGTGACGGCGCGTCAGCAAGCAGCTGGCGGAGAACAGGGTCGTGCAAGTCGCAGACCTGCCAGATTTTGCCGTCGTCGCAGTAGTTGCGGCCGTCGAATATGTGGGTGTCTTTGCGGAGGGCGACGGGGATTTCGGCGCGTGGGGAGACGCTCGAAGGATTGCCGCTTGGCCTGGTGTCCTTACCCTTGCCGCTTGGTGGTGCAGGATCGGCGAGCAGGGGGGTTGTGATGTGCCGGCCTTTGCGAATATGTCCGCCAGGCCCGTCCTCGGCGGGCGGACCCCCCGACGGTGCCGGCATATCTTCGCCGGTCGCTCCGTCGGCCTCAACCAAACTGTGCCAAAAATAACCATCCTTGCGTTCTATGTGCCGGTGTAGCTTGAAGAGCAGCGTCTGGTACTGCCGGTACGCCGGGTCCGTGCGCGGGTCGACGCTGTAGCGGACGAGCGTATCCCGCCACGGGCCGCCCTTGAACTGGTAGCAGCAGTGGGCAAAGTACTGTTTGAGGCGGTTCTCCGTAAAGGGCAGCCCCAAGGCCGCGCTCATGTGGTTGACCAGCGCGCGGCGCGTCCACACGGGCCGCTCGGCCACGGCGCGCCGCATGGCTTCGAGGATGGCCTGGCGGCGACGGCCCACAATGGGCGCGAGACCCGGCGGTGGCGCTGTGGGTACCGGCGCTTCGTCAAAGGCGAGCAAGTAGCCGGCAACGGAGTTGGCGGCGGTCGAGTTGACGAGCCGGACGGCGCCGTCGTGGCCAGACACGACCTCGCGCACAAACGGGTTCTGCGAGTACGAGTAGGAAAAGGGCAGCGTCTGCGACGTGAAGAAGGGCGGTGGCGGCAAGTCAATACCCGGGGCCGTCGCCACGCCTGGCGCCAGCTTGAAGTTGCGCAGTTTGGACACTACTGGTCAGCGGATGCCAACAAAGAAGGAGACGGGGGCGAGAAGAGGGCAGTGGGGCAAGGGCATACAATCCCCGGGCAGCACGTCCTCGGTAAACTTGGCCATGAACGCTGAGTCGTGTGTCGACTGCTGAAAGTCCACCAGACCCCGGTACCGGTGGCTGTGCTTAACGACGCCGACCACATCGGTGCGGTACAGTCCTGCCGTTTCTTGCAGTGTCTGTCGTAGTTGCCGCGCGTCCCGGCCTGCCATTGTGTCTCCAGGTGGATGGCTACGCGATGCCGAGCTTCCTCTGGCCGCTGCTGGGTCGAGCTCCCACACGTTGTTGGTTCCACGCTTTCGCCGCATGCCCGTCCGTTTGGGGACATGCACAGCCAGCACCACGTTGTGGGTGGCCGCGCAATGCGACGACAGGCCGCCGGATGCTGGGTCGTCGTGCCGCAAGAAGACGGCGACGGACGACTGGGGTCCTGACGGCTCCACGATGTCGCCGTAGTCCGCACGACCGGCAAAGCTGTCGATGCCGCGCTGCAGACTTGTGAGCAGAGCTGGGTGCTCTACAGACGCCATGGGCTGCTTTGGGATGGGCAGCGCGGGAGCCGTAGGCCTGGCCAGGGCGCCGGCGGCACTTGCCGGGGCATTGTCTGGAGTGACGTCAACATCCATGTTTGTTCGCCATGGGCGGTCGTGGTGTGTGTCAGGAGAAAAGACTGGACAGTTGTTGTTATTTTGGATGCCGTTTCTTGGTGATGTACTGTGAAAGTGGATGAGGGCAAGAGCGATCCAACATATTCAAGTCCGTATCACGTGACCACGATCTCGACGGCCTATGCACCTTGACGGCGTATGCACCTCTGAAAACAAATGTCACGGACGCAACGAAAATGCGATGGTATACACTCTGAGAGTGGTTTTGCGATGAAAGTCTTGAAAATACTGGACAAAATACAGCGACATCAGGAGCCAATTGGGGCCCGGCCCGGCAGACACGGCATACAAGGTGAGCGTCGCTTCGGTGTAGCGGACGACGATGCCACACTAAAAAAAGCAGGCGAGTGGTGGAAGCTCGTCACTTGGCTTGTTCGTAACTAGACGAGAAACGAGCATAGCCAGGTACGACGTATCCCGGAGCCAGGTCGTCACAACAACCCCCCGTGCTTCCTGTGCTTCCCGTGCCCCTGACTTATTATCAAGAGCCGGTACCTGCCAGATGGCGCGCTGTGACGGAGTAGACAAAGGCGGGGGAGGCCGTACGATAGATGTCCTTGTCGTGTAGGATGGCCGAGAACGGCCAATACGGTTATAAGACGCAGTTTTGTCAGACCGAAATCGAGGTCATCTGCCTATCAAAATAGAAGAACAGACAGGGGGCCCTGGAACAGGCGCGGAGACCGTTGCCGAGCAAAAGATCGAGAGCTGACTGGACCGGCATCGAGACCGCCAGCGGTGGAGCAGAAAAGGGGAGTTCCGCAGAGTCTGGCCAGAGGAGAACAGATAAGAATAGACTTTTGGAGAGGAACGGATTCGGATTTGCGGCGGTGTGGTGGTGTTGTGTAAAAACGCAGGCAAATCGGACCCACTTGCACACCGTACCGCGCAAAATATCCCCGTTGCGGAGCGTACTTTCCAGGTCGTTCCTTGCGTTGACACTTGCCTCCTCCGCGTAGTCCGTGTACCACCTATTCGCGTTGGTTCGCACTTGCCCGCCCTTGCAGAGCCTTCCTGCGCCCGCTCCGTTCGCACTTGCTCATCCTTTTTGTTCGCCTCCTGCACAGTCTTTATATTCCACGTGATGAGGGAATTGGTCGAGCATAGACGGGGGAAAAGAGGGAAAGAGCTGCTGTCCTCATCCTTCTCTTCTCTCCTTTTTGTAGCCCTCTTTCCCATTTTTATCTCGTCATTTCTTTCTGTCCCTGGAATTTCCTGTTCTGTAAACGTGGGGGGAAACTGTGCACCTGACCGACAATCCCAATCCCAGTCCCAATCCCACATCCGAGAGCACATATTTAAAACCTTTTGCCGTTGTTCGGACGAGCTTTTTGTGTTTGGACAGCTGCTCTGTAGACACTCGTTTTCTCACATTTTCGTTTCTCTCCTCCTCCTCGCTCATTCTCTCCTCCTCTCCTCCTCTCCTCCTCTCTCCCCTCTCCTCTTCCCTCTCTCCTCTCCTCTCTCTCCTCGTCTCTTCGCATCATCTCACCATCCTACCAATGGCTCCCCTCAAGCTCAGTGACGCAAACCTGCAGCGTCTGGCCAAGGCCACGGCCGCGCCGCTGACAGTGCCGACCTACGCCCGCGGTGGCAGCGTCAAGCAGGGCATCGTGCACATTGGCGTGGGCGGCTTCCACCGCGCGCACTTTGCCTACTACATGAACGAGCTGATGCAGAAGCATGGCCTGACCGACTATGCCATCTGCGGCGTCGGCCTGCAGCCGCACGACACTGGCATGCGGGACGCCCTCGGCGGCCAGGACCACCTCTACACGGTTGTTGAGCGGTCCGCCAAGGGCAGCACCGCCCACGTCATTGGCAGCATCCAGGGCTTCCTGTTTGCGCCCGACGACCGCGAGGCCGTCGTGGCCAAGATGGCCCACCCGGACACGCACATTGTGTCGCTGACCATCACCGAGAGCGGCTACTTCTACAACGAGCACACGCACGAGCTGCAGAGCGACGACCCGGCGATCCAGTACGACCTCGACCCGGCACACGCCGACGCCCCCATCACGACGTTTGGCTTCCTGTACGCGGCGCTGGTGCGGCGGCGTGCGGCCGGGCTCAAGCCCTTTACCGTGCTGTCCTGCGACAATATGCACCGCAACGGCAGCATCACGCGGTCGATGCTCGAGACGTTTGCGCGCCTGCGCGGCGACGCCGACGTGGCGACCTGGATCGCCGACCACGTTGCCTTCCCCAACTCCATGGTCGACCGCATCACGCCGCAGACGGCCGCCGCCGACAAGGTGGCGCTGGCCGAGACGTTTGGCGTCGAGGACGCGTGGCCGGTCGTCACAGAGCCGTTTATGCAGTGGGTCATTGAGGACCGCTTCAGCGACGGGCGCCCGCCGTTTGAAAAGGTCGGCGTGCAGGTGGTCGCGGACGTGCTGGACGTCGAGCAGTTTGAGAAGCACAAGCTGCGGCTGCTCAACGGCAGCCACTCGGCGCTCGGCTACCCGGGCCAGCTGGCCGGCTTCCGCTACGTGCACGAGGTCATGAACCACCCGGACTTCCACAAGTTTGTCTGGCAGATGATGCAGGAGGAGGTCAAGCCGCTGCTTCCGGCGATTGACGGCGTCGACATTGACGCTTATTCCCGCACGCTCATTGAGCGGTTCGAGAACCCGACCATTATGGACCAGCTGCCGCGCATCTGCCTGGGCGGCTCCGGCAAGATCCCCAAGTTCATCATGCCTTCCATTGCCGAGGCGATCTGGGTGACGGGGCCGTTCCGGCGCCTGTGCTTTGTGGCGGCCGCGTGGTTCCACTACATCAACGGCGTCAGCGACGACGGCACGACATTCGAAGTCGACGACCCGATGCGCGAGGAGCTGCAGGCGAAAGCGCGCGAGGGCGGCGCGGACCCGCGCGCGTTGCTCAGCATCGGCTCGCTGTTCGGTGACGATCTGCGCAACGACGAGCGCTTTATCAAGGAGCTGACAGCGGCCCTGGAGGCCATCCAGAAGGACGGCATCCTCAAGACGCTGCCCAAGTACATCAACTAGGAGGGCTGACGGCAGTGCAATCTACGTTGGGTGTACGACCGTATTCCGTACAGAGTAATAATTAGATGGGGGAGAGTAGGTGGAGCGATGCGGACGACACTGTTTGGACAACATAGACCGACATAGACAGCATTATAGACGACGACAAAGACGGCGACTGTTTTTGGTTTGGGACATACAACGATGCATTTGGGTGTAATGGCAACGAGGACAAGATAAGACGGCTTCAGCTTTTCCATAGAAAATAAAATGCTTCCGAACAAGTAAACAAATGGGGAGATTGCATCACAATTGTGGAATGTTGACAACGGCACGTGACATGAATTTGGTAACGGCATTGGATGCGACCGTCTTGAGCCTAGCAACGCCAGCACACTGTGCGACACACGTTGTGCCTGATCATCAACCTCGGTGGGAAGTGTGTTTTCTGTCACTTTATCTCCACCACGTCGCATCGTTTCGGCCTTGTGTGTTTCGTCTCATCTTCTTTGGAGGTCCGTTTCTATTTTCGTTTCTTTGTCGAGCTCAGTCTTCTTCGATACACGTTGGGCTGTCCCGGGTCTCCTTGTACTGCGTTAGCATCCACTACGGCCACTATTATTTACGGAGTTTGAGATACTGTGGCTGCACTGGGCTGCCAACTCCCCCTGTCGTCACCTCTACAGTACAATCGAACTCGGGGCGTACTGTGTACCTCACTACTACAGGAAGGACCGCAGACGGACAGCGGCAACACTCAGCCACATCCACCACTAATACCTCCCCTGAGCTCCCCTTCTGCCAGTCGCCTACTGGTGCACTGACCTCCAAGAGCACCAGCACCGCGGCGTACGGAAAACTGCACAAGCCCGGTGCCTGCCCCCCAGTTCAACAACACCTGTTGTGCCTGCATTTAGCGGCAATCTGCCCAGTTTCTGCGACGTAAGTTAGTACGATGTACCGTCAGGTCCACTAAAACGGACCTGCTGGCACCCACCGCCTACCGCCCACTGCCCACTATTGTCAAGTCCACCGTCTTCCGCCAGCCGCCTGCCGCCTGCCATTCCCTCCTTCCTCGCCTTAGGCCCCGCAACCGAAACCTGCCCCAGAACTCCTTCCTCCTGAGCAGCCAGCCAGTCCCTTCCCAAAACAACCATTGCCCACCACACACCTCTCTCTCCGCAACAAAGGCCACACCCCCCCTTCCTTCTCTCTCTGCCTTTGCATGCCCCCATTCCCATTGCAAATTGCACCGCCTTTTTGATTTGTGAAGCAGGGAACCAAACTGCGAGCCAGCGAACGAGGACGAACGAGGCCGAGACGAAAAGCATTAAGACGCGAAGTGGCGACGACGTGCATCGTGCCCACAAGACGAGCACGGCCCATTGACGCTTGACGCCACCAACACGAACATCACCACCTACAACGCCCACAGCATCGGACGATTGACGAGATTGGCGAGAAACAGGAACGCAAACGGACGACAACAAACTTGTAGGCCAAGCTCGACATTGAGCCTTTGGTCGTCGTCCTTGTCGTCGTCCTGCCCGCGAGCAACCGCGGCTCCCCTCGTCACCCCCCTCCCCTCCCCGCGAAGGCGGCGAATTGGGGCCAACCACTCTGTTTTGAGAGCCATTCTCCCTCTCGTCGACGAGCAGTTTGTTCGAGACCTTGGCCCGCGTCGAGGACGGATTTGTGATACCAACAGCGAAGAGGACGAGCACCGAACGTGTAATCGGACGTGGATTAAGAGTGCGCGGCCGAGATCCAAGATCCAACCTGCAGACCGCGACTCGACCAACTCACCGACAAGACTCCCCATCCCTCCTTTTGATCTTCTTCAACTATTCTCGCGATAGTCGTCCTGTTCCCTTCTTCCACACGCCCGTTCTTCCTGCTTCCGACGCGGCCACACAGCCGCCATGTTCTCCAAACTGAAGCTCAAGCGCGAGGTACGTTGTTTTGCATCCCATCTCAGAGACACCGTCCATCCATCTGAAAGGCTCGGGGGCTTCTCTGGCAACGTTAGAGGGACGTCTTCCTTAAGACCGGTTCCGTATGACCCTGCATCGAGACCTATTCTCTTGCCATCATCTGTGCCCTCCCTTACGCATGTCCCGCCCTGCATTGTCCCCTCCACACCACAGAGCCCGACGTTGGCCCAAAAAGCGACGACGCTGCCGCTCATCCCTGCTATTTATCGAGGCCATCGCCGCCTCTTCTTCCACTGTCAACAAAATGCTAACGCCCAGCCCTCCTCTCCCAGCTTTCGCGAAGCAAGGACCCCAACAAATCGTCCAAAAAGAACAAGGACTCCAAAGACGGCACCGCCTCGCCTTCCTCCAGTAACGCCCGCGACTCCGCCGGCCAGTCCCCCGTCCTCACCCCATCCTCTTCCACCTCCACTGTCAACGACATCCGCAACAAGCCGTTGCCGCCAGGCAACGCAGCCAGTGCCCTCGGCAGCATCGCAGGTAGCGAGCACATAGGCGGCGGCGGTCCTGCCTCTGTTTCCGGCCAACCCCCGCACATTGGCGGCCTGAGCGGCCTCCAGGCCAACCCGGGCGTGCCCGACCGCTTCAGTAGCATGGGCGGTGCACAGCCGGGAGCCCCGGGTGCCGGTAACGCCGGCGCCGGCTCTGGCACCAACTCGCCCGGCCGCCTCGGCCAGCTGCCGCCAACCGTCATTGTCAGCCCCAGCGCGCCCCACGTCCCGCCACCGGGCGCCGCCGAGACCATGCCGCACGACCTGGCGCCGCCCAAGGCCGGCCAGAAGTCGCTCGTCTACGACCGCCTGCTCCAGTCCACGCCCAAAGACGTCCCCGAGGGCCTGCGCACGCCAAAACGCCAGCACTCGTCGCGCTTTGACATCTCCTCGCACCGCGAGCTTGACAAGCTCCCCGGCTTCCACGAGGTGCCTCCCAACCGCCGCCAGGACCTGTTCATGCAAAAGATCGACCAGTGCAACGTCATCTTCGACTTCAACGACGCGAGCTCCGACATGAAGTCTAAGGAAATCAAGCGTCTGGCCCTGCACGAGCTGCTCGACTACGTCGCCAACAACCGCCAGGTCATCACGGAGCCCATGTACCCACGCGTCGTCGAGATGTTCGCCAAGAACCTGTTCCGCCCCATCCCGCCACCCGTCAACCCGCAGGGCGAGGCCTTTGACCCAGAGGAGGACGAGCCTGTGCTGGAAGTCGCTTGGCCGCACATCCAGGTCGTCTACGAGTTCTTTTTGCGCTTCATCGAGAGCCAAGATTTTAACACAAACATTGCCAAGGCGTACATAGACCACAGCTTCGTCCTGCAGCTGCTCGAGCTGTTTGACTCCGAGGACCCGCGCGAGCGCGATTTCTTGAAGACCACCCTGCATCGCATCTACGGCAAGTTCCTGAACCTGCGCTCCTTCATCCGACGCTCCATCAACAACGTCTTCTTCCAATTCACCTACGAGACCGAGCGCTTCAACGGCATCGCCGAGCTTCTTGAGATCCTGGGTTCCATTATCAACGGCTTTGCTCTGCCGCTCAAGGAGGAGCACAAGCTGTTCTTGACCCGCGTCCTGCTGCCGCTGCACAAGGTCAAGAGTCTCAGCATGTACCACCCGCAGCTGGCCTACTGCATTGTCCAGTTCCTCGAAAAGGACGCATCGCTCACAGAAGACGTCGTCTTGGGTCTGCTGCGGTACTGGCCCAAGGTCAACAGCACAAAGGAGGTCATGTTCCTTAACGAGGTCGAAGACATCTTCGAGGTCATGGACCCGGCCGAGTTCGCCAAGGTCCAGGAGCCGCTGTTCCACCAACTGGCCAAGTCGGTCGCCAGCCCCCACTTCCAGGTCGCCGAGCGCGCGCTCTACTTTTGGAACAACGAGTACTTTTGCAACCTCGTCAGTGACAACGTCGAGATCATCCTGCCCATCATGTTCGCACCCCTCTACGAGAACAGCAAGGGCCACTGGAATCGCACCATCCACGGTATGGTCTACAACGCCATGAAGCTGTTCATGGAGATCAACCCGCAGCTGTTTGACGACTGCTCCCACGAGTACACCGAGCACCAGCAGTCCGCCAGTGCCCGCGAAGCCCTGCGCGAGCACAAGTGGGCCGCCATCCAGGAACAGGCCGACCTGCGGAAGGGTGTCAGCAATAGCAACAGCAGCAGCAACAATGGCTCCGCGGCGACCGCCAGCTCGCTGTCGCGTTTGCAGACTGGCGCGGCCGCGGGCGCCACGCTGCTGCCCCGTCTCGACGAAAACGACGCGGAGGACAACCAGAAGCGTCTCGACTCGCTCAAGCTGCAGGACCCGGACCGGGTCCAACGCCGACCGGGGCAGGGCCGTGAACGACAAAACTCGGCCGGCTCGTCGGGACGGTGATGCGAATGCGAGGCGATGGGGAAACAAAAGCGAATCATGAGAAAGGTCGAAAAAAGAAGACAGTTGGAACCACCGGACGATATAAAGAAGGAACACCAAATTTGGGGGATTTTGTCATTACCTGAGTAGAGGCAGCGGAAGGGATGGGCCTATTCCCCCAGTCCCGATTTTTATGCATGGTAATCGATGGTTGGCATGGAGGCCGAGGCATTGTGCTCTATTTGGAGGGCATGTATTGGGGTGCATCCTGCAAGGTTGATCGTACGAACGGTCTACATTTGGAGAGGGGCGAGGATGAGCACGGAGGAGGTTATTTTGGGAAGACCAAGGGGACAGAAGGCCAGCGAGGGTGACATAGACGGGGAGATGGCGTCTTTAGTTGGCGTTACGTCTTTTTCCTCGCCTACTCTCTCCTTGCGTTTCCATCTCACCCGCCACGACCATTCAAGCCCTCTTGTTGGCCATGGGCAGGTTTCTGCCTCTTTTCTTTTTGTCTTTTGGCCTCTTCTTTTTTCTTTTTTCTTTCTCTTTTCTTGGTCATGTTCTCTTTCCTTTATTGGTCAGTTTTGCGTTTTACTTTTTGTATCTGGCTTTGTTGCGCTCTTCTTTTCATTTCATCTTCTTTACTTTTTCACTTTTTCTTTCCTACGTTTCCGTATTACTTTTCGTACGGTTTTGCGGATTGTTATTGTTCCATTGTCCGACTCTCTCTCCCATATTTTCGTTCGTCTGGCTTTTCTGTGTTTCATTTTGTCGCCCTTACTACTGTAGACACGTCAGAAATCCGAATGTTTTCTCCCTCTTGCCGTACTCGCCTGATCTTTCGGCGTGGAATCTGTCCTTCCTATGCGTCAATTGCTATCTGTCGGATGATGAGTGAAGTATGGCATTCTTTATTTGCCACTATTAAGGAAATCAAACAATGCATAGATATTACATTTTGGGCGTATGAAGACAAAGCAAAACTGCAGAAATGTGTACATTCTGAAAGTTAAACACAGTCATAATCCATTCTCTGAGCAACACATTTACTTGGAGATGTCTGGAATGTCCTACAATGTAAGCCCAGGTTAGCAAAACAAAACGCTTGGGACGGCCGCACACTTTCGGGTCAGATTATATTGGACGTACTTCCCAGGCCTGCTCCAGACCGGTGGTTCGCACATAGGTGTTGCCCGGCGCAAGAACCGAGTCCGTCTCCAGACGGTAGAGGGCCTCCCAGACGCGATCAGAGTTGAGGAGGCGGCAGGGCGTGCGCGTGAACAGCGACTTGCGTACTTCGCGCTCGATGAGGCCGGTGGCGCGGACCAGCTTGATGGCATGCCCGTCCTCCTCCATGTGAAACAGGCGGGCGGCAGCCGCCGTGGCCTCGGGCGAAATACCGTTGTTCGCCGTCGAGGACCCATCTGCCGCCGGATGAGCAGAGGCGTTGCTGGACGGGGGCGACTTGTACGCCTCGAGCTTGGCAACGTCGAGCAGCGGCGGGCACGCCCGCGATGCGTACTGGACGAGGTCCATGCGGATCTTCCACTCGAGCAAACGGGCCTTGGTTTCGACCGAGAGCCACGCAAAGGAGTTTATTGTCAGGAAGAAAGGGACCGAGTTGACATGGTGTCTACACACAATGGTCAGTGGATGATCTGAAACATACCAAGAACGACGGGGCGCAAAACGAACGGTATGCGGGGACGTTGGTGAATCGTACATCAGGAAGAAATCAAATTTGGGGTACTTGGTGGGATGTTGCAGCGCGGCCGACGACGCCACGTAGAGACAAGCCTCGGCCATCTCGGCCGTCCGTGCGGCCAGCCCTTCTTCCGTTGCCGGGACGGAGACCTTTGCGGCCACGGCCACCATTTCATCGAGGGCCCGCGCCAACACGCCGTTGCGCATCTTGTTGGGGTCGTCCCAGTGCGCGGCCGACGACAGCTGGGGCGATTGGGCCACCTCTTGGAAGAGGGACAGAATGCTGACGGGCCCCGTCGCCTTGGCCGTCTCGGCGTCCGCCGCCTTTTCCATGCTGTACAACACGTCGTCGAGTCCCTGGTGCTTGTGGATGGCGGCCTGGGCCAGACCCTGGGCCACAATCGCCGGCTCGCCCCACTCGATGCCGTACATGAGCTGGATCAGCGGATGCAGGAACCCTGCAAAGAGGCGGGTCCGCAGATCCTCGGCCGCCGGCGTGCCCGAAAACACGCGGTCGTGCAGCACGGCCTCCCAGCCGGCCAGGTTGCTGCCGGCCTTCTTCGCCTCCTCGTCGCGGCGTGCAATGTCGTGCTGAAAGAAGCGCAAAAAGTCCGGATAGTACGACTCGTGGCCGAGGTGCTGGGGCGCGGCCGTCTCGTACCAGTCGTCGGCGAGCGGCCCGGTCGCAGCCTCGGGAGGGTCGCCGCCTTCCTTGGGATTGTGCACGGGCCTGGCCTTGCGCTGGTATCCCTTGTTGTCGTCGTAGCCCTTTTGGATGGCGCTGGCGTCGGCACCCGTGCCGTAGAGGCTCAGCAGGTGGTGCGTGATGTGGTTGTGGAAGCCGTCGTTGTTAAAGAAGACATGGTGCGTCTCGAGGTCCTGCTGGAGCAGCGAGGACACGCGGTCCGACGCTTCCGGCGTCTGCTGAATACGCCAGAGACCTGTGTTGTCGGCGCCGACGTGGATCTGCGTGGGCGAAGCCATGGTGCTGTATGCGCATGCAAACCGGTGACTCTCGTGAAAGCAAAGGCTAGCTGGTGTTGGAGATCTCGAGTTGCTTCGGGTTGCAGGGGCACGCAAGACAGTGTAGGATCGCAGTTGTGAGGTTGTATTATGCAGAGGAGAAGATGCAGAAATAGAGAGCAGGCGGCGGGATACTGACGAGGACGGAGAACAAGACGAGTAAAGAGCGAGGCGGCCGCTCCTGCCTGGCCAGTATATTGCTGCTCTACTCATTCGGGCGAGGAAAGATGGTGGGTAAGGTGCGCTGCGACAAGTAGGGTAGGGACGATTGGAGAGCGAGGGTAGGCGCGGTCGAAACCAAAGAAAAACAACAACAGGGACGTTCTTTCCTGGTACCTCTCTATAATAACGGATTGGCGGGGACGAATTGGTCAACGGTTTGTCGCAAATGGCAACGGCAAGAACGGGGAAACAACGAACGGCGCATGACGTCAAATGTTTTGGTAGAGAACAAAAGTCACCAAACAGAGAAGGAACAGGCAACTGTAGCTTTCGAAATTGCGGGGAAGGTACAAGCGACGGGTGCCACACCAACTGGAAGAAGGTGCGCGCCGGCGGAGATCGATCAGTGAACGCTTACTTGATTCTTGTCCCCGTCTACTCGGCGGTCGGATGTGATCTCGATCTCCGCAACCTCTGGTTAGGTATTTAGACGCGTTCCAAAGAGTCTGGTTTTTAATATAAATGTGGTATTCTAGTATTCTGGTATTGTTATTGTTATCGTTCATATGTTCATGCGACGTATGCTATCTATCATGAGTCTCTCCCCGAGACATTTGAGTCCTGTTGTTTTCCTATCATTGTGCCACACAGGCACACGAAACCCTTTATTCGTATGTCAAAACTCATTTTTTGTAAACAGAGGCACGCACAAAAAAAAAGCAGGAGCAAGCAAGAGACGACATGTGCTAGTCCCGGTGCCGGCTTGGACTCCGCCGAACCCGCCGGTTGGTGCGCTCCCGAATCAGGTTCTCGCTCGTCGCCTCGTCGTAGCCGATAATGTGCGTCAGGTAGTACATCTTTTCCTGGTGGCACACCTCGTCGCGATGGTCGTCCAGGCGCTGCTGGCTCTCCATCCATGCGACAGCGCGCCGTTTGGTGTCAATGCGCTTGACGGTCAACTCGAAGCGGCCCGTGACGGGGCGGTGGTCGCTGACGCGCACCTCGTGGCGCCGGTAGTCGAGCTGGCGCACGCGGGCGCCGTGCCCACCGCGGAACAAGAGGCGGTCACACCAGGCCGGGCTGCGCTTCTTCTCGCTCGAGTCGTAGTTGTCGGTGCCGACGTCGTACTTGTAGGTGGGGTCGAAGCGGATTGGGAGCTCGTCAAACGCACGCAGGCGGAACCCGGCATTGCGGCGCCGCGCCACCAGCAGCTGGTCGCGGTCCAGAAGTTTGGCAAGGTTGCCCGCCTTGACGGCCGTCACTACGGTGTCGCGCGACATGGTGTCGATGCGGTAGTTGAGGTCACCGTTCAGTATGCACAGCTCGTGATCTAAAATCATGGTGCCGTCGCCGCCGCCAATGTAGCTGTCGATGCGCGTGTTGGTGTCGCGCTCCATGGGCAGGCCCGTGCTGTCCAGAATGGCCGCGGCGTCGTTGTGCCGGCTGGCGGCCTGCGACTGGCCCGCCGCCAGATGGCAGTTGACAAAGCATATGGACGTGTCGTCGAGCAGGAACCGGATGGCAATGGCACCCTTGTTGCCATGCAGACCGCCCATGCCGCGCTTGACCTCGGCAACGGCCACGTTGCGGATGCGGTCGCGCAGGTCCGCCTTGACGAAAATGCACGTAAACAGACCGACCATGTGTGCCGTCTGCAGCAGCTGGTAGAGCTCACCGTTCATAAAGTCGTCGAGGCAGCGCACCAGGAAATCGCGCCAGTCGCGGTACTGGTGGCTCATGCGCTCCTGGTCCGACCCTTCCTTCTTCTTGACCTTGAGGATGCGCTTCGCCGTGGCCGTCTTGTCCTCGAGGTCCACAAGCTCCTGGAAGCCAAAGACAAAAATGTCCGGTGAGCCGCTGTCCCGCAGCATGTTCTGCATAAACGAGGCATCGTCGTCGCTGTAGCGCAGGCTTCCGGGCGTCGACGCGCCTGCATTCCAGGTCATGACGTGCGCACGGATCTTGTCAAAGTCGCAGTACGTCTTGTCGCGCGTCTGCATAGCCTCCTCGATCCAGTCGTCTTGCAGCAGGCCGTCCCATATGCGCAGCACGTTGTCGGCGCCGAGTGACACTACCTGCATCTGGCCCGTGCGGTAGGGGCTGGCGCGGTCGGAGACCAGCCGGATGACGGGGTTATCGTGGGCGGACCAGTCCTTTTTTACCATCCATGGCGAGCACGCCGGGTCGTAGACGCTGAGGCGGCCGGTGTTGAAGCCGGCCCAGATGTACGGTCCGGCGCTGGCGAGCGTGTTGACCTTGTACGACCCCAGACTCACCATGCCCAAGCAAGTGTAGTCGGTGCGGGAGTAGATGCTAACTTTGCCGTCGCTGTGGCCCAAATATACCTTGTCGGGTTCGCTCAAGAGTACGGTGCCCGAGGTGATTTCGCCGGCGCCGTCCTGGACGAGCGGACGCAACAAGACCTGGAACTGGCCCGTGCCGTCGACGGTCGGAAGGAATACGCGGAGCTCTTTGCCAGAGGCATGCCACAGCTCGTCGCCGACGACCATGGAGAAGGTGTGGCCGCGGGGCAGGCGGAAGGACTGGTGCTGGCCGCTGGCCAGGCTAGGCACGCCGGCGTCTTCGGTGGGGCCCCACACATACAGGGCGCCACCGTCGCACATGGTCCACAACTCGTTGCAGTGACGATGGATACGGATGATCTCGTGGCGGGCGTGGGCGGCCGGTCGCGAAGCGACGACGCTTTGCGTGGCAATGTCGGCCTCGATAAGCTCGCCGGTGATGTTGCCGATCCACACGCGCAAACCCTCGTCATCGACGTGAGCACCGGGTTTGAAGACGGCGCATGTGGCCCGAATGCCCTCGCCGTGGGCGAAGCTCATGAGCAGTTCGCCGTCGACCAAACTCCAGACGCGCGTGAGCTGGCCCGTGGTGACCACGCGCTGGCCACAGACGTCCACTTGGCGGCAGTCAAGCCGAGTGCTAATCTCGGACAGGCCCTGCTTGGCAAAGGGCGGCCGGCGGTTGATGTTTGTGGCGTCCGGGAACGCGGCCGACGGGTGGTCGTGTGGTTTGGATGACGAGTTCAAGGCGACGAGGGCGTCCGTGCTGCGGCTGGCAATGTCTGACGGGGTCGATGTGCCGCTCCGTATGGAGGCGAGACCCGGCCCGGGCACAGGAGAGCCATTGGATCCATGGAAGTCGGACTGGAAATTGGGCGTGGCGCGGTGGTCGACGGTCATCGAGCGGCCGTGCTGCGTTCGCGTCGGTGGCGGCGGGAACTGCTGGGTGGACGTGGTCGGGTTCGACACGACGCGCTTTGCGAGGGACGGGGATCGTGTCTGGGTGTCATAGCCCGAAGCACCGCTGCTGGCGACGCCGGCGATCCTGGCACTGTGCATCGAACCTCCATTTGTGGAGACATGGGTGTCAACTCCTGGGCGAGGTGGTTTTGGTGGCAATCGAGTCGAGGCAGGGATCTGGGCGCGTGGCGGCTGGCCGTTGTTCGCATTGTTCGCGCCCACCGTCGGCCGTGACGGCAGAGGTGGACGCGCCGATCGGTGGTCGTCGTTGTCGTGGCGGTGGGCATCCGCGTCCACGCCGATGTGGGCGCTGCCTGTAATCTGTGGAGACAGGGGTCCCCGCGCTCCGACGCCGTTGGGGCCTTTGTCCTGGCGGGCATGTCCAAACGCGTTGTGGTGGCCTGTTGCTCCCGGGTCGGACGTCGGTGGTACAGCCATGGACCGCGGCCGTGGTTTGGGGTGGCTGCGCTCGACGGGTGGCAGCTGCGAGCGTGGCCGGGCAGGCAGCATGGGCGGCTGGTCGTCGCTGATGCTCTCGTTGGCGCTCGGCGGCGTGCTGAAGGGAGAAAGCTTGTCGGCCGTGCTGCGGCTGCCGGGCGGCGAGCCAGTCGTGGACACGGCGGCTGGAGAAATGGGTGCCAGTGACAGGACCACGGGGGTGGGATTAAACTGCTGCGAGGGGATCTTGGGTTTGTCGGTCCGGTTTATGGGCGGCGGTGCCGCAGCCTTGTGTGATGACGCATCGCGCGCAACAACAGCAGTATCGCGGACGATATCCCGCTGGTCCTGCTGGTCGCGCTGGTCCCGCTCGCGCTTGAGCTCGGCAGACCGACGCGGCGGTGGCGGTGATGGCGGCTGAGACGGCGAGAGCCGTGGCGACCTCCGGGCGTCGAGTGACGTGGGCGTGTGCGGTCGGCTGGGGATCTTAGGCAGGCGCGGCGACGAGGAGGGGGAGAGCGGGGCTTTGACGACGGAGTCGGGGTTGAGGAAGAAGTTGGACTGGTCGGCGGTGGGCGGGGCGAGGTTGCCGGCGCGGCCTTTGGGAGGTGACTGCGGCGGTTGAACGAGCAGAGAGGGCGGCGCAATGGGCCGGGGACTGAGTGGTGGTGGGGGCCCTAGACGATTGGAGGGGCGCAAGAGGGCCGGGTTGCCTGCAAGGCTGAGGCTGCCGATGTGGTTGTCAGGTGTCGGCGCTGCGGCAGGCCATGTTGGCGAGTGTGCTGGAGCTGCTGGAGTTGCTGGAGTTGCTGAAGTTGAAGCGGTTGGCGGGTCATGTGGTTTCGGTTTTGGCGGCGGCGGCGCTGCTGGAGCAAAGGGCCGGTCTCCCAAGATGGGCGATGCGGGACCACGCAGTCGGTCCGGTTTCGGTGCCGGCGAGATGGGTCGGCTGAGAGTCGTCGTCGGACGTGGTGAGGGATGGGGGGATGCAATGGTAGGGCTGCCTGCGACGTCAGGCTTGCCCATGTTCTCGAAGCGGGCCCGGAGGGACGAGACGGGTTTCTGCGCAGAGGTCAGTACCGGGGAAAGAAAGACGTGACAACCCACAAGGCCACGGGAAACTCACAATGGACGAGCCATCCGGCCCTTCCTCGTCGGGAGGCGGAGGCATGATGCGGGAGAAGAGGAGGAGGACGAGGAGGAGGAGGAGGACGAGGAGCAAGAGGAGGAGGAGGAGGGGGATGGAGAAGGGTGGGAAGAGCGCTGCCCATGCGAGGCGGGGCGAAGGGAAAACGAGGGCTGACTAGGTGCCGAGCATGGAGGTGACAGGGAGTGTGGCGTCGCGACGTTGGCGATGCGATGTTGTCCACGGAAACTCGAAGCTTTTTGACGAGTGACGAAATGGAGGGCGAAGCGAAGTCGACTAAATGGCGCTGGGCAATGGGCAGGCGGGACAGGGCGACAGGGTGCGCGAGGTGAGACAGGCCACAGGTGGGATGCGGAGAATGCAGTGGGATGCACGACGGGAGGCCGTCGACCGTTGGGGCGAGGGGACGGGGATGAACTGGGGATGAATGAACGGGCACCGTTTGGGACGATCGTCGCGATGGTGGAAAGGGGGAAGAAAAAGGAGAATCGCTTCGCCGAGCGTGTCAAGGGTGAGTTGACCACGAGAGGCAAGGGCGTCCACCGTGCCAGCGGAATCCAAACGGAAGGTATGGTGTCGTGTGTGTATCTGTTATTCACAGTGAGTGCTGGGCTGTACCTGCAGTGCGAAACACTGGTGGCCGTGTTGCGTATGGTATTTTTATTTTCCTTATTTGCTTATTTGTTGGGCGTGCACCTTCCTGGAATGCTTTTAGCCGCGGTTCCAGGTGTTTGTGTGTTGTGTGGCACTTTCCGGCTTCCGTGGCTGCAAATCGAGGTCGCTCGCACCTGCCACACGATTTGTGCTTTGTTTTGTTCCCGTGTCGGTGGTTGTAATTGTGGTCGTCGTGATACTGGCCACCTGGGTCGCTCTTACCCTAGGTTGAGCCTTGGACATTCTTGGAACAGTGAACGGTGGACTTCTTTGCTTGTGCACTGTATGTTGTACAGTGGGTGGGGCAAGGCCGCCGCTCACAGCCCGACGTCACCGCCTTGCAGTCCCGAAGAGCCAAAGCGAGCGAGTTTCCTTGGCGCTAGCGAAATACGAAGTAGGGAAGTGGGAAACCTTCCCAAGAGGGGGGGATGTAGTCACGTGCACTTTATTGCTTAGCTGTATTGCGTTTAACCGGGTTTGGGTTTGTTTACATTCGTCCTGTTTATAGTGTAAGTCAGTCCGATTAATCGTTTGTCGCTAATTTCACTATATTTACTGTCCTACTATGACATTGGGATCATCCCCGCTGCAACAGCAACTTATAGGGGTCTATGCATCTGCGAAGTATTTTGACTAATAAGGGCATCTACCAAAGTCTACAAACACAAGGCTGCAATTAGACAACGAAAAACAGAATGGAAGGAGACGGTCCTAGGAATGACGAACACGAAAGAAGGAAGGAAACAAGAGGAAGGAGGCAAGAGGAAGGAGGCAAGAGGAAGGAGGAAAGGGGAAGGAGGAAAGGGGAAGGAGGAAAGGGGAAGGCGCAGGTGGAAACAGGCAGGAGGAAGAAAATAGACAGTATGAACCGACAGAATAGCATTCTATATTTATGTGTAACAGCCGCAGAATGAGCAAGTAAGGGGCAGCAGGGGGGAATACCAGCAAGACCGCTTTGGGCAGGCTTCTTTGACGGAAACAAACACGCCAGTAACTATACAGGGCTCCGAAAATATGAGGGTATGCAAAGGCGGACGAATGAGAACGCAAGAAAAAAGGTTACAGGTCGTGCGGTCTATAAAGTTCAATACATTGGGCAAAAGGGCTGAGTCTTCTTCAGCCTCGTGACTTGTCATAAACAGAGCTTCATACTTTTGAACTGCAGATGGATGCCCGGCACTGTGGATCAATGTAAGAAAAGGCAGAAGGAAAGGAGGAGGACGAAAGCAAAGGAACAGAAATGGCAAAGGAAAGGTAAAGGAAAGGGAGGGGGGGAAACGAGACAAGGATAAAGGACGAGCCTCTCCCACTCCTGTTGATTCTCTCCTACAATCTCAGACGGTGAGACCTTAGACCCCAGACACCAAAGTTGTCCTTGCATTGCACACATCTTCCCACCACAAACTTTCTTCCTCATACATCCCCACCATAACACCTCGTGTCCCAACAGCCACTATGAATTTTCACAGGACGACATTGCGTGATGCCCTCGTTCGGCACAAGCCTTACATCCCGTGCACGTCTCAAACGCTGGGCAACACCAAGTCTGCAAACTGGGCCGGCTTTACGGTCAGCCTCTGGAAAGAGTTCAATATCCGCACTCTGAACACGAAAGCTACGGACACATTCTCGATGCAGCTTTGCCACCGCACATCATCGACAACGTGCCGTCCACTGACCAGCTACAGGGCCTCACAGTCATTGACGACAGTGGACCCTTCAACATCATTGGCTGGAACGACAAAACCGTCCTGCCACTGGTCAAGTACGCCAAGCAGGCCATGGGCCTACACGTAGGCGCGGCCATGCACCACAAGTACACCATTTCCAACAATTCGGCCGCGGCCAGGTTCGCGACGGCTCCCAACCGGACCACCATTGACCACATCATTGAGCTGGGCAACTACCTGCGCGATGTTTTGGTCGTCGGTCTAGGCCGGATCAGCGTCAAATGGCAAGGAAGCACGCTCGTCAAGGACCCCGCCAGTGCCAATAACAAGCAAGAGTGGCCCGTCCGACAATTGGCGAACCTGTGTTCCAAGGCCGGGACGCGGTGTGGTTACATCCAGACGGACCAGGAACTGGTGGCTTGCTGTTTTGACGCCACCCGGCTCTCGGAACGGAAGGTCTTGTGGTCTGACTGGACAGCCCGCGTTGTGCCGGTGCCCTGGAACACGGAGTTGGACAAGCTGAGCGAGATGAGCAACGGGCCACGCGCTGGGCTCAACTCCCACCTGACCACGGAGCTGGTCCTGTGGCGGCTCTGTAAGCTGTCCCCGAGCGATGGCCACCGCCAGCTCGTCAAGACCGACGAAATTGTCCCCATTGATACCTGGGACACTCTTCAGCTAATCGATGGGCGCGGATGGGCTCTTCGTCACCGGTATTCGGCCTTTGAGAAGCCTACGGCGGCTCCAACAACACAGACTGTTGTAACTGGCGGTGGGCTTTCCGGTGAAGAAGACTGGCTGACACCCCTTCTGGGCGACGTGAATGCCGACTCTGGCCAGCCGACCGACTGTTGGTTTCATTCAGACAATGGAAATTGATTGGACATTGAATGTTCAAAGTTAAGATGTGGCTTAGAAGGATGGCCTCACAGAGCGGTCATAGATGGCAAGTTTTACATTCTTTCGTTTCCTTTGTCTGTTCTCCATTTTCACTCTTCTCTTTCCATTATTTATTGTTTTCATTCAGAAAAGACCAGTGAAAACAGAAACAGAAAAACAGAATGCCAAAGAAATAAATAAAGAGGCAGAGAGACGCAAGAGAGAAACAACAAGTCCCGGAAGAGCGCAGAAGACTGCTAATTCAGGAACGTCCGTCTCTTTCGAGTTCGTTTCTTTCCTCTCCTGCTGAATCTGGCGTATGTAAGTACCCTTTCCTCTTTTGGTTGGGAAAACCAAGCCGGCATCATCCACAAACCAATCCACCGTGGGACATATCGAGCGACGAAATTTCATTTTGAGCGCCGGTTCTGCCGTGCATGGAAGATACCACCACAAAGCAGCCGGCCGCCTGCACATCAGGGGGTTGTTGCAATCTGTTGTTAGGTTTCTTCTGCTCATGATAAAGAGACGAGAGGTGCATCGACGGGGAGGTATGTGGACATTTAGAAATTGCCTCTGTTTGTACTCGATTTTGGTGTACTGAGTCTTACATAAGCGTTTGCAGCGTCGAGCGCTCCTGGTCGCCTTTGTCTGAAATCTGCAAACGAAGCAAGAGCAACTCAGTAAACGAAACATGACAGTACATATCGCGCACCTTCCTGTCGAGGGCGTCGCACAACGCGCGACGCCCTTGTTCCTTCCCCTGGAAAAGTTGGCTGTTGCCATCTCTGGCCATCGTCGTCGTCACTCCCGGCCCCCTATTCCCTTTCTCATAATCAGCCCAAGAGCATCACACAGTGTATTCTTTCATTCATACACCATTTCCGAATCTTCTGGCTTTGCCTCATCCGGCCCTCAACCTCCACAACGCCACCATCTGTCCGGCCACCGCAGTGTCAATGCGGCGACAAAACGACTCGCTAGACGGGTATGTAAATCGATACGCTGCAGCAACGGAGTGCGGCCTCGGTTTCATGTATTATTCTAATTCCTATTGCTATTATTATCATTGCTGTTTGTTGTCTTGCTTCGTTTGTCTTATTTCGATTCGTTGGAGTGCGCGGACGGGATGCCTTTTGTGTCTCCTGTTGCCGTTGCGCAACTACAAAGCAGATGGTGTGCTGGCTGCGCTCCAAGTGTTTCGCGGGCTGCATGTCAACGCGACACGACCTTGGCCATTTGGTTTTCTTTGTTGGCCACGTTTGGCCCCTTGCATCTAGCATCCCGTCTGTTTTTTGGACGGTCATGACGGGTGTACTTCAACAGCATCTTAGTTGCACTCTAGTTTGCACAATCAATGTCGCCAATCCAAGCAAGCAAGCGAGTACGTGTCCCAAGGCCCGAGTGGTAAAGCAACGAAAAGGCTAACAAAGCAACAAGAAAGAAAGCATGACAAACGCCAGAGGTTGCGGGTGCCAGGGAATCAGGGTACGATGGATTGTACAAGGCAGGTCGTCAATTGCGAACACCACCTAGCACATTCTTAGCGCCACGCGCAGATGTCGGCATAGCACCCTCGACGAGACCCCCAATGGCACCTTGCTAGGGCCATTTGCTGTCCCGGCCGGGCCTTGTAAGCTTCAGATCCTCCAGCTCTTGTGTAGCATCGCCGGCAAAACGTGCAATGGCGGAATTGTGCTGGCATAATTGACAACAAATCGACAAATCGACCTTGCATGCCAATCAACAGCCAAACAATACCCCGACGCATCCCCACAACCCTCGGACGATGTCCACACCATCCAAGGCCAGCGTATCATCTTCGCGCATTTCACAATCAAGATATCGCCAGCGTGGTGCCGGGTGCTCGTTGCTGATGTCTTACGTCCTGTCCCGTCTGGCTGTACGAACATATTCTGTCTGCTGGTCTGCTTCTTTGCCCCTTTATGACCCATGTCCGGCACCGCCCGTCGTATTTTTGATGGCCGTACCTTGATGAGATGCGAGGTCGGGGTGACCTCCCGGTTGACGTGCTCAAGTTGAGGGGGGGGCTCACACTGTCTGTTGGTCTTGTCGGTGCACGAGGTGATATGGTATATGGTGTGGGGGGGGGGGGGGGGGGGGGCGAAACGTGCACGTAAC